>JAJMKB010000010.1:0-471254 GCA_030569155.1 Nakazawaea molendinolei
TCTATGCATATATCAAAAAACAGCCCTTGTTTTTGACAGCCTCTCAGATAAGGCAAGGGGAGCAGTTTTGTCGTGTACAACAGGTGCTAAAAAAATTGGGTTTCAGCCGCTCAGCATACTATGCATCCCTAATTCGACACCATTCCCTGCAAACTGTTTTTACTGTGCTGTGTATATTTCGACAATTTACATTCTAACGAAAAGATGTGTTCAACATCCACTGCTATGTCGATGAACACAAGTGACGATACAAAAGCTCTTGCCAGACGAGACGCTGGAGCACGAGATTTCCTGTTTCCACCAAGAGATAAATTTCTACCTTCATATTGGACTGCAGATGGAAACGAGATGTTTCTGGTCGCGAGAATTTTTGTGCATCCATTTCTGGGAGCTGAAGTCTTCTACAAGCTCAGTGTAACATTGGAGGGGTGTCCAAAAGTTGAAACTATCAAATATAGATGTTATGTTCCATCTGATATTTTAGACCGTCTCACTAGTCAAGATTTTTCTGTCTTATCTCGCGATTTAAAATCCAATAAAATGACATTCTTAACACGTTTCGACAATTTTAACAGGCTTCAAAATTATGATAGTTACCTTCAGTTTCGTGAACACTACGACAAACCGTGGTGGAGACGTATTATTAAGAGAGACTGGCCCAAACCCACCCTTTTTGATGGAATGATTACCGTCTTTGGTGACCTATCACTAGAATGGGGCATCCCAGATAGTACACGAATCAAAAAACCACCGACAAACTCGATATTTGTTCTGATGGATCAATCTGATATCGATTACTACTCAATATCAGATTATTCCGGTACTCTATTTCCTGACAATTTAAATATCTACAATAGAAACTTAAGATCAAAGGTAACGTTAGGTCCGTCTTCTTTCTCTGCGGTGAAGGAATCTTTGAACATGGACAACGAAGAGCCTCTTTTATACAGAATGGCTCAGTTTTATGATCCCTTTACTAAGCTCGTCTATTTCATAGGTACTTTTGAAAATCAAATCGTTGCAGGAAAGCCATTCACTATTATGCTTTCGATAGACACAAATGAGATGAGCGTTATGCTCAACAACAGATTAGGTGATAATGGCAAAATCTATGATTTCAAAGTACACGTGGATTCTCCCCCAATTGTCGATCAGATGGCAAATTGTGCTGTTATCCTCTCAGTTTCAGAACCGGAAATTCTTGTTCTTTGTTTAGAGACTTTTAAAAATATCAGAATCTCCTTGCATGACTGGGTGACAAAAGGTTTTCTAGACAGGTGGGAACGGGATAAGAGAAGAATTTGTATGACTTTTCTATCCAATTACACCAAGCTTGTCTTCTTCCCCAAATATTCTCGAGAGCGCCATAAAGAAGAAATTCCTGACGATGAGACTTTTATGCCTACGAGCACGATGGTGGATTGGAACATGATAAAAAACCAAATGGTCATACCATTTTTGAAAAAAAACTCTAATTAAATAATCGAATGCGAGATACCAACTACGACAGGAATCGGTTGCTTAGGGAAGTTCCGCAAGGAAGGTCATCAAAAGCGTTTAATGGAGAGAACATTATAAGAAAGGGGATCTCATAATAAACTGCTTTGTGTATTGCTTCTCAACTCTGTCGAAGATTTAAGAACCAATGTCTCTGTTATGGTTGAATTGGTAATAGTAGTGATATATATATAATGAGGGAATCCTTATCTTGAAAGAAAAGCTTATTGACTTCTCGGATTAAGTCGCTGGCTTTTATATCGTAAATTCCCGAGAGATGGAACTTGAAGGTGAATTAAGGGTAGTTGAACAAATATCAAAAAGACCAAAGGGGAAAACAGTACAGAAGAACTGATATACTTTATTTGACAGTCTCTGATACGGTGGACTGCAAATTTTTACCTACATCAGTCTCAACGATTTAAATGTAGAATGTAGCTGATTATTTTATAAGACATTACACGAGGCATGAACTCAAAATAAAGGAGTTCGATGATTCAGGCAAGCTACTTTGAAAACTTTGAGTTCTGCCTGGATCCCATAGTAAATAATGCAACATGCAGCTCGAATTCAACTTTATCACTTTGACTCAACAGACTCTCCTGTTTACTTTTCCTGGGATGAAGCAAGCTATTGTATTCGAGATACCCTCATAAATGTAGTTATAAATAGTCACTCAGATTCTACGTTACAGATTATACACTATATAAGTCAAGTGCTGACGAAGGCATCACATAATAGTACCGATATTTGAGCAAAGATGTAATCTTTAATGAAGGAATTGTAATTATCAATCGTGGGGTAGATTATATTCTAAATGATAATTTGAAACATTTTAGTGAATTGGTTTTCCTCTTCTCCTGCCTCTTCTCGGTTAGAGATGTCTTTCTCAGCCGAGCCACAAGATATAAAAAATATATAAAAAAAAAACATAAATTTAAAGCATCAATTCTTAACAAGTTGTATTTAGTTGGTCTGTGAGATTATTTAGTAGTGCTGCTCGTGCCTTTTTGAACAGTTTTGGATAGTCAAGGAAGAAGTGAGATTATCCAATCTTCAACCAGAGCTTCATATTTCTACATATAGAGATTTCGTTGTTGCAAAGCGTGTCACTGGCCTCACAAGATGAGTAATGATGGGCCCAGCTCGAACCAAGTAAGACATGATCAGTCTACTTCAATCAATAATCAGGGAAGACAAGATCTTCCAAGCCATTACAACGAAGATGACCATCATAATAACATCGCAGAGTCACTAACAGAAGCCTCTAATTCATTGATACCTTCAAGGCATCAACAACGGCTAGACTCGATTCAGGTCCATGAGTGGCAACCGGACGACGAAGTCAGCTCTTGCCCCATCTGTGAGAGCACTTTCACTTTCTGGGTAAGGAAGCATCACTGCAGAAAGTGTGGTCGTGTCGTTTGTAACAACTGCTCTCTTCATGAAATCACCTATCTTCCTTCAACTTACGTTGTCTCTCCACCATCACAAATCTTCCTAGAGAGTCCTCATGTTCCACACAGAACATGTGATCAGTGTTACGAGGAGGTGGAAATGATCAGAAGTGCTTTGAACGAGAGCTTGAACAATAACAATACCACCCGTGCAAGTGTGTCAACCGATAGCTCATCGTCTAAAGACTTATCTGTGACAAGGACACTTGAAGTACCTAACAATGGTGCTAATTCATCTACATCAAACCAGGAGAATGACAGTTTCAAAGACCGATGTCCAGTTTGTAACAAATTCATCGGCTGCTTCCCAGAACAGCAGAAAGAAGAGCATATCAACGACTGCTTGGTGAATCTCGAATTCTCAGGTTCTCCTAAGCAGCAACGGACCAATAACAGAATGTTGGTTTACACGATGCCCACCGACTCTGCCAATGCATCTTCTAGTGCAATTAATATTCCAACCATCGATGATGCTCTTGGAAGTGTGAACGTCAGAAGTCACGCTCCTTCAACTTCGATGGACACTTTAACTATTAATAGCGATGGTCTGCAACCTCTTAGTTCTTCGGCAAAGTCTGGTACTTCAACGTTGAATTT
Organism: Nakazawaea molendinolei; assembly: GCA_030569155.1. Lineage (NCBI taxonomy): Eukaryota > Fungi > Ascomycota > Pichiomycetes > Alaninales > Pachysolenaceae > Nakazawaea > Nakazawaea molendinolei. The sequence continues at coordinate 3,552 of JAJMKB010000010.1, forward strand.
CTCAGAGGAGGAGAAAGGAGAAGATTCAGAGTGTGTTATCTGTTTCGAAGAGTTCAAGCCGGGAGATAAAGTCGCTCGTATGGAATGTCTCTGCGTTTTCCATTATAGATGCATAAAGGACTGGTTCAAAAGGAAGGGAGCTCGGGAATGCCCTGTGCACACATTGCACTACGAATGATTTGGTGATCACCATTGGTTATTTTGATTTAACAAATGATATACTTTAAATGAGACTACAACGAGCTACGTATAATATATGACTGACTAATATTTGATGATTGTAGACGGTGAGAATGGCGAAAAATTTTAGAGAGCTGTCAACTCACTGATGACCTTTGAGAGTAGAAGAAGAAATTGATTTGCTACAACCTTACCACATCCACCGTTTTAACAGTATCTTTATATGCACTGGAGATGGCTTTGTAAGATATAAGAAATTGAGCAACATCTTAGACACCCCACAAAATAGCAAATGTGAACATATTCTCTTGACTACTTAAGACCTCTCCAAGCCACCCCAACACTTTTCTTCTTCACTGCTTCACTGTACTCATCACTTGTCCCGCCCTTGGGTGTCTCGCTAAACCACCCCCCAGAGATCCAAAACGGTAAAATGATCCCAAGCACACGACAAGATAAACTTTTGCGTGCCTGTTGTTCCTGGTTGCCAACACAACCCCATGCGTCACCAGCCACAGGAACGAATGCATCGCATGAAACGCGTCAACTCTTTTTTTGCTAACTTTGGTAATAAAGTTTTTTTTTTTTGGTGTTGTAATGCATGCGACCAACAGATCCAGGAGGAGATCAAGTGAGATGTTCAATTCTATATAAAAGTGAATAGAGAACCCATTTTTTTCACATCTGTGACAATAGATAGACAAGATTATGGCTTTTCAAGAACGAGAGTATGAGGATGTGTTGACCACACAGATGCATTCACTTTGGTTCGATGAGACCGAGTTCGAGAGTGTCAAGTCTCGGAGAACTAAATTGTATCCAGATCCTGGGCTTCTTCTTCATCAGGAAAGAGTAACTGGTAATGGTGACATTGGGACCAAGGCTACCAAGATGGGCAAAACAGGGTCGAAGCAGAAGAAAAAATGGTTGAACAAATTGAACGTGATGATCAACAGCTACAATAAACCGGTGGGTAACCAAAGGGAGACCACCGGACTGAAAGGTTTGTCAATCAGCACACCTTTCGACTTCAACCATGTCGGACACATCTCCGATGACGAGGCCTTTGGTATCGACAAACTCTTTCAGGTGAAGCAATTTACCGCCATCTCTCCTACGCCTCAAATGTACACTCCACCACTGACAATACAAGAAGAAGAGGACGAAGAGGAAGATTTACCGAAGAAGTTGGAAACAACGACGCCGTCAAAACCTCGTGGGGTATCAAGTTATATGACACTGCCCATCGAGCCGACAGTGTCAAGCACACCTCCAAAAGTCATCAAGAGATCAGTAAGTGACAGATCTGTCAACTCTTCGTTACTATTTTCGAGATCGAATTCTGTCGCGACAGTGTCGACGTCAGTGTCGATGGTTCCACCGTCACACCAACTGCATCAGATGCATAAGCAATCTCTTTCTGGAAACAGCCTAAAATCGTTGATGGAATTGGAAAAAAGCCATCAAAGATCTCTTTCCGGAAACAGCTTAAAATTTCAAGGCGTAGTTGCCAAAAACACATCACCTCACGTCTCTTATTCGGATAATTCGCTCTCACTTTCATTGGTAGACGACATACAGGAGCATCCAAATGAAGATGAGGAAGAAGAGGAAGAAGAAGAAGAAAAATTGGATATTCCAACGATCGATGAAGAGATTACTCAATTTTCATTTCCATCTCTGCAGGATTCAGAGGTTGTCGAAATAAATACACCTGTTGTTAAACAGGACAGATTGAATTGGGACCATTCCCCTTTGTCTCTCATGAGATCCTCTTGGATTTACAACGACAATACATCTTTACTTGAGACCCCAAAAGAGAGCAGTCTGATAGAGGTTCAATCGCCTAATTCTAGCGATGACGATTTGATGGTTGCAGCATTTAAAGCTGCCTCATATTCGAGAAGATCTCGGTTGTCTTTACAGCCGCTCAACTCCACAAGAAGAGAAAGTGGGTTTTTTGCCGACACTCGCTCGATATACAGTGAAACTGTGTCGCCTGCAACTGCGTTATGAAGACGAAACTGAGTGCACCCGCACCCCTATTGCAACTATAAGAGAGACAATCTATGTAAAAATAAATTTCATATACTAAACTACCAAATTTTCAGATCCCATCCGAATTTGTCCAAGATCCAGTGGTTGTCATATCATCGGTCCATGTAATTATTATCGTGTTACAACAAGAGTGGTACGCATAGACGTTGAGAGCGAACCTGCATTTGGAGAACACTAGCCACACTGCTGTGCGTGTGTATGCAATCAATTTAACCGAATCGGGAAACTCACTATAAGAGGGGTTGTGGCGCAGTAACGCAAGGGACGCTTCTGAAAGGTGCTCTTTATGGATAAAATTGGATCAGATCTTGGATAAAACCTACCGCTTACTTGCAAGAAAGAGATCTTCGGTGCATCATCGACTTCTAAACAAAGGGTGACTTCACTGTGGATAAGATTTAGCGGGAAACTATAAGATCTAGACCTGTGAGTGCTGCTTTGTTGAAAAACAGGGGTGCAGATATCTTGTAGATGTTGTAATCTGTTGTTAACTCAAGCTTCCGGTTATTACAAGGAGTTCGCAGGGGGAAGTGTCAACTGGTAAGAGTTCAGAAGAAGTCACTAGCAACGGAATATGCAGGAGTTAGCAGGAGCCAGAATGATTTCGTCAACTAACGTGCCTGGAATACTAACTTAGTGGAAGAAATATTGAAATAGATGTAATCGCAAGATGTTATCACCGATCAAGACCCTGAAAAGTTGCATTACAAGGATCTTTGTCTCATTGGAATCCTTAATTGCCTTAGTGCAAGAGAAGACTGGAGAGATCAGCGGAGCAAGTGTAATAGAAGATATTTTTATCTTATACAACAGGAGTCTATTAGCTACAAAAGAGTGAATTTTTCAGTATATGTACAAACTTTAGAGATGGCCTTCCAAACAATTCCAAAGAACCTCTAAGGGACTCGAAGGGATCCTCCAAGGAGTTCCAAGGAACCTCCGAGGAAAAAATGAGACTGAACAGATTTTTCCCCTCTGCGCGCGAAAGGTTTGACTCATAATATTTTTTTTTTTTTTTTCCAGTTGAGTCATAGAGACAGGAGCCACAATTTTTTTAAATAAAACCATGGATAATTGCAGAGTGTAGCAAGACCTGAACAATTGAGAGAGATAACCACGATGAACAATACACAAGTGCAATTGTCCAACAGCAAGGTGCTATTGTTGTCTATACCGAGAGAAGATTACTGGATATTCAGTTCTGGGATACTACAGCTTTTGAATAAATCTGTCGAGCATGGTGAGTCTTCTGATAGCGATTCAGAGAACGATAGTGAGAACTCATCACTCTCGGAATGGTCAGCTTCTAGTAAAGTGAATATGGACAGTCTTATGGAGAGTAGCGTGAATGAATTGAACCTGATGAAAATAGATAATAAGAACAGCGATGACGAAGAAGAGGTGGTTGATGAAGATGATGATGGGTTTTATCATGTAGCATTTACACCAAGCGAGTGTACCATAATATTTAGCGAGAAATACTTGCTGCTATTCGATTCTGCGCTTGCTGTGTCAAGACAGTTGAAGAAAGACATCAAACTTTTCCCGGACTCGTTCTACCTTCTCGAAATCGCCGGAGACGGTCTCAATATCGGTAAAAGAGTGCTAGAGATAACGGAACCGCTTTCACAGGGAGGAATCTCGTTATTTTTCCTAAGCAACTATTTTTCGGACATTGTGCTAATTCCATGCTTTGCCAGGGACAGAGTCGTGTCTTTGTTAGAGCAGAAAGGGTTCTCATTTGCCAACTCTATCAAAAGTTACAATGGTTCGTTACGCAGCAGTGAGTCTACGTTGATGGAGAAAGATGTTTTTGAAGAGTTTGACATCAGGCCCAAGATTTCTTCATCGGTGAAGCTCGTGCTTACTGGAGCCAGATCAACCGATAACAGGGTGATATTGGAAAAGACTATACTTGCATTGGCCTCGAACTCCCCCAACGGTGATAATTTCCCCAAATTTTTCTCCATCACCAAGACTCTTCAAGATGAGATTCTGCTCTTACTTCCGAAGAATTTCGGCAAGTACTTTGGATTTCAAAAACGTAATTTGGTCGGATCGCTAGACGAGCTGATGATTCCTATCAATATCGATTTGTTCAAGCTCCCCATCGACAGTAAAGGTATTGTCAGTGGGATTGCAAAGAAAGTGATCAAAAAATTCGATCTGATAGGAGATGAGAATTGCGAAATGAGTTATTTGAGTATGGGTCGCTCTTCAATAGTAATGATTCCAATCGAGAACCTTGATATCGTGAAAGCGGCCTTTGCTCACTAGATACCTCATATCTGTATAGTAGTGTACACTCAAAAAAAAAAAACACCTTTCGTGCATAACAGTGCACATCGTCTCTGACCTGCATAAGGTAGTGCACCACCAATTATAGCTCCTATCAGTAGTAAGCTGCTGCGCAAAGGGTAGTGTACCTCCAAATTATGCCCAATCGAGCAGTGCGCACCCTCTGCCGGCCAGTCGTGTACATCCGAAAAACCCATTCATCGAGTCGTGCAGTATCAAAAACCCCTTTTTTGCTGCTGCAATTGCCTAAACGCTAACCGGGTCGTGCATGAAACACTAAAATAAACGATGCTTAAAGATGTACGAACGGTGATTGGCTCTTTTATTTACCGATACTTTGTCTTGTTAGTGATGATATCTAGATGATTTGGGAGTGGAGAAAAGCAGCTTTCGACATGGTTGTACTCCACCACTCTTCAGATTATATGGTGTAATTTTAAATCACCTCAACTATATCACACTACCACAAATATAAACTTTGTCTCTCGTTAACTTGATTGTTAATAGAAATTTTCCTGTAATTTCCTGAGGCTGCGCAACAGGGCTTGGGCACAAAACAGTTTGTAAGGCCAGCTTGCCACAACCCCCGACTAACACTCAGCAATAACCAATCATGTCATGTCTTAAAAAACTCATAACTGTCTCAACACCATCGAATCACATCAAAATATCACCAGCTCCTTCGTGTACCCGGTACCAAATTTCTGAATCGGGTAATCCAACACCTTTCGCATTTCAACTCGGAACTCAACCGATCTGCCCTCCGGCTGTAAAAAAAAAAGCAGCAAAAAATCATGCAGATCAAGCTGTTTAATAATACTGCTATTTTATCTGTCCTAATTCTCCAAGGTTGAACGTTCAAGAAGTTGGATTGTTGCACTTTTCAAACCTGTTTATAAAGGGAGCCTGAGACTCTGTTTAGTGCGCGTGACACAAAACCCCCAACGACACTGGCACACACTACAAAATCTACTCCCATGAGTCGGCCTGTGTCTCCTTCCGACTCCGATACGGCGGGCCAGAGACCCATTAATAATACCGACGCTCAGAATATCGTCACCATCAATAATCAGTGCAGCAAGGACACACAAACCCAGGAGCCACAGACTTGTTTCAGTTTCAAGAAACAACCGATCCCTTCCCGTACTTCGTGCCACTCTGCAATCTCCTCCTTCATAGACCCTGACCGCATCGCAAATCACAACTCTACAAATTCAAGCAACAACTCTCCTGAGAAGATCACCGACCAAGATGCTCAGCTCGACTATGACGAACAGATAAGGGCTCCAAGGATGTCTACACTCTCGAAAACAAACTTGATAGCCAAAATCCTGGAACATGAACCTTTGGGTGATTGCGATTACATCAAGAGAGGTTCAAACGTCTCCTCCGCAAGCACTAACAACAATGACGAGTTCTCTGATGCTTCAAGAAACACATCTACAACATCAAATGCTTCTTTGGACTTCACATCTCTGATATCGAACACCACAGAGCAAACCAAACACTACAGTCCTGCTGTTTACGATTTGTCTCAGCCGTTCAGACGGTATTCATCTCCATCTGTCTCTAGAAGTGCAGCAAAAGATCAGCTCACATACTCTGAGGTAGCCAGAAAGGCTCTTCACAATCTTCAAACGAACACTACAACATCAGAGTCCAACAGTGGAAAGCCTAGAGATCCAAGAGAGAGAATCTGTACCGATGGTCCAATCAGACAGATCGACGAGCCAAAAACTCCAAACTATATTCCTGCAGTATTGAGACCTCCAAATTTCCAAAGTTCCAATCTGACAGCTAGGAAAGCCTCTTTCTCTTCACTTGGTGATCCAATTGAAGAGTATAACTCCGACTCGTCATCACCAAACAAAATGGTACCCAGCCTCTCCAACAGTTCTGCCTCCACTTTGAAATTTATGGAATTACCAAAAAGTCATTGGGTTCCAAATAATGAGCGCCCCTGTTGTAGAATGTGTGATTCCAGGTTCTCCATAATCAACAGGAAACATCACTGCCGTAAGTGTGGTGAGATCTTTTGCATCAACTGTTGTTATATGCAAGCATCTTTGAATTTTAAATTGAATTTCGATTTGATAAATGGAGTCGTCTCGAGAGTGTGCAACAATTGTGCAATTGACTACAACCAATACGTCCGTAAGAACTTTGTCAATGAAGGCTCAAGTCTGCGGAACGATGGTTTGACACTGGACAAACTTCAAGGTGCAGATCTTTTGGAGAGAGAGAAAAACAGCTCCAATCTGGTACCAGTGGATTGGAATTGGAGCTCATTTTGAAATTACAGAGATGGTTATCTCTAATGCTGTGTTTCAGAGTTGAAATGAGAGCAAAAATTAGATAGTTGGTTGGTTTTTTTAAAGGTATTATAGTAGGTATTGGTTCTTTTTCGGTTTTTGTCAGGGCCACATTTGCCCACAGCTGTGTTATACCCTCACCGTGGTGGAAAACACCTTTCGGATTGTTAGAGGGTCACATTCATTTCAATTCATTCGTTTAATATCATCTCGAACATTGACTTTTCATACCATTTGTTTTTCAAGGTTGTTTGTTGGTCGCTTCTTGTTCGCTTCATTTATGTTTCTACATTTATACAATGTGTGTGTGTGTGTGTGAGAGCTGTACAGAGAATCGCTCTAGTTTTTATTTTTCAAGTTGGTACTTTGGTTTTTTATTACATGAGAAATGTCATTGAATTTTCACATCAAATAAGTTGTTTACTTCGGTCACTGTCGTTCCGTTATATTCAGCTACATATATCAAATAAGTTTGCAATTTATATCGAAGAACGTTTAAGAAGAAATGCGTAGAAAAAGGGGTTCGGTTGAGCCGCTCATGAGCGAATTACGAAATTCCACTCTTTTGAGGTCGGGTCTGACGCGCTTTTCACCAAAATTTGCCTCGGGACGCGACCGAAAAACAGTCGGAAAGAATTTTTTATCTTAGACTTCTTCACGTGACTACATAGTTAAGGGAAGTTTTCGAGGTGGTCGGAACAAAGAGAAAAAGCATTTTCAGATGCTTTTTTAACATCTCTCTATTTTTCTTTCCTAGATTGGAACAGTGTACTTGAATTTCGAGATCTGTTTGGAACAGACAGGCCAGTATGTCTAAAGTGAAGCCAAGATTTGCCGGGTCAACGAGTGCCAGATTTGTAAAGAATACTAGGTCTAATGGTAATGGAAATTTCAAGGCACAAGATCCACAGCAGCAATTACAGTCGCGATTGGATGCTGTGAAGGAGATCGATGAGTTGGATGCTGTTTTCGGTTTTGAAAGATACGAGAACGGACCAAAGAGATCTGGATGGCTCATCAACATGCATCCAACTACTATTTTAACAGATGAGTATATTTCGGGATACTCTGGAGTAGACTACTATTTTCTAGATGAGGAAGGAGGCTCTTTCAAAGCGACAGTACAACACGACCCATATTTTTTATTAGTGGTACAACTGGGGAAAGAACCAGAGGTGGAAGAAGCACTCAAAAAGAACTTGGAATCAAACTTGAAAACAATAACCAGAATCTCCAAGGAGGATTTGTCGATTCCTAATCATCTTGTTGGAATATTGGGGAATTTTCTCAAGTTGAGTTTCCACAATATAAATGATCTCATCGATGCTCGTAGACTGCTTATGCCGCTCATAAGCAGAAACAAGTTGAACAAGGACAAGAATGACATCTATGCTGTTCAAAATTACAATTTTAATAAAGAGAATGAGGATGACGACTATCTCAGCACGTTTAACAACAATGCTTCATCTTTGGTGGACGCAATGGAATATATCGAAGACATCAGAGAATACGATGTACCGTACCACGTTAGAGTCTCCATAGACAAGGATCTCAGAGTTGGTAAATGGTATACCGTTGAGGCTACACATGGAAATCTTTCCATTGTGGAAAACACAGAGAAGATTGCATTTGCGGACCCTGTGATATTAGCATTCGATATTGAAACTACCAAATCACCTTTGAAATTCCCAGACTCCAGTGTCGATCAAGTTATGATGATTTCCTATATGATCGACGGAGATGGGTACTTAATTACCAACAGAGAAATCATCAGTGAAGATATAGAAGATTTCGAGTACACTCCGAGACCAGAGTACCCAGGTTTGTTCACAATTTTCAACGAACCTGATGAAAAGGCGGTGTTACAAAAATTTTTCGAGCATATCAGAGATTGCAGACCTACTGTGATAGCGACTTTTAACGGTGATTTTTTCGATTGGCCTTTCGTCGAGTCAAGAGCTGCTTTCCATGGAATCGACATGTTCAAAGAAATTGGATTTGCCAAAGACGCGGAAGGTGAATACAAATCTCTGTACTGTGTCCATATGGATTGTTATAGATGGGTGAAAAGAGATTCGTACTTACCTCAAGGTTCACAAGGTTTGAAAGCTGTCACAACCATCAAATTGGGTTACAACCCCATTGAATTAGATCCGGAATTGATGACACCCTATGCATATGAAAAACCACAACTTCTTTCGGAATATTCTGTTTCTGATGCTGTCGCCACATACTATTTGTACTTCAAGTACGTTCACCCTTTCATTTTCTCGTTATGTTCCATCATTCCTTTGAACCCAGATGAGGTTTTGAGAAAAGGTACAGGTACCTTATGTGAAATGTTATTGATGGTTCAAGCATACCAGCACAATATTGTGTTCCCCAATAAGCATACAGACCCTTTAGAACGATTTTACAATGGCCATTTATTGGAATCAGAGACCTACGTTGGTGGACATGTAGAGTCCTTGGAAGCTGGTGTCTTCAGATCTGATATTCCTAATCATTTCAACGTTGATCCTACTCTGGTAGATGAGATCATGGCAGATTTGGATAACGCTTTGAAGTTTGCCATCACTGTGGAAGAAAAGAAGAAGGTGGAAGACGTTGTCAATTACCAAGAGGTTTACGAAGACGTCAAAACCAAATTATTAGATTTGAAGAATAATCATAAGAGATTTGAGACACCCTTGATCTATCATGTGGATGTCGCTTCGATGTATCCTAATATTATGACATCAAATAGATTGCAACCGGACTCGATGAAGTCTGAGGAGGATTGTTCTGCTTGTGATTTTAACAGACCTGGAAAAAACTGTGCCAGAGTACTTCCTTGGAGTTGGAGAGGTGAATATTATCCCGGTGATTTCAAAGATTATTCCATGGTCAAAAGATCATTGGAAAATGAACCAGGCTTTGAGAATCTCGCATATCTGACCAAAGTCTCAAAGATCAAAAAGAGATTGGAAGACTATTCTAAGAAAGTTTATCATAGAATCAAACAGTCTGAGGAGGTTGAAAGAGACGCCATCATTTGTCAAAGAGAGAATCCTTTTTACACCAACACTGTGTCAAGTTTCAGGGACAGACGTTACCACTTCAAGACCTTGGCGAAAGTATGGAAAGGAAAACTTGGTCTGATTGATAAACATGACGTACATGCAAAAGATGAACTGAAGAAATTGATCGTCTTATATGACTCTTTGCAATTAGCTCACAAAGTTATTTTGAACTCCTTCTATGGTTATGTGATGAGAAAGGGTTCGAGATGGTTCTCCATGGAAATGGCAGGTGTGACATGTCTTACAGGATCTACTATTATTCAGATGGCTAGAGGGTTGGTTGAGAGATTGGGTAGACCTCTTGAGTTGGATACAGATGGTATCTGGTGTATTTTACCCTCTTCATTCCCCGAAAATTTCACATTCAAAATGAAAGATGGCAAGAAGATAACAGTGAGTTATCCATGTTCTATGTTGAATTACATTGTTCATCAGAAATTCACAAATCACCAGTATCAAGAGCTTGTGGATTCCGAGAAGTTGATCTATGAAACACACTCTGAGAATTCCATTTTCTTCGAGGTGGATGGTCCATACAAAGCGATGATTTTGCCTACCTCTAAGGAGGAAGGCAAAGGTTTGAAGAAGAGATATGCTGTTTTCAATGATGATGGATCTATTGCAGAGTTGAAAGGTTTCGAATTGAAAAGAAGAGGTGAATTACAACTTATCAAGAACTTTCAAGGAGATATTTTCAAGTTGTTTTTGGAAGGAAATGACTTGGAGAGTTGTTATGGTGCCGTTGCAAATGTGGCTAATCGTTGGCTCGATGTTTTAGACACAAGAGGGTCCATGTTGGAAGATGAGGATTTGATCGAGTTGATTTGTGAGAACAGAAGTATGTCAAAGACCTTGGCGGAGTATGGTTCCCAAAAATCCACCTCAATTACAACAGCTAGAAGATTAGGTGAGTTTTTAGGAGAGGAAATGGTTAAAGATAAAGGTTTGGCATGTAAATATATCATTGCTTCAAAACCTACGAATGCTCCTATTACCGAAAGAGCCATCCCTGTTGCAATTTTCAGCTCTGAAATCACTGTTAAGAGGCAATTTTTGAGAAGATGGTTGGTAGATAATTCCTTGGAGGATTTTGATCCAAGGACTATCATTGATTGGGAGTACTACAAAGAGAGGTTAGCTTCTGTGGTTCAAAAAATTATCACCATTCCTGCAGCTTTACAGGATGTGAAGAATCCTGTTCCAAGAGTTCCTCATCCAGACTGGTTACGTAAAAAGATTGCTGTTAAAGAGGACAAACTTAAGCAGAGTTCAATCGGTGCATTCTTTGGCAAAAGTGAAAAAGCTGATGTCATTTCAAAACAGATTAAAGATATTGAAGACTTTGGTGCAGAGAACGATCACATCAAACCCAAATTTGGTAAAGTTTTGTCTAAAAAGAGAAAATTACGTCAACAACAAGAAGAAGAGGCTAGAGAAGCGGAAATTATATTGCAAGGTAAATGTCCTAGCCCTGAAGAAGATTATGTTGGTTTCTTAACCTACCAAAAGAAGAAGTGGGACCAAACATCCAGACAACAGCTGACAAGAGAGAAATTATTCGGTTCCAAGACGTTGAATTCCTCCACAGGGGCCATTGGAGACATGTTCAAACAAAGAGCAGAGAGATTTGCTACCTCTGTGTGGGAGGTTTTGGAGTATAAGATTGACCCAGTCAATGTTGGGGATATCAAGGCTTTTGTCTCGATTGACGGTAAAGTGCAAACGTTCACTATTCATGTTCCAAAGAAATTATATTTGAACTTTAAAAACGGACTTCCTGCAAGATTCAGTAACGAGTCGAACAAACTATTACTTCAAAAAGTCTCGTCCGTTCTTCCAAACGGATTGAAATCCAAAAATTTGTACAAAGTGCAGATGAAAGAGTCCGAGTACCAGGAGGAATTGAGAAACCCAAATTCAATCATGAGTGACTCCAATGTGGATGGATTGTATGAATCACATATTCAACCTGTTGATCGTGCGATCATCGAGTTGGGAGCATCCGTGAGATTTGATGAGAATAGAATCGGTGCTTTAGGCAAGGCCATGGAACATGGTTTCAGCCAAGATTCATTACAATCTACAGACTCATCCAAGTATTTGAGCAAGTTTAAAATGGATCTTGTCTACCTTTTGCATCTTACCAGTAACCAGTATGAGTTTTATGCCGTGTTCAAGAACTGGGACAAAGAGGTACAGATCTTTGTTTTGAAGCCTTCTAGTGGTGCCCAAGAGTTGCCAGCCAATATAGAGAAGACTTATAAAGACTTATTGCTGCAGAAGTACGACAAGATCAGTTCCAACTACAACATCATTGACTATAAGGATGATTTGGAGTTCAATATCTCCTACTTTAACGACAGCGATAAAATCAACAGAAAGATCAACAACTTCATCAGCAAGTTGAACAACGAGAAGGCTACTAAGTCATTATTCTTATTGCAGTCTCCCCACATCGAAAGATTGCTCAAAACTTTGAAACCGATCAATGAGTTCCCACTTATAAAATTCAGAGTGAACGAATTGACATTACCCCCTTTGAACTGGCAAAGTCTTGTGGTGAAACGGATGTTGAACCATTATTTATCAGTTGCAAACTGGGTAAAGAAGTTGATTGAGTTGCTGAAGTATGGTAACGTTCCTCTTTGTAACTTACAAATGCAAGACATGAGCTATTTGATTGACATTGAGTACGCTAGGAGATTGCAGAAGCAGGATATTGTCCTTTGGTGGTCAGCCAACCCTTTGCCAGATCAAGGTGGATTTGAAAAGGACCATAACCACGAGACTAGTGAAGAGTTGTTAGAGTTCCCAACGATAAATAGGGCAGAAATCTATGAGTCTGTCTGTTTGGAATTGGAGTTGGGCAATTTGACGATCAATTCCTTATTGGCTTCTGCATTGATTAATGAGCTAGAAGGTACAGATCTTGCCGAACAAGAGTTGGAGAACGACGAAAACAATGGATTGACAACTTTTGCAGAAGATACCTTCTCGACCTCGGCACTTACAGTATTGAGAACGTTAGTAAAAGAATGGTGGGACGATGCTATCAAAAACAATATGGATGCTGATTCTATGGTTCACAGTTTTGTGGGCTGGATCCAAAATCCTCATAGTTATCTCTTCGATCCAGCATTACAGTACCATGTTCATAATGTTACCAAGAAAACCATGTTACAATTGTTGGGAGAGTTCAAGAAGCTGGGTTCCAATATTGTATTCGCCAACAGGAACAAAATAATCGTCAAGACCTCGAAGGGTTCTGTGGAGAATTCATATGCTTATGGACAGTACGTGGTGAAGGCTATAAGATCTAAACCTTTATTCAACTACATCGATTTAGAGGTGAAGAGATATTGGGATGTGTTGATCTGGATGGATGAACATAACTATTGTGGCCGTGGTTGTTTGGAGATCACTTCAAGTGAAGAACAAGATTTGCAAGGTTTCAGCCATTGGTCGATCAAGAATTACCTTCCCATCGTTTTACAACCTGAATTTGAAGATTGGATCATTATCTTTTTAGATGCCTTGATCAAAGAGAAAGATCAGCTTGCAAACACATCACCAAGAGTGACTCAGATTAATCATATCTTACAAAATAGAGATCAGAACAAGTCACCAGGCGATGACACCACGTTCAAGATGACTGAAGTGTTTGCAAAACCTTTGAAGAAAAGATTCATACAGTTGATTCGTTTACAAAACCAGGCAGTCTTGAATTCTGATCATTCGAAGGATTATGAGTTCCCAAGATTACTGGGATCACATCTCAAGCTCACAAATCCAACACTCGAATTGTTGAAGTATTTGATGCATGTGTTATCGTTATCCAAGAAAAGAAATATTGAGGCACGAGTCTTACGGAAAGATCTCTTACAATTGTTTGAAGTCAAAGAGTTTAGTGATCTGGCTACTTTCCGCAACCCTGCAACTTCCTTGAAAGTGCTACAAATCTTGTGTGAGTACTGCAACAATTTGAAGGATATCGATTTCTGTAAAGATGAGAATATCTGGAACTGTGAAAAATGTCATAAAGCATTCAACAAGGTTTCTCTCGAGGAAAAGTTAATTGAGAATTTCGAAAAGTTGATCCACAAGTTTTATTCACAAGATTTGAAATGTACATCTTGTGGTAAGATCAGAACGTCAAACTTGAGCGAGTACTGTAACTGTTCAGGTAAATACGAGGAGACGATCCCCAAGAAAGAGTTGGTTAAAAAAATACACAATTTCGAAAATATCTCCAACTTTTACGACTTGAAATTGTTAAGAGATGCCATTGACGAATTATTAGCATAGAGCTGTTCTGTTTTTTATAATTTATATATTTATAAAGTTTCTGGTACACAAGTACAAAAAAATGTAACACAAAAAAAAACATAAGGTTACATTTTTTTTCCAGTTATATTTGTGTCACAATTGCTGAAAATGTCATTGAGAAACAAGAGTTCTAAAGAATTGCTTCAATTGACCAAGAAATTCATCCCGCCTCTCCTTCCAACATTCCACAAAGGTCAAGCCGGTAGGATTGCCGTTATCGGAGGATGTGAAGATTACACCGGGGCACCCTTCTTCTCAGCACATGCATCGCTGTTGATGGGTTGCGATTTGACACATATAATCTGCGAGAAATTAGCAGCTCCCATTATAAAGAGCTACTCTCCAGACTTGATGGTACACCCGTATCTCTACGAGCTGCTGAACGTTCCAGAAGGAATTGAGCCTGATAAATGGGTACTGGAGAAGGTAATGCCCAAGATCGAGCTGTTGCTCGGAAGAATCCATGTCGTGGTGTTGGGTCCCGGATTCGGAAGAGATGCCTTGATGATCAAGACATTGGAGAAAATCATCCAATTGTTGAAAAGTAAAGGGATCCCCATGATCTTAGACGCTGATGCTCTATACCTGGTATCACAAAACCCAGATCTAATTGCTAACTACGATAAGCTGATCCTTACCCCAAATGTGGTTGAATTCCAAAGATTAGCCAAAGGGTTGGGCTTAGAGGATGAGATCGACTCCACAGATGAGGCTGGTTTGCTGGGTAAAATCTCATCCAAGTTGGGTGGTGTAACGATCTTGCAGAAAGGGTCACGTGACTTGATCGTCAACGGTGACAACTATATAAAAGTGAGTGATATCGAGGGGTCTTTGAAGCGAGTTGGAGGACAAGGAGATTCTTTGACCGGATGTATCTCGACGTTACTTGCTTGGGGGTTTGCCAGTTATAAACCTGGGCTTTGGCCTGAACTGAAAGTAGATGCCACTGAAAAATTGACAGATCAAGAATTGATGATGTTAAGTTGTTTCAGCGGGATTTACATTGTAAGAACCAGTGCAAAATTACTGTTCGAAAAGTACGGACGTGCTATGCAAACGAGTAATTTACACGAATTTATCGGGAAGGTTTACGACGAAACTTTTGGTTTCGATACTTGATTTAATACTTGATATTATTATTTGATTAAGTGTACTCCTCCATATTGATAAAAAAATTTTCATAAACCTTTGAAACGTGAACGACGTAGATAGCAGTCTTGTGACCTGAGTGAAATCACATCAAGTATTCCTCATTTGGGACCGTATTAAAATCATGATAAAGCAAAATTGTAAGAATTGAAGACAAAAAATGCATATAATTATTATGTGTTGAACCATGTGTTCAGGTCAACCCGTTATTCCATACTGACACGATGGCGTCATAATGATCAGTGTCGGACTGATCATATTCTATTAGTTTGTTTGAAACTTTCTTGTCCAAAGGACCAAAGCTTTCAAAAGAGCAGAAGAAACGATTGTTACAACCCAATTGAGGTTCGAATTCCCAGTTTCTAATGGGTTCACCGTCTTTGTTGGGGTAATCGTTGAGATCGGAGGAGGTAACAATGACTCCATTGATCTTGAAAGAAGAGTGATAAAATTCTTCTAATGCATGTAGATCTTTGAATCTACCTTTGTACGCCAGATTCAAATCGTTCTCGTTGATCTGTTTGACGTTACAATAATTTAAGCCGCCGTTCATCCATAGGATCTTGTAATCCTTGGATAAATGGGCAAGTTTAGACGAGCATATTTTCCGGGTATTTGCCGAGTAATTGGAGATTTCACCCAGGGACGATGCAAAATGGTTTGAGAACGAGATCTGGTTCCCCACCATGAGCTGGCCTAGCCAAAAGAGCTCTTTATCTCCATAGACAAAGCTCGACGTTGGTACCCAGGTCGAGAGATGGAGTGAAGCCAACACTCCACCTAAATGAGATTTCTTCTTCATCACCAAGAGACCACTATCGATGAAATGCTTCGATAGACCTTTGAAGAAGTTGTTTCGAAGTATCTCTTCATTGGTCACCGAAGGTATCTTAAAGATCTTGGAATCGAACTGACTCGAAGGTAACAAGTTCCTGTAGAAGTTGAGAATTTGGGGGTTCAAGCCTCTGTTTTTAAAATTCCGGTCTTTGAAGAACAATGCCTTGGATTTCTTATAATTTGACAATTCAAAGAACTGTGCTGGATTGACAAATGGGATGGCATCGTTATCCATAAAGATCATCTCATCGAAAGAGTTGAAAATGGTCAGTAAAAACTTGGAAGAGTAACTGTTGAAGAAATTTGAGTATTCATCTTTCACACACGGAGTGAGGTCGACAAACCATAATTCTTGCTTCACCCCCAAAGTGTCGAGCTCGTCGTCTCGTGCCAGAGACATGATCCGGTCACGTGACTCTTTCGAGAGCTCATCGTTTCTAAACACCACTTGGATCGGTAGGTCGTTGGCCAAGTATCTTAGTACTTTAACCAAGTTCACGGTATCTTTGACGTCACGGTCCATACAGGAGAGCACTATTCCTCGGCTCTTATACGCATTTAACATGTATTGGATCAAGTTTTCACCTTGATATGGGTCCCCTGAGAAATCAGGTGCATTGGAGAGATTTGGTATCTCATTCTCAAATACCTGGCCCTGGTAATTGGAGAATACAGGTAGAGCTCCAGTGAGCATTGGGAATAACCTTTGCTCGAAAGAATGGAACTGAGCAGGATACAGAGAATCCTCCAATATATACAGCAGGTTGAAGATTCTCAAATGGCCTATGAAGTTAAAGATCTCAGACTCGATGAACTGGTTCTGTTTCCAATTTTTCAATATTGTGGCCCGCACAACACTACAGATCTGCTTTCTCTGGTCGGAATCGTGAAGATTCAACTTGGCCCATTCTTTCTCGCACTCTTTCTTCGAGTAAAGAGACAAGTCCGGTACCGCTGAGAGTTTCTTGAAATATCTCAAGTTGGCGAAATCGGAGATTTGCCAGTCCTGGTCAAACTTGTAGAGTGCATCGAAGTACAAATGTGCCTTCAGTTGGATCGGCTGTGACAGGAAATCCTGTTGCTGGAATAGGTCTATCAAATGAGGGTAGTGTACAAACCGGTTGTCCGGAGTCAGTGAAGAGTTCAAGATCGGGATCGACCTGAAACTGTTGGAAGTGGTGGTGTGAATAGAGATGAACAAGATCTGTATGCACAGTAGAAGCAGTAGACAGAGGAAAGACTTCAGCTTCCTCGATCGCAGCTTGAAAGAGAACCACAAAGGGGTCATGAACTGTTAGTCGACTACTCCAGCGTTTTCCAAACGTTACTGTCAAAACTCCAGGTTGAAAAAAGTTATCGAAATGTCTTTATTATATCTTCGGCAGTATTTCACCTCTGCTGCTGCCCTCCCAGCTGCAGAAAAGGGGAAAAAAAAAAGAAGGTTTAAATATAGATCTCGACATGCATGAAATATTCGAACAAGGTTTGGTCCGTTGATGAGCACTGTCACGACACTGTGCCAGTGTCACTGTTCACTTCAATCCCATTTTTATTCGAACCATTTCAATTGAGATTCAGAGTAGCACTGATTTTGGTGCAATTGGACCCTCTCACACCGAGCATCTCGTGGTAATAATACACTGCAGCATCGAGCCTAGACTTTCCACGCTCAATCCTTGTTCCGGCCCAAGTCACATGATATCTGTCAAAGGCAGTCTCTTCGAATATACGGTCTTTTTTTTGCCCTAAACCAACCTCATGAATATGCAATGGCAACTAACAGCCAACGATCATCGCAATTGTTTTACCTCAACCGATCGTAAATCTTTCCTCAGCTTGCTCACCATCACCTCTTCCTCTCGTCACTAACCCAATCAACACCTGAAAAATTCGCATGAAAAAAAGTTTGTCTCATGCGCGAGGTGCATATTTCGTTGGGGAATCCTTGGCGCATTGGGACGCGCACGACTGTGTGTGTGTGCTTTTTTTTTGCGCCTATTTGGATTGGCGGGCGGAATTGGTGTGGCCAGTGTGGCTGATGTATAAGCTCGGATGAGGCATGTGATTACTTAAGCAGTACAAGATCACGGTGTTGTAGAGTGCAAAATTTTTAGAGTGTTAGAGTGCAATGTCTACATGAGATCGATAATTCGTAAATTTTACCAAATACAGAGTCAGATTCCAAGAATGGGCCTGTACCTAAGACATGTCTCAAAAAAATCTAAAACAGCCAAATTGAGGCAACCAACCCCAAATGGACCTGCTCTTCCTCGGCAAACTGTACCAATTTTCCCTTTAACGGCTTGTCCCGTTTCTTTCGTGGTTCCATTTGATCGTATGCACAGAAATAGTAATCCGAGCACCCCATATCTCCACGTCTCGACCATCCTGTAGCTGCAAATCTTCTTCTCTTGTGATTTGTAGACCCGAAAGGTGGTATAATCACCGAGTTGATGATTTTGGGGGATTGGAACCATTCACGAAGATCCGACGACGAATTAAACCCTCGGTAATATTTCATCGACACATCACCTTCCCAAGTGTTGTATTTACATTCTCTTAAACCTGAATTCACCCACATCAAAGTGTGTCCATCGTCATGGATATGTGCTGGTTGAATCGAACATAACTCGTTCACCTTCTTTGTTTTCTGTAAATATCCAGGTGACCCCAGAGCCAAATCGTTAAACAGTATCTTCCCACCTGTCATGATCTGCCCTAACCAAAATAATTCTTTGTCACCATGCACAGGTGCAGATGTTGGGGTCCAAATTTGCAAATGGGTCGAAACAAATAATCCGGAAAGGTGCGTCTTCCGATCAAGCACCACAAGTCCACTTTCCATATTGTGCTTGATCTGGTTTTTGAAAAACCCAATTGACGACGTCTCGGGATCGATTTGCGATACTCCAAAAATCTTTTCATCGAGTTCCGTAGGTAGAAGCTCTAGGTAAAATTTGTAGAAATTGTCCTCCATCATATTGTTAAGCTCTCGGTCTCTGTAGAACAATGAACCTGTCTTCTTGTACTTGGGTAAATTGAAAAACTCCACAGGTGTCACAAACGGTACCAGATCATCGTCTAAAAATATTATATCTTTGAATGAATTGAATAACACAGATAACCATTTATTGGAGTATTGGCCGAATTTTGCGACATACCTCTCGGAAATACACTTAGTCACATCGACAAACCATAACTCTTGCTCAGTTGAGAAATCTTGTTCATAGTAATCCAATGGGTCACGTGCCAGAGACACCAACTTCTCTTTAGATTCCCTCGAGAGGTCCTCTCTGTGCACTATTTGGATTGGGATCTCATTTCTCAAGTATCGTAGCACTCTGAATAGTCTAATAGTGTTTTCGACTTGCCGATCGGAAATGGTCAACACAATACCCTTACCGCTCATGTTTCCTAACAAATATTCGGTGAAAGAGTCACTTTGGGTATAATTTGATATTGAGGTCTGTGATCCGATAGTTGGGAAACGACCTCTCACGATAGTACCGTCCCATCGTTCGAAAACCGGCAATTCCATGGAAAGCCACGGGAATAGGCGGTGCTCCAAAGAATCGTAACTAGATACGTTCCAATGTTTGGCCCCAGTGACACACGAACCGAACACTCTGAGCCGACCGACAGCATCGACAATCATTTCCTCCACTGCAAGGTTGTGTTTCACTAACTCCGTCACCTCTCTCAGTACATCTTTCTTTAACAGCTCTCTATCCTCTCTATTAAGGGGCGGTCTCGTCTTGCGACGAGCTCTGGCCAAAGCTTTCTCATATCTGTCCTTACTTCTTGCAAGTGGGACCAAGTACTTGGTTTCACCAAAATCACCTACCGACCAACTTGGATCGGCGTTGTAGAGCTCGTTGAAATAGACATGGCACTTGTCTTCAAGTGGGTATCTCGCAAACGCTGTCGGATCAAACAGGTCTATCAAATGCAGATAACTGGCTTGAGAACGCCCTGAATCAAGTGCAAAAGGGTTGGATCCACTTATAAGCCTCGAATGCACAAAGATGTAGTATACCGAGAGTTGGAGCAGGATCGACAAGATCACTAGCATCTTGGTGATGGTCCGACATCGCACAATGCGTCGAAGTATGCCCTTGGCTCCTATTGCTACTCCTCTCATCATCAGCTTTAGTTATACCTTGACGCTTTGAAAAGTTTCATCGATCACCTTTTTCGAGGCCATATAGTGTGAAAAGTGTTAAATTAATATTACATGTGCCTCGAATGCGCTTTTATTTTTAGCACACACTAGTCTCTGTTGAACTGAGGTCTTACTGATTATTTGCTGACTTCTTTAAGTGGACTGTGATATCGGTTCAATTAGATGCTACCCTGATCTTCATTTAGCTTATTGTTCAAATGTTTTTTGATCTGAAATTTTTCAACGTCTCGTCAAATTTCACATCGGCTTATATAATAATCTGCGTCTCTTGCATACTATCTGAAAGCTTAAAGGTAAAAAAAAGTAAGTGACATTTGATTGACTAGTGGAGGAGATGGTGAAGAAGCGATGAGTTTATTATGAGATGGTGTGGTTGTGGTGTAGCTATGGGGGTGTAATGTGGTGTAATTGGGTTTAACGGGGTGTACTGAGTGGTGCGAAATGAAGTTTGACTTACCCAGATCTCACGTTATTTCCAACTAATTGAACAACTCTCAATATGTATGTAATAAAGAGAGCAGATTATTAAATGAGAGTGGTTGAGCATTGTAACATACAATTTAAAGTGGAACCAGGCAAGGAGAGTATGATACAAAATATAGGTGACTAAGTGCCAACCACAACAGAGATCTCATAGCTTGTGACGTTTGGTTTTTATTTAGGCTCAGTGATTTGAAAGTGAAGTGATGTAGAGATGAAGAAGAACTTGGGGTAAAGAGAGGAGAGGAAATAGTGAGAAAAATAAGTAGCAAAAATTTGTGAAAACAGTGCGAGTCGTATCAGTTCAGTATCATCCATCTACCGTTAGTCCAAGATCCTCCATCTAAATCAGATTTAAATAACTTCCAAGCACCATCTATTCAACAATCCCAGATCAGTTATGACTTCCCGAATCGGCAATAACTCCATAGGCTTTGCATTGGATCCGACTTCCAAATTTGGCAATTTCTGACACCGACACAAGTCAAAAATCTGACTTCTGCATTGAGTAATTCCTTATATGGTTGAGTGAAAAATTGAGTCATCGTGAAAAATCAACGAGTGAAAAAAAAAGTCACAGTTACACAGTTAGTAATACCATTTGAAACATACATCAATATGTCAAATTCTCCTGCATTCTCGTCAAGGTCCGATAACTTGAAAGAAGGGTGGATCGTACAGAAATTCGGTGGTACCAGTGTTGGGAAATTCCCAGAGCAAATAGCTGATGATATCATCAAGGTTTACTCGGAAACCAACAGAGTCGCAGTAGTGTGCAGTGCTCGTTCATCTAACACCAAGAGCGAGGGTACCACTTCCAGATTACTTTTAGCTGCTGATATCGCTACCGAAGATGGTGATTATGACGCTGTCTTGTCCAAGATCGAGGAAGATCACGTTTCCAATGCGAAACTGAAGATCTCCAACCCAGAATTACAAGCCCAATTGGTAGAAGAGACCCTTTTCGAGATACAAGAGGTGCGTAAATTGCTCCATGCGTCTCAAATCATCGGTGAGATCTCTCCAAAGACCCTTGACGCTGTCATGTCATGTGGTGAAAAATTGAGTTGTAGATTTATGACTTGTCTCTTGAACGATCGTGGATGTCCTGCTCAGTACATCGATTTGGCCTTGTTGATCCCACAGGGCTACGATATCTCCAACGGGTTCGATTCAAGTTTTTACAAATTTCTCTCTGACTCCTTGGCCCTTGAAATCGCCAAAGTTGACTCCGGTAAAGTCCCTGTTCTCACCGGTTATTTCGGTATCGTTCCTGGGGGGTTATTGAACGGAGTCGGAAGAGGGTACACCGATTTGTGTGCCGCCTTGGTAGCCGTTGGTATTAATGCCGATGAGTTGCAAGTATGGAAGGAGGTTGACGGTATCTTCACTGCTGATCCAAGAAAAGTCATCAATGCCAGATTGTTACCCTCGGTTACTCCCGATGAAGCAGCTGAATTGACATATTACGGTTCCGAAGTCATTCACCCATTCACCATGGAACAAGTCATCAAGCTGAAGATCCCCATCAGAATTAAAAACGTTGTGAATCCAACCGGTGAAGGTACCATCATTTACCCGGACAACGTTGGCAAGAAAGGTGAGGCTACACCACCACACCCTCCAACTGCTGTTGAAAAATTACCTCCATCTATTTTCAACAACAAGAAAACAGCCACTGCTATCACTACAAAGGACAACATCGCCGTGGTGAATATCCATTCTAACAAGAAGACCTTATCGCATGGGTTCTTAGCCCTGATCTTCTCAACTTTGGACAGATACAAGTTGGTTGTAGATTTGGTCTCCACGTCTGAAGTGCATGTCTCTATGGCTATCCATAACACATCTGAGTCTAGAAAAGACTTGAAGAAGGCTGTCGATGACTTGAAGAAGTTTGGACAAGTCGATCTCACATACAACTTGGCCATCATCTCATTAGTCGGAAGACATATGAAACAGTTGATCGGTATTGCAGGTACCATGTTTAAGACTCTTGCAGATGAGAAGATCAACATCGAGATGATCAGTCAAGGTGCCAACGAGATCAACATCTCCTGTGTCATCAACGATCTGGATTCTTTGAGACTGTTAAAAGCTATTCACGCCAGAATCTTGGACGAACCACAACTGAGCGTTATCGATGCTAGAATCGAAAGCTTAAGATTAGAGTGATCTACGTCATTTATATATATATAGTTTTTTTTTTCACATTGATTCATAAGACTTGTATAAATACCTTATAAAATGATTCAAATTGAGAGAACGAAAGAAGGGTAGTAAACAGATTTAAAATGCAAAGATTTGGTCACCAACTTTCGAGACCGGTTTGGCTTTGGCAAAACCCAAGTTGACAGCGTTCTTCTTCATGGCACTGACCATCAAAGGTGGACCACAGAGTAACAATTTGGAGTCAGCAGATGAGGCTGGGAGATACTTCTCCATCATCTCCTGAGTGACGAAACCTGATTCTCCTTCCCAATCCAGAGGTGGGTTGTTCAACACATAGGTGACCTTGATGTTAGGGTTACTCTTGGTGATCAAGTCCAACTCCAGCTTCAACAAGATGTCATCAGCGGTGACGTTACCGTACAACAAGTGGACCTTGGTGTTGTCAGCAGGGTTACGGGCAATGGCAGTGATGATCTGGTACATTGGAGTGATACCGGTACCACCAGCGATCATACCAAACTCTTTAACCATCCCTGGAGTGTAGGTGAAAAAACCTTTAGGGCCTCTAACCCTAATGTTCTCACCGATCTTCAAACCGTCGATAAACTTGGTCACGTTACCGTTTTCGTAAACTTTGATCAACAAGTCGAAATATCCCTTAGCGTCATCGGTGGAAGTAGGGGTGTAAGATCTAACGATCTCTTTACCGTTGATCTCACAACCGATCGAGATGTGTTGACCAATTGGCAATCCCAAGACATCGGTGGATCTTGGTAATCCGAATCTGTAGATGGCAGAGTTGTGAGACAAGACCGACTTCTGGATCAAAGGGAATTCCTGGAATTGATCAGGTTTCAACACCTTGTGCTCTTTGTTGGTGAACAACAAGGCATATCCGGCATAGGCAACGACAAGGGTGGCAGCTCCAACGATGACCAAAGTACTCGATTCCAACGACATCGTGCAATTACAATCTACTTTTGAAAAAAACAATATACAGTTCAGTCTACAAGTTTTCCAATCGACAGGAATTACCTCTCTTGATATATGGGGAAATGGAGACGATTTTTCACTTTTTTCAAAACTCGATGGAAATTTTTTCCCCAACTGGGTAATTTGTATACGGGCGAGCACTTTACGAAAATCCAAGGTCAAACCGAGATTTTCAACTGGTTCCAAATGGAGAGCCATTTTTGTTTGCAAATTCAGCCACTACACACCATTTACTCCATCTGTATTTGTTTGCCAAATCACACTTTCACCAACTTCCATCCCACCATCAAATACCGGCACAGGGTAAACGTCAAGAGTCCTAGTGCGGCTAACACCCCTGAAAAAATCGTCATATGGTGATAACCCAAGGTATCCCCATTATCACCGATAATAGCACCTCCTACTGGCAACCCCACGAGAAGGGCAAAGCTCACCACGCAGTATCCGGTTCCATATCTTTTTCCAAAATTCTCGGTTTTACTGATTTGACCAAAACATACAGGTGTTAAGGATAATGTAGTACCGCATGAGAACCCATACAATCCTGCAAAACTGTAAAGTGCTTTCAAATTATCAGCAAATGGGATCCACAACACAAAGATCAAGATCGTCATAAGACACAACGATCCAAGCATCACGTTGAAACGTCCATATCTATCTGCTAAAAACCCAGGCAAATACCGTCCTGGGGCACCTGCAGCTGATAAGATGGTAACCAAGATGTAAGCTGTAGATTCTTCAACACCTTGTGCCATAGCATAAGATGCATAGTACGAGTAAACCAAGAACAATGATAATTCGTTGAACAAGATGGAGATCGTCAAGAGCAAGTAGACCTTATCTTTGAACTGATAGAAATCGATCGAGTTCTTGATCTCGATCATGATATCTTTAGCAGAGACTGATAAATTGTCGATCTGCTCATCGGTCCAACCTTGTTTTCTCAAGTTGTTATGTCTGATCTGTTCTGATCTGTCTTTGGACAAGAACAAGGAAAGTATTAACAACGATAAACAGATAAATCCCACAATTCTCATAGCCCAGGCAAAACCAACTTTAGGATATAAAGATCTGAGCATCAATGGGTAAATAATACCACCAACACTGGCACCAGCCATAGCTATTCCAATTGTAACGGCTCTCTTTCTCAAGAACCAATGTGAGACAACACCGAGTAAAGGTGTCATAAGACAACAGGTACCCATACCGACACAGATCCCGAAACTCAAGATGAACTGCCAAACTTTGGTGGAATTAGCACATCCAAAGATTCCTGCCATAAAGAGCACAATAGAGATCATCAAAGGAATTCTGGACCCGGCATAGTCAAATAAAGGTCCAACGATGAACCCTCCGAAGAACGATAAAAATGTGTATATAGAAAAGATCCATGTCACAGTGGAAACGTTCACTCCAGCTAATTGATTATTTTGAAGGTATGCTTGCACAACACCTGTAGAGTTAAGAATACCAAATCCTCCCAATAATCCCAAAAATGCCCCAAGCACTACAAGATACAGTTCAACACCCCCGTCGGGGAACTGCGAGGCATCGTCAAGCTGAGTCATGAGATTTACAGTCAGACTGGACGTTGGGCTCATAGACTCGATGTCAGTGTCATTCCCATTCGACTCGAATTCACGATACCCTGAAGATCTGCCGACATCGGGTCCCGTGACCTCGGTTAACTCTATTGTCTCATTTTTAGGATTATCGCTAACAAACGAAGGTTCCGGCTTAGTCAACATAACTGAAGCCTCTGGTCTCGCTACCATTTCGTATCACCTTTGCTTGATACTGAAGTATTGAATTAGTTGAATATTAGATCTCAAATTTTTATTATGAGTCAATGGTCTCGGTCACTCAAAACCTTCCTTCCCCTAATTTCTTTGCACTCAATAAGCCTACCGATTTAAATATAGCAATCGACTTCAATGATGTCACACTCTAATTCACTGATCTTATGCGTCTCACGCAGATATCGCTTTCTTGATACTTGTATTTAATTAACAGACAACGATTTAAGGGATCCTCCACTTTTTATGCAATAAGAGTCTCTATCTAAAACTCGCCTAACCCCTATCTCTCTTCTTAGATCAGCAACAACAAAGCCTGGATCAAGACAAATATCGTTTACGCACCGCTATCAACCAGTTTGTAGCTAGCTTTTTCTAACTTTAAAAAGCTTTTCAACGTTATCGATCAAAAAAACCCTGAAATTTTCTTCTCCAATTTTTCACCATGATGCACTCGATAAGCTTAAATTTTTCCGAAATGCGCGGGAAATAGTCTGTCATTTTTCACCCGTGTCAGTAAAGGATCTTGTTTACATTTTCAGGGTGTTTTTCATTATTTTGCTTAGTTTAAAAGAGTGAAGAGGTTCAAGAAAATAGACCAGTTGGAAAGTAGCTGATATCTTTGCCTTTAAAGAGCAAAGTAAACAATAAGATGCCGGGAGAAATCATAACTTTACAAGTGGGACAATGTGGGAACCAGATAGGTTCTCAATTCTGGCAACAGCTCTGTAAAGAGCATGGGATCATGCGAGATGGGACTGGTGTTGAGATAGAGCGTGGAGTCAGAGAGGACCAAACAGAGATCTTCTTCTCAAAAAACGATGATAACAGATACACGCCAAGGGCTATACTTGTAGATTTGGAGCCTCGTGTGGTGAGCAATATCACAAGCGCGTACTCGATGTTCAATCCACGAAACGTACATTTGGCGTCCGATGGGGGAGGAGCAGGTAATATCTGGGCTCAAGGTTTCCAGTATGGACAACAACACGAAGAAGAGTTGATCGAGTTGATGGACAGAGAGATAGATAATTGTGATTCTTTGGAACTGTTCCAATTGATTCACTCTGTAGCTGGTGGGACAGGGTCCGGTGTAGGGTCCAAATTACTCGAGATCTTGAGCGATAGATACTCGAAGAAATTTGTCACCACAGTGAGCGTGTTCCCTGAGATGGAGCAAACCTCGGACGTGGTAGTGCAGCCATATAATACGCTGCTTACATTGAAAAGATTGATCGAAAACAGTAATGCCAATATCGTCTTTGACAACTCAGCGTTGTCCAGCATTGCTTCTAATAACTTACAAATACCGAACCCATCATTTGCAGAGACCAATCAGTTGATATCCACAGTACTATCTGGATTGACCAACACGTTGAGATTCCCTGGTTATTCATACAGTTCGATGACCTCGATCATGTCCAATCTAATACCAACACCAGACTTGCATTTCCTCATACCGTCATACACACCGTTCACGTCTGATTTTGTCACTCATGCTAGAGACATCAGAAGAAGTACAGCGTACGATGTGATATTGGAACTTTTAGATAAAAAATTACGGATGGTGAAGAGTGAAGGTGGACTTAACATTGCCATGATGGATATCATTCAGGGAGATATAGAACAGTCGGATATCCGCAAACTGTTGGTGAAAGCACATCAAAGAGTACAGTTTGTGCCTTGGACATCTTCGACGATCCATATAGCGATGCTGAAGAGATCTCCATTTTTCGAAGCCAAGAGATCACCAGTGAATGGGTTACTGTTATCCAACAACACGTCGATAGTGACCTTGTTCAAGAAAGTGATCTCGCAGTACGACAGATTGATGAGAAGACTGGCGTTTATCGAGTCATACAAGAGATACGACAATGAAGGATTTGATATTGTAGATGAGTTCCAGGAGAGTCGTGATATGGTGGAACTGTTGATCGACGAGTACACAGCAAGTGAGTCTATGAGTTATTTAGAGGATGAGGAGGACGAGATGATGGTTTAGTGAGCCCAGATCAGGGGTGCATGGCCGATGTGGGCGGAAAGCGATAAGCGATGCGATGCCTCGAGGCGCGCGTCAAGAATCAGCAGCTAGCCGACAATAGAGATAAGCACGCACGAGTGGCTGGGAAAGATTTTACCAGCTCAAGGAATTGATCCAGTGGCATTGACAAGGCTATTTGACAACAGTGTACGAATTGTAATTATGGTCACTTAATGAAGCCAACTTCTTCAAATGACAACCACACCTTATCTACACGTTATCTGATGACGATAGATAAGCAGTAGTGAAAAATTAGGCACCATATTGAAGAAATGACTAAGCGCTCTCCCCCCTCAAAGCTTAGCTCTAATTAATATGACAGTATCCACCTCTTCCCTGTGGCTAGTCACCCAATAAGCAACCAGTTCGATAACCCCGAGCTGGAGTTAGTGAGCGTTTCAGCCACTCTTGCATTTTTCGTGTGGCTCCAACCATGGAAAAAAACATGCTTTTATCCGAAAATATCTCGATAAGCTCGATGCCGATCGACGTGGTTGTTGGGAAAAAAAAGATATTTAAAGAGGGCAGCAGAATGATATAATTGAAACATTAACTTAGTGACTAATAGCTTACAAAACGATAAGAACGCGGGGTTAAGATATACGATGTCGGATTTTAAGTTGGACCATTTGATCTCTAAGAGAGCCGCTGGTAGAGTGATCACTCACTTTGTTAACAATGAGGCACCAACTGGTGTCAAGCCTCACCCTAAACCACTCAGTCTTGGAGGTGGTACTCCTAACTATGGGTTCTTCCCCATCGAGTCGATCCTGATCAACTTGATCGACGCCCCATTTGCCAAAGAACAAGATCCATTGACTCCAGCTGATTCCACTGAAGATTTGAAGATCAAGTCCAGAACTGCCATCACACCTTCAGTCACCGAGGACAAAGAGGTGATCGATTTGAAAGCCGGTTTACAATACGCTCTGATCGAAGGTTTGGACCCATTGGTCAAGTTCATCACCGATTTCGTCGCCAGAGTGCAGAAACCTGTCACTCCAGACTGGCAAGTGGTGTTGAGCAACGGTGCCGGTAACGGGTTGAACAAAGTGGTCGACTTGTTCATCGACCCGGAAGATGTTGTCTTGGTAGAAGAATTCACTTTCTCGCCATTCTTGTCCAGTGTCAAAAACTGTGGTGGCTACTCTCTCCCTGTCAAGTTGGACTTCTTCGGTGAAGGTATCGACTACGAGTACTTGAAGAACTTGTTGGAGAACTGGGACACCATCTACCCTGGTAAACGTATGCCTAAATTACTCTACACCATTCCAACAGGTCAAAATCCAACAGGTTTGGTCCAGAGCTTGGAATTGAGAAAGAAGATCTATGCCTTGGCTGAAAAATACGATTTCGCCATCTTGGAAGACGATCCATATGGATACTTGGCCTTACCTTCTTACAACGACATCAAGTCCGGTAAAGTGGACGTCAACAAGGAAATCTCTGTCTCTGAATTCATCGACGATGTCTTGTATCCATCTTATTTGTCCATCGACACCTCTGGTAGAGTAGTCAGAGTTGAAACTTTCTCCAAGGTTTTCGCTCCAGGTTTGAGATTGGGTTACATCGTTGGTTCCAAGAATTTCATCAAGGCCATCAACAGTTACGCCAACATCTCCACTAGATCTCCATCTGGTCCTTCCCAGATCTTGGTCAACAACGTTATCAACCATTGGGGCGGTCTCGACGGCTGGTTGGGCTGGATCATGAAGGTTAGAAAAGAGTACATCTTGAGAAGAAACACCATGTTGGACACTTTGTACGCTTCAGAGCTGTTCAAGAAGAACCTCATCTCTGTCATCGATCCAAAAGCCGGTATGTTTGTGTCGGTAGTGTTGAACTATGACACTGACAAATACACTCCAGAACAATATGCCAGTCTCACCAAGAAGGAATTGGTATACAAGGCCGTTGAAACAGGTGTAGAGATCGTTCCAGGTCCAAACATGGCTTTTGACCCTCTCGCCAACGAGCACTCTAATTTCGTCAGATTGACAATCGCCTCAGCTTCTTGTCACGAACAATTGATCGAGGCCACCAACAGATTCTGTGCAGCAGTTGAACTGTTGTTCGCTGAAATCTAGAATCTAAATCTAAACCCACCTGTGCAAATTACATACACCACATAATAAGAATCGACTGTGTCAAGTATTAAATTAGGCATATATAGAGTATTGGAATATAATTATATATATATATGGGAGTCATAGGGGTAAAAAATAAGGAATTTTACAAGCTGACAAACTTCTTGTACTGCTCAGCTTTAGAGACCAAGAATTTGACATGTTGGCTCTTCTCCAACAGTTCACCGTTGCTCAAGGTTTCCTGGTAGATGTTTTCGAAGTTCTTGAGGATCTTGTCGGTGTAAATGGTACCCTTCTCGACATCTTTGACGATGGCCTGGTAGAATTGGACCAAGTCCACGGTGAAAAATTGCAAACCTCTGAAATATAAGATGATTGCGATAACGATAACGGTCATGAAGAACAGTAACTTGATCAACTTGACGAGCGACTTGATGGCAAATGACACTACGTTCTTCACAAGGTAGATGGAGATGACAGCACCAAAGGCAGTGGTCAACAAAAGGGACACCTGAGGGTACTCGTTGATCTTAACAGCGGTGAAGCTGGAGAGATGGAAGATGATCGAGGTCACCAATGAGTACAATTGGTATCCTACGAGCAGAGCATATTTCAACACTTGGTCTTGAACTGTAGACATTTTTAACTTCTTTGCTTATTTCTCGTGATGAAATGACAAGTTGCTGGGAACTTCAGTTTTATTCAATTGATCAACAGATTTGTGCAATTAAACAACAAGTTTGTTTTCTTTTTGCTGTTTCCGGGCATTTAATTACCAGACCAAAAGTCGTGCACAGGGCACTCAAAAAATCTCCAAATCGATATATCAGAAAAAAAAATAGAGCCAAAAGTTTCAAGAAAAGTAATTGATTAATAATTGATTCAGCTGTACGAAGTGGTTTGAGTAGTACAGGAAGAGATCGATCAGTTCATACTTTAAGCTATTCAGTTAGTTTTGAGTTGTATAGGGGATTTTCCACCGGTTCATTTGGACAAGTTTAGCCTCAGATAACATACGTGAGACGTTTGGGTAGTGAACTACATCAATTAGCGCCACTTGTAAATAAGAGGATAACATCGAGCAAGTTGAACAAGAACAGCGTGAAATACAGTGAGTGCCAGCGTTTATTTGCACAAGTTGATCACCAGTTACATTTTTTTCTGGCCATTTAAACAACACTGACCTATCATACTGCCCTATCATACGATATTGTGATCACCTACTCGATTATAATTTATAATAGGTTATTTACACCAGCACACTAATACCAACAATTTAGCG
This sequence comes from Nakazawaea molendinolei, assembly GCA_030569155.1. Lineage (NCBI taxonomy): Eukaryota > Fungi > Ascomycota > Pichiomycetes > Alaninales > Pachysolenaceae > Nakazawaea > Nakazawaea molendinolei. The sequence continues at coordinate 34,808 of JAJMKB010000010.1, forward strand.
CAATATCAGGAAACCGAACCCACTCTGTTGCACTAATTACATCATAGTTCAAGCATACCAGGATTATAATCGCATCAATACAGATTATAACCATAATAGAGTACATAAGTAATAGTAATATCATAGATACAAACAAGATGGCCACCACGGAAAACAGAGACAAAGTACCGAACTATAACGGACCAAACTTGAACGTCATATTGACCTGCCCAGAGTGTAAAGTGTTCCCTCCAGAGCTTGTCGAGAGGTTCAGTGAAGGTGATATTGTTTGTGCACTCTGTGGATTGGTTCTCAAGGACAGGTTGATCGATACGAGGTCTGAATGGCGTACTTTCTCCAACGATGACCAGAACGGTGATGATCCATCGCGTGTGGGTCAGGCTTTCAATCCGTTGTTGGATGGAGACCAGTTAGGAACCGTCATTTCATACGTAAAAGAAAACACAAAGGCAAGTAGAGAGTTGAATAAGACTCAGCAGAAAGGTGTCATTGACAGAAAGGATAATCTTTTACAACTGGCTTACTCAAAGATCTCACAGTTGTGTGATGGGTTCCATTTGCCTAAGATCATTTCCGATGGTGCTAAAGAGATCTACAAATTTGTCAACGATGAGAGAGCTTTGAAAGGTAAATCTCAGGAAAGTATTATGGCCTCTGCAATTTTTATTGCATGTCGTCGTGCTAAAGCCGATCGTACTTTCAAAGAGATCTGGTCGTTGACCAATGTGCCAGAGAAAGAGATTTTCAAGATCTCGAAGATCATCAACCTGATCTTGAGAGAAAAATCTGAGAATGGTGTGCAAGTGGCCACTCCAACACCTTCATTGACCAGTGCAGAGGATTTGACGGGAAGATTCTGCTCCAACTTGGGTTTGAAACCACAAGTTGCCAGTGTCGCAGAGCACATTGCAAAGAAATCTAAAGATGTCGGTGTGTTGGCAGGTAAATCTCCAACTACTATCGCCGCGGGATCTATTTATATGGCAGCTATTGTTTTGAAAGTGCCAATTGATACGATGAGAATTAGTGATAAGATCGGTGTCAGTAGTGGTACTTTGAAATCGACATACAAGTCGTTATATGCAAAGAGGGTAGAGTTATTAGAGGGGTTGAGTAACATCAAGGCAGAAGAGTTGCCTGAGATCTAAGAGATTGTGCTTTGCTGGTCCACAGGGAGTAGGAGTTCTCTCGTTGTGAATTTGAAGCAGAAGGCTCAATCTAGGGAATTGTCTAGGGAACTGTCTAGGGAACTGTCTAGAGACTATAGTGAAGCTTTTTTCACAAAACTCTTGAGAAGCGTTAAGATAGTGAGAAAAGATACCATAGTGTAATTACCTGCTAAGTAAACCACCCTAATGGTGCAATGATCCACCATTTGTATCAGCATTTGAGGAGATCCGGATCATCATCTCAGCCACCATGCCCATCTCAAATCCCCACACTCCGCCACTATCCCAGCCACATCTCATGGAGTTTCCATTTTTGTACTTTGTATGGCGAAATGAATTTTTCACAGATATCCGAAATTATAAAATAAAAAAAAAAAACGAGCGTAGAATCATTTTGATTAGAAATTTGTTCTTATTTAACAGATCCGACACATTTGATCATTTCAACACCTGATAATACACAACGCAATGTCAGCTGTCGCACACTATAGTAAACTGGATATCTTGGGTCTCTATAGATCCTGTTTGAGATACTCGCACAAGTTCGAGAATTATAATTTCCGTGAATACTTCCTTAGGAAGACCAAGAACACATTCAGAGTCAACTCCCAGATAGAAGACCCAGCAAAGATCGAGGAGTTCATGAGCAGTGGAAAGAAAGACTTGCTGTTGTTGAAAAGACAGAGCACAATATCACAGATGTACCATTTCGATAAGTTGGTAGTTGAGAAGTTGTAATGTTGTTTGTGGCTTTACAGACAGACTTCGTTCAATTCAAGACTTTCTTTGGTGCATTTCTCAGATAATATTTCGGATCACGTTGCAATGGTGTGGCGTTTGTGGCGTAGGTTGAAGATGCTAGTTTAAAGTGCTGGTTAGTTGGATTTGAGAATTATGACCATAGCACTGTCTTTGACTATGGAGTCAATGGATTCTATATGAAGTCTGTGGAATTTTATATGAAAGGTTCACTAATTCAGCAAAGTCTGAAGAAGTGAAGTTAGAACTTGGCTAATCCAGTCTTAGTCACTTTACCATATACGGATCCAGCCTGACATCTACATTCCAGAGGTTCACTATGTATATAGCTCAATTAATCAGATTATTTACGAAGTGTATGGGTACTGTGGAAAGAGGTGGTAATTCGTATATAAAATTACTTAAAGCGAGCTCAGCCAGTTAACTATTCAGCAAGGTTTCAGGTGGAAGTTTCCAGTTGGCTGAGTTGTGGCACTCCTTCGGGCTGATTTGGGCTGATTTGGGCTGATAGCATTTATCACCTACGCCACCACCAGCCACAGCTAATGAGCCTGAAAAAAATTTTTTTTTTTTTTTTCACAGTAACTCTTTAGACGTCTACTAACAAACTAACAGAGATGGCTGTCGCTGATAAACAGGTCAAGAAACGTAATAGCAGAAGACTGAAGAAGAGAAGAACTGAGGACTTCTCATCTTCATCTTCGTCTTCCTCCTCGGAGTCCGAGTCGGAGCCGGAAACTACAAATAAAGATGAGATGGAGATAGACGATGCGGCTCAGGATGTGACGTTGAACGGTATTGATTTCAGTAGAAATGAGTCCAAAGAGCAGTCCAATGTGATATCAGACGAGACTAAACTGAAATTGAACGCCATTCAGATCACTAATATACCAAATACCGGTAAAGTGAATAGAGAAGAGCTTCTGAAAATAACAGATGAGCTCAACCAAGAAGAGAAAGACTTGCAGAATAAATACTTGGTGAAAATGATGAACGAGTACGACCTGGATCTCGACCAATTACGTTTGAAACCTGATTTCGATGCTAAATCGTTGCCCTTGTTGGCTAAAATCTTGAAAAATGGAGCCAACGTCTTTGATGAGGAATCTTTGAAAACAATATTAAGAAACTAAATTTTGCTGTACAATGAGTTGTAATAGCAGATATGACATAATGCTCAAGAATGAAATTGCACGATATTAATCTTCATTGAATGTACCAGAATTAATCTTTATTAACCATGCGATCCACTAGAATTAAATTTTGTTCGATAGTCATAGACAGTGTTGAATTAAGTGTGCACAATAGAATTGTACTGAGCCATAATAGAGTCAATCACAGAGATGGAATCACATCAGCATATCCTCGCTCTTCTCTTTGCAATTCCTCGTCTTCAACTTCCTCGATCTCGATTCTTCTCTTTGATTTAGGAGGTTCCTCAAATTTGGTGATTTTAGGAATGGTGATCTCTAACAACCCGTTACTATAAACCAGTTTGATCTGTTCATCGTTGATCTTTGGTAAAGTTGGGAACTTGATGTTTCTTTCAAAAGATCCAAATCTTTGTTCACTGACTTTGATGAAAGAGTCGTTCAACGGGTCCGAATCGTGATACTTGTTTTTAACTTCACCTTTAACCACTAAATCATGGCTAGTCGGATGGAAATCGACATGGAAAGAACCTTTCTCGGATCCTGGTATTGCCACAATCACCACGTACTCTTCCGGTCTGTCATAGACGTTGATAGGTGGTGAAAATGGTAAATTGGTGCTCAATTGAGGTTTACTGACTTGTAAGGGGTCCAATTTGGGAGAAGGTGCCGAGGCATGTAAATTCAAAAGTGATGATTTTTTCAGTGGGACAGGAGGTCTTTTAAACGATGATTTGGGTTTCAGTTCAACTTCAGGTGTTTTTTGCAATTTTTCAGTCTCCGGGATCTCGGGTTGCTCATCTGTCAAATTTTCATCTTTGTTCAACGTCTTTCTTGTTGGAAGTTGCTCTTGATCAGGGTAAGACAAATTGGCACCGAGCAAGTTCAACAAGTCAATGGCACTCTCAGCTGGATGCGGTGGACGTGGATAAGAAGATAAACGTCTCATTGGGACAGGTCTTTGAGGTCTAGGCCACTGTTTCGGTTGCTGGTACACGAATGGAGCATCTCCATAGAGAGATCTGTACAAAGTGTCTCGATCGTCAATCTGATCATCTTGTTCCTCATCTTCCGACTGCTCCTCTTCAATGGACTCGGGCTCAGCTGATTGTTCGTAACTCGGAGTAGTGGAGTAATAAGGACGTTGCTGTTGGTAATAACGAGGATGTACCGGATGACCGTATGGCAGTTGGTCGTGGAACTGACGTTGCTGATGGCCCTGGACCTGACGACGTTGATTCAACGAATCAATCAAGTCATAGATGGTGAAATAGGGACTGTTATAAAAACTCATCTCTTCAATTGGTACAGTGAGCTATTAAAGAGTGGTGATATAAAAAACGAATTAGGAACCGAGTGTCAGTTTATATACTGCGCATATTATGGGGAAGAAGTTTCTGGAAAAAGAGCGGATTTGTCCTTTTTTCGTAATTTGCTCACTTTTCTGTACAGATCACCGATGAGTCTGGAGAGTTTTGTCAGTGAGTTGGTGAGAATGATGAGTTTATATTCTATAAAAGGTTTAATTCTAGTTTGTGTAGTTATAGTGGTGGTTGCAGTAGTGATTTTAGCGTATGAATGATGGTTGAAAGGGTTTGAATGAACCGGAATTGGTCTCTGTAGAGGAAATATAGTGACAGTAAGCTGAAGTGTCATCAAAATAGTCTTGAATACTCGTTCAAGCATCAATTGTATCATTTAAACACTCAAAGGAAGTCTAAAAGTTTCAGAAGATCGGCACGCTTCTTTTAAACTTAAATTGAGCCACAACGAGACAGAGACTCTGGAACTATCAGCTTAAATACTCATCCAGAGACAAGTCCAGGTCCTCAGAATCAAATAACACAGGAACTCCGCTCTTTTTCACTACTTTAGCCAACTGTTCGTCCGATATATCACGGATCACAACATGGATATGGCTCAAATTCTTGACACTCTGTAAAGCGCTCCAATTACGAAACCATAGGATACGATCTTTCGAGATCCCGAGGTACTCGACAAAAGTCTTATTAACGTACCTTTCGATTATCAGTCTAGTCTTTGGTGAGATATCACCTTTCTCACTGGATGGATCCGATTTGATATCGACTTTGGTCCAAATACAAAGATGTGTCAGATTCGCATCGAAATAGTATGGGAAGTCATTCATCAAGATCTTGATATCGTCTGCATTGGCCAACAATCTGCGGTCTTTAGGTTTCAAGTTCAACTTCTTGGGAAGCTCCTCGATATCAGCTACTTCTTTGAGAATCTCCGGATCTGCCCATCTTAACTCATTGATCACCAAATGACTAAACAACGACTGGTTGGTCTGTTGTAATCTCTCTTTATAAGCCCGGTACTTCTCCAACACCTTCGGGTCACGTCTCATGGACTCGATCTCATTCTGCTCTACAAGCCGACGTAACTCGTCCCATCCGATAGGTCCTTGACCGCTCATCGCTATCTGTATCTTCTATAGAGTTGTTTATTGTATTGTTCTTTATCGAAACTTTAATGCATCCCTATTTGGTTTTTACAAAATACAACTATGTTGCATTTTTTTATTCGTAATCTGCTGCTATTTATTTTTCACTCAGATCTTCAATTGGGGCTGCTCACTTGGTTCTTTCCTGTTCGACTCGCTTGTCTGGCTTGTCTGGCTTAGCTGTTTTATCTGGCTCTGCAAGTGTCTATTATAATCATCTATTAAGTGTATTGGACTGCCCTATAGCGCGACAACTTCTTTTATGGCTAGATTATAGCTAATTTAGCTGTTTACTCATCCCCTTCTCTATCATCTGCTCTTTCTCTTTCTTCTCACACATTAGTGGCTGAACGTCTTTAACCTTTCATGAAACCGCACATCAGACACTTTAATACTGAACAGCAATCAATCTGAATCAGTTATTCAATCATGTCTTTGAAATAGTAATTCTGACCACTCTCGATCCATCGATATCTCCTGAATAACATCCCGAATACAGAGCTAATGCTCTTCAAAGCCCTGCTTGGCCACCTTGGCCAGCTCGATCTTTGCAATTTCAGGATCAAGATAGTAGTAGTTGCCCACTGGCTCAAAAGAGGTGTCTAAAGTTATCACCATAGGAATACCGTTCGGTATATTGATATGTACGATATCTTCGTCGTTGATTTTGTAAATATGCTTGATCAAAGCCCTCACAACAGATCCATGAGTAACAACCAAAATAGTATCGTGTGAAACTAATTCTGGTTGAATTGTAGATGTATAGTAAGGAAGCAATCTCTCCAAGACCAATTTTAAAGATTCACATCTTGGTAATTTCTCGAAATCGATATCGGTATCGATCTTATAACGTTCATCGTTGACTGAACTATACTCGTCATCCAATTCAACCGGTGGGGGACACCCTTCATAGGCGCGACGCCAGTACATGTATTTTTCTTCACCAAACTGTTTCAAAACGGTGCTCTTTGTCTGTCCTTGTAATTTACCATAGTGTCTCTCGTTCAACCTCCAGGAACGATAGATGTTCAAGTATTGTTCGTTCAACTCTTCCAAGATGATGTTGGCAGTCTGACATGACCTTGTCAATCTTGAAGTGAAACATGATTTAGGTCTAAGATCGGTGTTATCTTTGATCAACTGAGCAGACTTCACCAGCTGTTGTTTCCCGGTATCACTTAGGGGAATATCGACCCACCCACAAAACTTGTTGGTCTTATTCCACTCGCTCTGTCCATGACGAAGGATGATGATTTTATACTGTCTTTCACTCATCTCTATGTTCTTCTTTTACTGAATGAATTTCAATTCCCTAACAATTGAATGACTTGAATCACATTACTCGATCTTTATAAGCTTCGCTTGTCAACTGATGCGGGTCATGTGATTTTCCATGGACAGCCCCTGTTTATGGACAGCCCTTCTTTTTTTTTTTTTAGCTTACGCCGCCCTCGTTTTGACCCACTGATTTGTCAGACGCTCAATTGACTATAGAGAAGAGAGCTGAGAGTCTTGAACAAAGTGTGATTGAGAGAAGTTGTGTTCAACAAGATCTTGCTCATCAGTTCTGTTGTTTGAATTTTGTTACAATTAAGTTTAACTGGCCAGTGAGAAGGTGTGGTCAAGTGAGATTGGGGCAACTGTAGACATCGTTAGAAACTATTCGAATTCTTTGTAAGTCACTGTTCAGGTATTGCAGTGCTTGCGGGTTCATTCGATTAAAGAATACATTCTCAGCCTTTCCAAACAATACACGGAATTGAGAATTACTGGCAAAATTTAGATCGCGAATCTAGAGCATATTGAATTCTAGAGATCAAAACATGATTAGAAACACATTATACACTCTTCGAACTTCGATACGGCATGCACATATTGGCCATGACTCGCATATTCGAGCTGTTCAATTGTACTACAAAGTGACCACCAACGAGAGGGTGTCAAAAGTTTTACGAGAAACTGCTAATGTGTTGATCCTGAAAGGGTTCACTAAACCTGTTCTTTCTCCACAAGATCAATTGAAATTGTTCACAGACAAAGACATTGTTCGTAGCATGGACAATTTCAAAAGGATCTTGGATCAAGAGAAGATCCAGCTCGATATTGCAGATATCAACGATTTTCTTCGATTTTTCACCAGCGACAAGTATATAATTGAGCATTAATTATTCTGTCTATAGTTATTTAAAGCATTCTGAGCAATTTTGGATAGGTAATGATAAAACTGCACTTAGAGAAACTTGATAGCAGTCTGTTAGCGGCTTAATAGCGGGTATATGCTGCTCAATCGCAATATCCGCTAAGCACCCGTAGCCGCTAACTTTAATAACCGTTTTTCACATGCAAATTTGACAGGAAAAAAATAATTGGAACTGTTTTGTTTAATCAATTTAATCTCTAATAGTTCAGCTCTCAGGCTAGTGTAGCTCTTCTTGGACCATAGGCAAGCCTTCGACCTGCTTCTGATATCGCTATTACTCAATTGAGAATTTACACTTCAACTTGGGACCAGATAGCTTTGCTTGCGATTGTCACAGGGATTGTCACAGGGATCAGGGTAGATTAGTCAATTCAGGGACCACTCCTCACTAGAGTGTACAACACTTAGAATTTCGGTATTTAAAAAGAACAGTTGTGACCAAATTTCAAAGGACCTCATTAAGATTGTTTGTCTGTCGAGATCTGTCCAGATTACTAGAAGTTTCAACAAAACCCGTTCTCATCACTTCAAAAGCCGCACATTGAGAAAACCATTTGCAACACAAAGTTGAGTCAACCTAACAATTAAATTTTCAACACAAGTTACAACTCATATTCATATTTTCACAATAACTTCATTGCAACACCTATAGCAATTCAAAATGGAAACAGATTTTGTCCAAAAATACGGCGCTATCAACGTTGAGTACATCACTGGTCCTCCTAAAAGCGTCTTGTTCACAAAACCATTTGCTCTCAACTACTTCCATCAGGGTAAATTGTATCGTACAGCAGGTGAGAGATCTTCCGGGAAGCTCGAATTATTTCTTGATTTGTTATATGTGGGGATTGTTTCTTCCATTGCAGAGCCACTGGTGGAACACTGCAATGGATCTGCTCTCTTAAGATACTTTATCCTATTTGTGCCTGTTTTCACCGTTTGGTATGACATCACATCGATGATGAATTATTATTATAACGATGATCTAACACAAAGATTGTTTTTGCTCTGGATCACTGTGTTGTTGATGATCTATGCCAACAATACTTCTTACGTCTTGGACTCTCATAAGGCTACTGCAATGTGTGTGGTTCCATACATATTATGTCGTGTCTCTGTGGCCGCTAGCAGCTTATTCTACAGCCAATTCATTCCAGAACATAGGACTCAGCTTCGCTTGTACGCTTTTTTGATTATCATCACCTCCCCGATTTGGATTTGTGTCATCTTTATCGGTACCAGGGCCAAGATTGGTGTTTCAATTTTCTTGGTGATCTGGGAGCAGGTCTGTTTGACCACCTCGAGTCATCCTAGGATTAAGAAACTTTTGAACGTTTCTCATGGTACTCTGCTTAACATTGAACATTTCGTAGAAAGATTTGCCTCTTTCTACATCATCGCCATTGGTGAATTTTTATTCACTATTGTCAGTGGTCACCCGACTGGTGAAGGCATTTCGGTCAAGATGTGGAAACTGATAATGATCTTGATGATAGCATATATCTTCATGTGGTTATACTTCAACGGTGACTGTTCTAATACTCTGGTCCATGCATTGAGACGGTCGCTGACTACTGCTACAGCATGGATTTATATTCATGTCCCTTTGATCGCTTCTTTGATCTTGACAGCTGACGCTGCTGCAACGTTATTGGAGTTGGATGAGATCGATTTGGTGAACGAGTACGAGGAAGAATTGAGTCTATATGGTCTCTCATTTTTCTTCACAACAGGTATTCTGATTGCATTACTTTGCTTGTCTGTGCTTGCTCTATGTGACAAACCATTGGGTCAGGAGAATGTCTTTGGATTATCGCAACTTTACAGAGTGTTACCACGAATTCCTGCTCTGATAATCATTGTCTGTTTGTCATTTGCCGAGATGAAGCCTGCAAGATTGATTGGATTGTCGACTTTGATTCTATCGTTGTTGTTTGTCTATGAGGTGTTTGTGATCATGAGAGTTGGAGTCAAAGATGAGCCTGTAGCTTTAGAGGTGTCGACTCAGAACAGTGCTAAAATTCAAGATGGTCGTTTAATCGAGGACCCTTTACAAGATTCTTCACAAGGCTCTAGGATTGCAACTCTGTGATTGTCGATGCAGACAAGAGACTCATGGAAGCCTCTGATTGTGGTAAATTGTCTCAAAGAGAAACACAAAGAAGTCAGTTATTCCTAGTATGGTCTTAGTATGGTAAGCATAGTTTGATGATAATATTCTACATGATTTTTCATTGCCATTTGGATTACTCTCAAGCTCTTTGAAAGACGATCAGACATGTTCCAGTTCATCAGTCTACACAAATACACAGATCAAGCCAATTATATTTGGTAGTCTCGCTAGTCGAAAGCCACGGCTTGCACAACGCCCCTGTTTTGACACAAATGAGCCGTACAAAATTGGGGGTGATTCGATGGCTAAAACATGCAATTAATCCCAGCTATTCACATATTCTAATATTTCCAAACATTTTCCCAGCATATCAAGGTCATTGAACACTATATGGAACCCTATTCGTGACTCCAAAATTCAATTTTCATCATCTCACAAGGTCTACCCCAGTTCTCACATCTGACCAATCAGCGAGTAGTAAATTGTCAGCATCGATGAAATTGAGTCGTCTGTGCACGACTTTCAAACCGTGTTTAATTTTTTCAGATTTTGAAGGCAACTTTAAAGATTTCTAAGAGGAGAACCATAGAAAAAAAAAAAAATAATTTCTAAGATCACTCTGGTTCTGGATTCTTTTCATATTTATTAATTACAAAGCTATATTGTGATTGAGCTCTGGTTAGGCCTTCAAAGAGCAACAACAGTCAAGAACGTGAATTTTACTAAGGGTATCATATTCTGTTGTTTAGTATTTTGTGGAGACATTTAGGGGGGTTCACTCACTGGGTATCGTTTGTTTTGTTATCGATATCTGATTTACACACCAACAGGATCGGCTTAGAAGCGTCTCATATTCTCACCAGAGCAAGTTGATATCGTCGATATCATCGGATCGGCTCTTACTCATTCCATACCACTCACCAGCACAATGTCTTTGGTGGCTTTAAAGAACACAATTGCCTCGGTGGTAAAACCTAAAGATAGCTCTTTACTTAACGCCTCACGCTCAAATATAGACACATACGGCTCCTCAGATGACGAGAACCAGATGGGAAGAAACGATGAACAAGCACAGTTGATACCAAGAACACCTTCCGAGTCTGTAAATAACGACCAAGCCAGCTCGTTCTTTGGCATAATGACCTCGAAAGTGGACCCAAGGGTGATGAGTGATGTTATCATTGGTCTTTCCGATGGTCTCACAGTACCTTTTGCCTTAACCGCTGGGTTATCGTCATTGGGGGACTCCAAGTTGGTGATCACCGGTGGGATGGCCGAGTTGGTCTCTGGAGCCATCTCTATGGGGCTCGGCGGGTTCCTTGCAGCCAGATCGGAGTCGGATTATTACAAGAGTGAAGTTAGGAAAGAGAAGCAACAGTTCTTTGACAGTCCCGAGCTCTTAGGAGATGAGATATACGACATAATGGAGGAAGTAGGTGCCAGTGAAGACACCATTGAGTTGTTTATCAGAGATCTCGAGAAGTCTCCAAAACAGATGATCGATTTCATAATCAGATTCGGTAGAGGACTCGAAGAGCCAGCTGAAAACAGACAACTCACCTCGGCTTTAACCATCGGGTTGGCATACTTCTTTGGTGGGTTTGTACCTTTGATACCTTATTTTTTCACAACCACAGTCAAGCAAGGTTTGATCAGCTCTATTATACTTATGGCTTTCACATTATTCTGGTTCGGATACATAAAGACAGTGGTCTCCATCGGGTCCGACGTGAGCACTTGGAAAAAGACCTCGGAGGGCATACAAATGTTTTTAATAGGGTCCATTGCAGCTTCAGCAGCTTTCGGCTTGGTCTACGTCATTGAGTAACCTATGGCATATCCTCTTATTTTTGGGTTTGACACGACCTTTTTTTATAACCTATCTGTATATTAGAATGAGCTACTTATCTATAAATGTCTCTAGGAGACGTAGTTGGCAGCTATGCCGAATTTCAAGAACTGATCATCGATGAGCGGGTCCGGGCAGAACTTTCCTGCCATGATGCAATGAACACTCATGTTGGAGTGGTATTTTAAGTCTGTTAACAATTTGGGGGTGATGAGGAAATATTGGCTCGAGTTTCCCTCACTACAGGCACCCTCCACTATCAAAGCATGAACAAGTCTCTCATTACGAGCATCCATACCCTGGTTGATCTCGTCGACGACTCTAAACGGTGAATTGGTTAACCCTTGTAAAGAATTGAGGAAAATAGCTGTGGTGACAGACTTTTCTCCACCAGACTGTGTGGACCCATCAAGAATTGACATCGGTTCCTCACGTCTGAATTGGACCAGAATCTCCAATTTCCAGTTCTGATACTTTTCAGGATCTTTGCTCAACCGGACCTCACCCAGTGGATAAATCTTGCCAAAATTCTCGTTGAAATTGGTAGATATAGAGTTCACCAATTCCTCAAGTCGTGGCTCCCATTCACGTTCAAGGTCTTGTATTTGTTTCTTGAACAAAGTGCAAGCGCTTTCTAAATCGGGTAATCTACCTTCGATATCCTGAATAGAAGTCTCTACTCTAGAAAGCTTCCCAATTGAGGACTCTTCAGCATCACCAAATGAATTGAGCTCACGACGGATCTGTTCAATCTTCATCATGATTTTAGACTCTTCAAACTCGCCCAATTCCATATACCTCTTTGTCAAGGCGGCAAGAACGTCTCTCTCTTCATTGGTAAGATCAGTTGCAACTTTTGCATTCAAAGCTTTAATCTCAGCGCTTGTCTTGTGCCTCAATTCTTTACAGTAGGCCTTCAGTCTCTCACATTCATCCTCAAGCGCTCGTCTTCTCAGTTCAACATCTTGCGACACGTCCTGTATCGACAGTTTCCTATTATCTTGTTGTATCTGGTCAAATTTTTTAAATACAATCTCTTTTTTAATCTTGTTCATCTCTTCGTATAATTCTTGTAGTATTTGTATCAGTTGGAACTTCTTTTCAACTTTCCTCAAAATCTCTTTGTTTGTCATTTCTTTTATATCTGAATGATTTTGACTACCGAGCTTGTTGATCTCGTCTTTGAGAACTTCAATGTCTTCTGATAATTGTTCACATTTTCTCACCACTTTTTCATATCTTTTACGGGATTCATGAGCTTCTTTGATCTCTCTGTCAAGTATTCCGTAATCTTCTTGTAACTTGGTGTACTCTCCAGTCTGAGAATCATACTGACTCTTCTCTTGGTTGATCTCATTGATAATCTGCTCCCTGCTTTCCTTCTCCATCTCTATTCTTTCCAAGATCTTCTGTTTAGCCTCATGAGATAAACCTTTCTCGTCGAAAAGAGCATAGTTAGCATTCAAAAAAGTGGCAGTGGAATAGCTTCTCTTGTTACCGTACAAAGATGTGAACCTTCTCAATATCTGATCACCTGACACAAAAGTTTGTATCGAAGATTCCCTTTCCACCAGACTTAGTTGTTCCAGTGATAATGACCTGAGTGCTACAGGAACCAAATGAATATTATGCTGTTCACATAACATCTGAATGACAGGAGCTGGACCGGTGACAAAATCGTTTAAATATCCATCAAACCCCAATTCTTTGAGTCTCTGTTGAGAGAGCCTTGTCGAATAATCTATCGAGAAGTTCGATGAGATTTGTCTAAACGAAACGTTCAACTTCAATTGATCCATAATCAGTTTTGTGACGGTATGATGACTACTTTCGGAAGCAGTGACAATGGCAAGTTGAGAGTCAAGAGACACTACATTACCCATAATAGTTCCGTAGCCTCTTGCTACACTCAACGAAACCACTGGTGATTCAAACAGCTTACCCTCAAACAGCTCTTTGTTCTGTCTCAAAAACTGAATGGCTTTTGCAGTCTTAGCCAACTGAGAAAAATTGTCTGAAGCACTCAAGACATTGAGCTTATCACTTGTATTGAGCTGTTGAGTGAGGTCTGATATTACTTTGTCATATTTCCGCTCTCTATCGTTTAAAAGCCGTACTCTTTCCTTATGAGCATTGACTTCATGCCTTCTACTATTCAAGTCTTGCGAAAGTGAACTTCTCTCGGCTATCTTCAGTTTCAAATGACCTACATCAACCACAGAGTCCCGAAGTCTTAACCTTCTCTCCTCCATTTCTTTAGATTCTGTCTCTAAAAGCTCCAATTTTCTACTCTTTTTAAGTATTTCAGTCAACTGAGCTCGAAGATCTTCCTCCAAAGACTCAATTTGAGAATCACAGTCTGCAGATGCTTTTGTATACTTCTCGATTTTGCGCTTCAAAGCCACTAAATCATGATCTAGCTTTTCTATTTCATCGCTGAGCGTATTGGAGCTGACTGTGAAATTCTTTATAAGGTTAGAAATAGGCTTAACCTGTTGTTCAAAATCTTTCAACGATGCAATCTTCGAGTCTCTTTCCAGCTTGGCCCTGTTGAACTTCTCTTTCGCATCCTGGATCTGGACAAAGGGAATAAGATGCTTGTGCATTTGCAAATCTTGTTTTTTCTCCTTATATTTCTTCAACTTTTCAACTTCCAGTTGTAAAGAGTCCTTTTCCTTCTTCAAACCTGACAATCTGGACTCCAATTCCAGTTTCTCTTTTTCAGTAGTACTCTGAGTCTCCTGGATTGCCACCAATTGCTCGTGCTGCACCAAAAGATCACCGTTTGCAAAAGAGCGTTCTATCTCTTTGAGAAGCTCACTTGGTTTCTGAGCTGCAAATTTCGATACTCTGTCCTGGGCTAGGAATTGGCAGAGGTTGTCTAATTGGATGTCCATAGAATGCACCAAATCTCGCACTTTCTTCTCTGTTGCGGGTTTATCGTCTATAAACCAAAGGGATTTGGAGTCATCGGCACTGATCTCGCGTTTGATCACCACCCTTCCAAGCAGTTCTGTAGTCTTTAATTCTATCTCTATAACAGCTTTCGGTCTCCCTTGTTTCACAAACTGTGAAAACTGCATCGTTGGTTTACCCAAGTACTCCGTCTTGCCAGCAAGACCCATGCAAATGGCACACACAATGGTAGACTTCCCTGTTCCATTAGGTCCAATGATCATATTAAGGTTAGGAGACATCATAAACTCAGATAACGAGTAAGACATAAAGTCCTGCAAGCGTATCCGTAAGATAGCACCTGGATGAAACTCTTGAACATCCGAGCGTGTTCCATTTGGTTTATGGCGTTTATTCGCCACAAACTCCAGAAGATCAACTGTTTCCATACGAATGTTTTTATTAATTGTTTATATAAGAGAACCCCTGGGGTATTTATATGAGCGCGAAAAAAAAAAATATATCAACTTTTCAATTTGAATCTGTTCAATTTAAAGTTTTGATCTATCAAAAAAGAGTCTCGAACATTCGGGAGAAAATGCCACCAAAGAGAAGCGGAACTCCGCTCATCGATGATAACAACAAGAGACGAGGGAGACCTCCTAACTCTGTGAAGATGGTGACAGCGTTACTGACGACAATGGCCTTGTCGAACGTTGAGCTCGATCTACCAGACACTCCAAGACCCTTCGAAGTGGTGAACACTTTGCCGCTATCAAGGGAAGAGCCAAAGTATGACGAGACACTAGGTGATGACTTGCTTTCTGTGAAGGATAGTGGTACTTTATACAACTCGTTGATCATATCGAGACAGAATTGGTTATATAACGATCAGATGGGTGTGTTTCAACAGTACTGGAGTAGAAGAGAAGATCTGCAGGAAAAGGCTAAATTGGAGCTGGCTGCAATGGCAAAGACACCTGAAGCGGCTTCAAGTGGTGGAAGTGATCTGAATCAAGCTAAGGTGAGAGAATCAACAGCTGAACCTGTTGAATCGATTGATACAGCTGAAACGCCTGTGAAAAATACTGAATCAACAGCAAATACACCTATAAAAGGGACAGAATCCGCAGCTGGTGCCGATATCAAAGAGGGCACTGCAGATCCCTCCACGATAGTTACTACTACACCCATCACCACCTCCATCACATCCACCAATGCTACTACAGCTATCATCAATACAAATGGCACACCACACCCGGAATCACACCCATTTTCAAGTAAAAGAAAGAACATGAACAAACTATGTGAATGTGCTCTTCAACTTGGACCTCACGTATTTGATATCAGGCTATTCATACTCAAAAACGACATCATTGAGAAAAAGTTCAACGAAGATCAAGAAGCGGAGGAGAAACTCACTGGTATCAAAATCAAGAGAGAAGAAGAAGATTCTGATAACGAGAAAGAACCAACTGAAAAGCATGAACAAACCACAGTAACAAATCAGCCAATACAAAATATCGTGCAACCCAATGGTCAACCAACTGTTTCAAATATATCAACAGAAGACATGAAGAAGAAATTGAAGAAAGAAGCAGAATTGAAAAAACCTGATAACCAGCCCAAACCAGCTGCTAAAATAATAAATGAAAGCTCCACCACAAAGCTGAACGTAGCACTGAAACTGATGGTGAAACCAGAGACACCAGTAGGAGCACCTAAACGTGAGATCCAGCAAAGTTTGGAAAATCATATAATGATCGCTAATTTGAACGCTTTGGCTAGAAACAATGCTACTTTGAACGAGTTGATGAAAACAGTGGCTTCAGGTAATGCTAACAGCAAGCAGATTGCTGAGTTCCAGAAACATATAGTCAAGGCCAAGGCGATGGGGGACCCTACCGGTGCCCATGCACGAACTTACAACTCTCAAGTGAAACAACAACGAGTAGATCAGAAAATGGTGGAAAAAAAGGTTAAACAGGAAGAGAAGCTGAAGATTCAGTTGGAAAAGCTGAAGATCAGAGAACTGAAAAGAGAACTGAAAAGAATAGAGAAGGAGAGAGAAAAGGAGATCAGAGAAGCGGCTAAAAGTGAGAGGAAAGCGTTGAGACAAAAGGAACGTCAGTCGGTGTTGACCAAGAAACGTAAAGATCCGTCTTTTAAGCTCAACAAGACCAAATTGACCGCTCTCCAGGAGAGATACGTTGATAATGCTACCTTAGCCTTCGAGTTTACCGAGAACACAGCAGCTAGATATTTATTACCCAAAAGTTGCATAATCGAGAAAGTGGACTCGAATCAGATACTTATGTCATTCATCGTCATCCATAACCAGCAGGAATTTTTAGACTACGAAGAGGACCAAAAAGAATACCTCAAGAGAGAGGCGGAAAAAGAGGCGGAAAAAGCTCTGGCGGAGAAGCTGCTGAATGAAGAGATTAAAGTGGAAAATGAAGAGTCAAATGTTGAGACACCAAAGAGACATCCTGTAAGGAGGAAGAGATTGAGATATGGATCAACAAGGAAACCATCTTCCAAACCGCAGGTGAAGCAAGAGCCTGTAGAGTTACCAAAACCTGTGAGACCAACTCCTGTCTACTCAACTGTCACTATAAAACTCTTAGAAGTCCCACCACATTGTCATACTCTTATCTTGAACTCTGCCAATCCCGTGGAAGATGTTCAAAAAGAGATGCAAAAGACTTTCGAAGAAGGAACCAGACAAGAGTCTGATTACGTCTGGTACCAATTAGATGGCATCACTGATGAAATACTCGCGGAAGTATTGAGATCAAATTTGGCTTCTCTTGAGTCACACAACGTCAAGAGATTGAGTAATGGGCGGAAAAAAGCGATGGAACTGTGAGAGTGTTGCAGTTTTATCTATGTAACAATTAAGATTATCATTAAGGTCGTTATAAAATTATGAAGAGAACTGTATTTGGAGACCTGCTACAGGAACATGGAAATTGGATTTCTTGAAATCTAAGCGGAACCCCCCACTGAGTAAGAAACCTTGAAATCTTCCTTCCCATAAAAATTTGACGTTTTTGTCTTGTAATGAGGTTGACACCTTAATGACACTGGCAAAATCACTTTCGTTGACAAGTTTAGAGAACGTCTTTATCACATCGTTGTTCTGAGCAAAATGCTTGTCGTAGTAGATGAATTTATCGTCTGTCGATTGCATAGCATTTTGAGTCCAATCGGGGAAAGAATTGGGGTCTATGTGAGCAGGCATTATGACTGGTGTCGAAGGTTTCGTGGAGCTTGAGTGTAATTCTCCAAGAGCCTCATAAATGTCGTCGGTTCTCTGTGGTACTTTGTTACCACTTTTCTTCAAGCTCTCCAAGAAGTCTTTCCTTTCCTTTTCAGCTCGAAGGTGATGATTCCGTGAGAGTTGCCATAGTTCACATCCAAGACTGAGATTACTGTCATATGAGTAGATGTTGAAATCGTACTTGGATGAAAAAGTAGAGCTCACACTGGTTCTTACACTGTAAGAAGAAGATACATTACCAAGAATAGGATTGCACGAGAGTGTCAAAGTCAATGGCTTTCCTGTTGACGTCGAATGGGTAGAGTACCGCAAAGAACTCGAGAAGCCGGGAGACATGTTGGAGATTCCGTACCAAAACTCTGTTCCCAACGAAAGTGTAGAACTATCGACGTGGAAATTCTTTGTGAAAGAGTCTAGATTCTTATCGAACAAATTCTTGTATCGGTTATCTTTATAACCGAAATTGTACAAGAATTTAAACCCTAAGAGGGCTTCATTTGTGGAGAAAATGAATTCTCTGGAGTATCTTCCTACATCATTCTGAAGGGCTAAAGTCATTATTCCAGAATGGGTGTTGAAGTTTTTGGTCTGTTTGGGAAGATTGATACATTTCAACACCATCTGTGATGTTGGTGAGAACCTGTTGATATACATCGCCTCCAATGCCCGGGTGGGGAAGTACAATTTACCATACAACATCGATTCACGTTGGTTTAAAGTGGCCTTTGAATGACTAGCTGGTGGCTCAAGCATCCTATAGCCATAGACAGCATTCTGTAAGGGCACAAATTTGGTACCGGAGACGATTTTCAAAGGTTTGGAACAGTATAAATACCCCATTGAGCCGCTAAGCTTACCATTGTTGGAGAAACTGAAGCTGGAGTAGTTGTAGTCTGTTGAGTTCGAACTGACATCGAACCTGAACCCTCTTGGGATGGGGAAATTTATCACATTGTCAGAGGTTGCGAGAACGTTCTCTGTCAAATTATCGACATTCCAGTCCGTC
This sequence comes from Nakazawaea molendinolei, assembly GCA_030569155.1. Lineage (NCBI taxonomy): Eukaryota > Fungi > Ascomycota > Pichiomycetes > Alaninales > Pachysolenaceae > Nakazawaea > Nakazawaea molendinolei. The sequence goes on from JAJMKB010000010.1 coordinate 53,703, forward strand.
GTAGAGTAGAAGCATTGCTCGACGTAGTCCATGTAATTGATCATTTAGCTATTGATGTCTTCATAAGTAACCATAAAGTGTCTGAAAAATAATAACATGGAGAGATGTGCACGACTTTTTTATTTGTCGCGTTTTGCACGACTTTTAAAGATCCCAGATAAAAAAATTTAGACTTGACGCACTACTGTTTTTATTTTATATCAAAATGTCAATCTGATCTTCGAATGATATTTAAATGAACAACTACAATGTGGATCAAAACATCATTTTGGATCTATCGAGTGTATTGAGACTCACTAAGAGTCCTTTAGGGCATATATAAAAGAAAGGAGGTATCTTAGATGAAGAAGATAGCGATCAGTGACAAGAATGAGATGATCGAGGTGGTAGCCAAAACCTTGGAACCTGCACCTTGGAATTCTTCAACTGGAACCGATGAGGTAGTTGAGGAAGTAGATGAGGTAGCGTGAACGGTAGAGACCGCAAAGACTGTTGAGGTGGAGTCACTCTCAGTTGAGACTGGACATGTGGTGACCACAGTGGTGGTGACACCGTTGATAACAGTAGTCACAGTGGTCAATTGGACAGGAGTTGAGGTCTCACATGGAACGGTAACAATTGAAGTGACAGTTCCAGAGACGATCTCAGTGGTGGTGTAAACAGCTGTAGTGTCGAGCGAAGAAGTGGCACATACGTCGTGGGTACAGGCAACAGTGACAGTTGTCTCGACATCGTCAATAGTGGTGACAACGGTGGAGTAAGATACACCGTTGGCAGCAGCAGCGGCAGCAGCAGCGGCAACCGATGAAGCAGCAGCAGCTGAGGAAACTGAAGCGACAGAAGCAGCTGATGAAGCGGATTCAACTGAAGCGACTGAGGCAGCTGAGGAAGCTGAGGAAGCTGAGGAAGCTGAAGAAGAAGAAGCAGCGGCAGCGGCAGCAGCGGCAGCAGATGAAGTCTCGGCAGCACCAGAAGAGGCAATTACTGCCAAACTAGTAGCAGCTGGCAGACATGTAGTACCAGTTGGAGCAGTTGGCAAAGCACATTGAGCCAATGGTTCTTCCAAGCTTGAGCCATAGAATTGCCACAAGCACCAACCACAGTCCAAACAGGCATCGATACCGGCCATGAAGCTGGAGTCGGCACCACACAAACAGTCTTGGTCAAATGGAGCCTGGTCATCACCGTTGACAGAACAACCTCTAGCGTCCAAAATGGCAAAACCACAAGAAGCATGGCATTGGAAAGTTGCTGGATCAGAGTCACCACCTGGAGCAGCACCTGGAGCAGCGGTTGCGGCAGCAGCAGCAGATGAAAATGATGAGACAGCAGCCAAAGAAGAAGCAGCAGCAGCATCAGTGGCAGTAGCAGGCAGACATGTAGTACCAGTTGGGGCAGCTGGTAAGGAACATTGAGCCAATGGATTGGTCAATGGTCCACCGTAGAACTGCCATAAACACCATCCACAGTCCAAACAAGCATCGATTTGAGCCATGAAACCGGAGTCAGCACCACACAAACAATCTTGGTCGAATACTCCATCGTCATCACCGGTAGATGAACAGTCTCTGGCAGCCAAAATAGCGGTACCACAGGCAGCGTGACATTGGAAAGTTGCTGGGTCTCCACCTGGAGGTCCGCCGGCTGGAGGACCCCCGGCTGGAGGAGCTCCAGCACCACCGGTAGCAGCGGCGGCAGCGACAGCAGAGGAAGAGAAAGCAGAGATAGCAGAAGAAGTAAACAGTTCAGCGTCAGCAGTGGCAGTGGCTGGCAGACATGTAGTACCAGTTGGAGCAGATGGTAAAGCACATTGAGCCAATGGGTCTTCCAAGCTTGCACCATAGAATTGCCATAAACACCAACCACAGTCCAAACAGGCATCGATACCTGCCATGAAACTGGAGTCGGCACCACACAAACAGTCTTGGTCAAATGGAGCCTGGTCGTCACCGTTAATGGCGCACCCTCTAGCGTCTAAGATGGCGAAACCACAAGCAGCGTGACACTCAAAAGTAGCTGGGTCTCCACCTGGAGGTCCGCCAGCTGGAGGACCACCTGCTGGAGGGGCGCCAGGACCGCCAGTAGCAACGGCAGCAGCAACAGCTGAAGAAGAGAAGGCAGAGACAGCAGCCATGGAGTACAGAGAATCAGAGGATGCAGCGGCCACCATAGAGGCAGCTATCAAACTAAGAATTGTAGATTTAACGAATGACATGATGATAGTTGGTCTCTACAGCTTGAACGTACAAGATTTACAAAACATGAGATCTGTACATGGCTATATATGATTTGGGGCCTTTTGCAAATTACGATTTCTTATTGTCCGACGCCATTTCCATTACAGGATAACTCGGTCATATGTGAGGGAGCATTGTCTCTTTACCTGGAAATGTAGCTGTGCATGTGACCTCGAATATCGGTGATTGGCTACTATTCAATTTCCATTGCTAACGCAAAGGCAAGCCGCACTTGTCGGGGACAGCTGGTAGTGCTCTTAGACTGCATGAGGGTAGCGTGGGACACTTTTGATGCACGTTTGCGCTATCGAGAATAGACGAAGAAGGGGTGCAATGGTTGAAGTTCCACTGAGATCGAAAAGCCTCTGATTTTGAGGCAATGGTACACTGGTTTAAAACCATTTTACTTCATCTCAAACTGTGAAAATTAGGGGTTCGAATCTAAAATTAAGTTTCGGAGACTACCCCCCCCAAATGCATCTTTAGTGAAAAAAAATGTTACCCGAGAAGCTAAATTTTATGAAAACTCGAAGTCGATCAATGCCAAGTATGCATGCAGTTAACTTCTAACTTTTTTCCTCCGCCTATGGCCCTGATGTTAAAATTGAGTTGAAAAGAGAGGGCTTAAGCTTCACCAGTGAGCTGGTGGTGAAAAAAAAATCTTTGGGGAAGCCGATAACTTCGAACCGCTACAGATTCATTCAATTTCATTATAAAGGATATCGTTCGATACCAAAGACGGTTGAATCACAATAGCACTAGTTCAAGAAAGTCTCACCAGATCCCTCGGGATTGTTGAGGGTAGAGAATTATTTTTTAATAAACGGGGAACGACGATCTCTCTAGTCAATTAAATGAATAGCGTGCGTGAACATTGGAGAGCGACTTAATAGGGGGTATTTCGTGTTGTGAACTTGCAGTAAGTGAACATTTAGCAGCGCGGTAAGGATTTGGCTGCTTCCTTTGGTAAAATTGCTGATCTTTTCACCAAACTGTTATCTCCAGATCTCGTACCAATTTTCAGTGTTCGCATCACACAACGGTGATGAAAAATCAAAAAAAATGCACGATGAGCCTCTTTTTCGGAAATGCATAGACTGGATAAGTGCCCAGAGTCACCATTGCGCTTCAATTTCCTGTCGCTTCTCTAAATCTATTTGGGCTCCGCTACCCCATTTGCGACTCGGGAACAACCAAGCTTTCTCGATGCAGATACCTCCTCAACTCCAAGCGCTTTGATTCGAAAAGTATTCTCTTCTCTCTTCAGATTCTCAATTAGCAGCATACCACTTCCATTTCTTTTGAAAAGTGATGAATCATTGCTAATCATGCAGACAGAACATGTTGCAAACACCGACTTTGGGTAATGCGGTACCAAATTCCCCAGACTTTGATTCTCAACCAGCTCATGACAGCTTGATCTTTCTCTTCCATAGAGCTGAAATCGGTGGGTTCCACTCTCTGTCATTTCTCCATGTATCGGTGTTTCTTAAATTCTCTCTTTTGGTCGATCTTTACCTCATCTCTTCCAGTTGCCCCATTTCTCTCCATTTCTCTCCATTTCTCTCCATTTCCTCCATCTCCTCCATCTGCTTCCCTCGTCCTCAGTGCTACTGCAGCTCATCGTCTGGAAAAAAAAAGGGATACCGCTGAGCAAAATACGAAATATCAAAAGTGAAAAATTTTAAGTTTGAAAAATTCACATCTCATCGCATCTCATCAGCTTAAACCCAATGAAGGTCCTTTTAGCAGCTGATGACTCCGGGTCATTGAAGGAAGTGATATGTAAGAGAGGCACTGATACCTCGGTACAAGCAGCAACGCAGCCTGAAAGCATCAACACTGTCTGTGAAGGTTCTCGTCAGACCAAGATCCAGCAGTTCATCATATTCAAGAACTATTTAATAGCGGCCAGATCGCAAGGTTCCATATGTTTCTATGATCTCGATAATGAATACGCCTTGGTGAAGACATTTGAAAAATGCTCAGCTTCTCCAAAAGACAGCTTCATCTCCTTATTGGAGTCGTTTGGATTGATCTACGCCTGTACTGAAGCAGGTGTCGTATCAGTTATCAACCCTGCTAACCTCAATGGTGAAGCAAAACACCTATCGGTTAACATAAAAGCCCCTGTATCGACATTCATCTCGCATCCTCTTCAAAGAGGTGTGTTTGCCTATGGAGGTAAGGAGAACGACGTTAAGATAGTGTCCTTATTTGAGAATGTGAAGGATGAAGAGTTGGCAAGGAACCTAAAGGAAAAGGTGCTATTTCAGGCTAAAAACGTTAAAAATGATCAATTAGATCTCCGTGTCCCTATTTGGGTATCAAAATTAATTTTCATCGATGCCACAGTGAAGCGTGGTTCTTGGAGCTTAATCGCTGTGACCAGGTATGGTCAAATACGGCTCTACAACACTTTACACGGTCGTAAACCTGTTTCTAATATCAAGATCTCGGAGAAGCCACTCGTCACATTAGCTAATACCTCGGAGCCATCAGAGGTGATATGCTCTGATACTCATACTACCACACTGAGGTTCAACATCAAGAAAGGTTTACTCTTGGGCAAGTATAAAGGAGCAGTAGGTTCCATCCAGGCTTTACATACTTTTTTAGAAGGTGACTTACTTGCAACTGGTGGGTTAGACAGATATTTGAGAGTCTTTGATCTCGACTCAAGGGAGCAAGTGGCTAAAGTGTATGTAGGATCTCAGATCAGCTGTGTGCAAGTCATCGAAGATGACGAAGAAGAAGAGGAAGTTCAGGAGAAACAATCCAAGAGGAAGAGAGAGGAAGAGAGTGAGAGTGATGTGGAAGAGATGTGGAATCAATTGGATGCCAATTCTAAGCCCAAAGTTCAAAGGAAGTAGACCTTTAAATTTTATCGTCTATATGATATATATCCCGTAAAGTGAGACTAGATTCTTGGAGAAAAGACAATTATGCAAAACCTTTAGCCATCTTCTTATCATGCCCCGATTTCCTATTGTGATTGGCACGAGACAGCTTTTTCTTCTGGTCTCTCAGTTTTTTCAATTTATCAGATTGGGGGTTACCTGATCCAGTGCTGGTGTTAATTCTGTTACGCTGATGTATGGATTGACGCTCTTTGATCAATTCTACCAGTTCCAGTTCCTCATCTTCAGGCTCGGACTGCTGAGGTTTCCTATAACTGGTGGCCTGTTTTAAAGATCTGTTGTTTGTCGATACAGAACCAAAAGTATACTTCTCGTCCAAAAGTCTGTATTTGGAAGGTTGTTTCACCAACATTCTTGCCCAACCTTCGATCTGTTCATCTGACCATTTGGTATTTTGCTTGAGTTCTTGTCTTGCCTTTGTCTTTCTTGCACTTCTGTCCAAAACCTCAGGGTTCTTCTTGTAGATGGCGAACAAAGTGTTCTCAGTCTGTTCTAAAACGGAGGCTACAGGAGGGGTCAGGTCACGTGATTCGGACATGAAATCGACTGGAGCTGGGGTCCCAGATCTTGAAGGCTTGACTTCTCCAACGGTCAACTCCTGGTCATCGTAAGTATCGTCAGGTTCATCTTCATCTGACTCGTATAATAATCTCAAGGCAGCTGTTAACGTCTTCTTTTTAAGATCACCACCACTACTTTCAAACTTCTTGGTTCTCTCTTTCTTCCCAAATAAGATCTTTGAGTTATCGGGTTTCGGTTGCGAGAACTCGTCACCATCATAAACAGATCTTTTGTACTCATTGTAATCTTTCAAATCTGAGAAAGAAGATGGACCCATCTCTAACAACTTATTTATAATAGTTTCCACATTAAAATCATAGTCTACAAGTAATCTCTTTGCCTGTGATTCTGTGATTTGAGGGAAAAGATCTCTGATTGCAGAGATTTGAGATTCATCGAACACCACAATAGCTGAAGTCTTACGACCTTCTTTGCTGAGGAAAGGTAATCTTTCTTCGAGCCCTGGGGTGATCTTGGAATAATTCTTGGAAAGAACTATCGTTGCAAGAAGTGGAAACAATCTTATAAAAGCTTTAAAACTGTTGATACTCAAATCAACAGAGATAAGTTTACTCAATTTGATCACTGGCAACGATAGCACCGTGATGACTCCGACCTCGAAAGTGGTCTTAGCATGGACAGTGGTACCTTTGTTATAAAGAACTTCCAACGTCTCTAGCCACGATCCCGTGACGAATTTTTCCGCAAAGAGCGAAGAAGGTGTGGCTGGTGTGGCTTGTTTCTTATTCTTCGATTTGGAGTTGTTAATTCTTCTAACGTCATTGGACTGCGATTTCTGCACGTATTTCCCGAGCAAGATCTCGAGAGCCTCTAAATCGTGTTTTTGGAATTTACCGCCCTCGATAGAGCTCTTTATATGGTTGTGAAGAGCTGGTATGGAGGACAAATCGTTAGATCTCGAGTTGATCTTAGATTTGATTGACCCTTCCACAAGTTGTCTCACTATGGAGATGGTGACGGGGAAATTCTTGTTGTTCAGGTTCATCTGGGCCAATTTGCCATATATCTTGACGAAATCCCATATGGACTCTCCACTGAGTTGAAGATTGACCAAATTGGTCAATTTGATGAATTCGAAAATGTATAGCTTTAACACTTTGGAGTTCTTCACGATATCAGGGTTGATCGAACCCAACGAGAATATCTTCGTTGTCTCTTCCAGTGTCTCATGCAAATAAATCTTGAGGAATATCGATAACTGTTGCTGTGATTTAAGTGATAGCTTGATGGATCTGTCATTGTACACCTTGATCAACCTCTGAAATAGCTTGATATAGAACTCTATCAAGTGGACCCATATCACTGGATCCTTGTCTATTAAAGAAGATCGAAGCTTGAATGGAGGGTACGCCACTATTGGAATGTCCAATGTCGTTGTCTCTGTCATGGTTAGTAGTGAGTAGTATTATTTGACTAGTTGATTTTTTTCTGAAAAATACAAAAAAGCTTTTTCTTCTCTAACCCCTTTTTTTTTTACCTGTAATGAGGTTATGTGGTGATGAAGAGAGAGATCCTGCCTTTTTATATGAATTCAAGTGGATATCATTTCGAACAAACTAAATTTCAACCAAACAGATTAGGTTAGTTTTGGTGGAAAGAAAAATAAAATGTTGATAGTGGCCAACTGTGGATATAAATTATATAATTAGTGAATTGAAGAGAGCTTGTCTAAACCTTGCTTGACTTACGTTAATAAATTACAACTCATTTAGGAGACTCTGAACGCTGTCTTATTTTTTGGCTTTAGTCTGAATAGCGAGTGTACTTGTAGTTGGTTGGTTTAGTTTGAAGAACTAATATGTATAACCGCCATATCATTTATAATCAACTCACCAACCGTTACTTGACAGTTGTTCTAATCTATGAGCACTAAGAGTTTTGATAGTCTACCGAGTTAGTGGTAGATTTGTTGTCCGAATTATTTCCAACCTGCCCAAAATAATCGTTAGGAATACCTCCTTCAGGATTGGACATGAAAAATGGATCATTTAAATCGAATCCCAAGATTGGATCGATATGATACTTATCCATCATGCCTTTATCCCATTGAAAGACATTACTATTAGCAGCCATCATTCTGGATGGCGAGGCAGGGTTGGTAGTAACACCACGTTGTTGCGAAGAAGGTATTTCAATCCCGTGATCTAGATCTTGATGCAAGTTATCGTATGGTAAAACTGACTGATCACTGAAAGCTGATAAGTTGGTATTTGACAACGAAGGGTAAATGGCAACATTTGTGGCATTCTTGGTAAATGAATTGTACTGGTCTTTGAATTTGTTCACCAATTGGAAAATTTGATTGATGATTCTCAAAGCGTTTTTCTTCCAGTAACCTTGTAACTTGTCAAATAGCGTTTGCAAATTTCTATGGATCTCTAATATCTCCTGCTTGTAGAAGAACAAGATGTTCTCGAAATTCAAATGCAAAAACGTGTAAAACACAATAAACGATTGGTAGAGGAAACAGTAGAAAAACGGGTAGATACTCTGGAAATTTGGATTGCCGATCTTGGTGGATAAAATCTTGACCAAATTTATTGTGTGTTGAATTGTTTTCGAGACCGAATGCAACAAAATCTTGGTCGAGGTCTGGTAAGTGGACATAAAAGGTTGGTGCAATTTTGCTCTATTGGAGTAGAAGAGTATCAAATCACAGAGAGTCTCACAAGGAGTATCTAACAACGAGAACTGCTCGCTCTCTGAAGAAGAATTCGTCGACATCTCCTCCTGATGGTTTAATATTGTCTGTAAATCATTTTGAGGTTTATCAGGTACAGATTTCGCCTGCTCTGTTCTCTGTCTCTTTGTTCTTCTTTTCCATTTCTCCAACTCTTGGAGCTCCAACTCACGCTGTTCATCACATGTGTTTTGGAATAACTTCTCATAGACCTCAATCTCTCTTTCAAAATCCTCATCTATGTTGTTGATATCGGCAAAACTGATGGAGATACGATAACTATCGATCAACATCTGTGTAGACTTTTTCGAGATCTCACTGAGGGCAATCTTGTAGTTCAAATTGATGTCTTCACTGTTGGTAAGAGGTTGAAATGTGAAAGACACAGGATTTGGTCTACCGACAACGGAACAAAGAACTGTGCTTATAAAATTGATAGTGAGCCAAAGCGATGTCCTTGGATCGTTCTGAATCACTTTCAAAGTGTTTTTCTTAGAGTTCTTCAAACTTATCTCAATCTCTTTGTCATAGACATGAAGTCCCAAAGAGTAAGCATTCGACACTGTATGGAACAAAAGATTCCATGACGTTTCAGCCTGAGAATGGTAGTAATAATGTTCGCAGGCCAATACATACAGTTTCAACGATTTGATAGTCTCATTCTTCATACCGTTCTTCAACTGATCGAACTGCGCCATGAGTTTCTTATTCAAGACATCGTAGTTGATCTTGTTATCCATGAGCAAAGAATCATCTCTTCTTAGACTTCGTATCGTTGTCACTAAGATCATTATCAAAAGTAACAAATCATCGTCGTTGGACCAATTCTTGATATTGGTATAGTTGTGTAAGAAATTGAACACTTCCTTTTCACTTATAAAATTGTTGAAATAATTTCTCAATTGGAAGAACACAGTCACAATCTTACAGATCAATGAAAAATTGGTGATCTTGGTGTTCTTATCATTTCTTTCGAAACTCGATAGTAAGAATGGAAGTTCTCGTTTCTTACTCAAAATCTTCTTCTCCTTCATGAAGTCGTTAAATTCTACGAATTTAGCGTCTTGCGTACTTCTGATCATAAATACTGAAGAATTTGGTCCATAGTACTTTTCTTTAGATAATTCGGTATCGTTGTCATAATCTTCAGTATTAGCAGTTTCATTCCCCACATTTGACCCATTTGGGTCATGACCGAGTTTCCGTTCCAATTCCACGACTTTTCTCTTCAAAACCTCGTTCTCTTTAGCGATATTTACAGATATCGTTGATGATAATATATTTGAACCGGAGGTGTCCAACGGTGACACAATAGTAGAATTATCGTTGGAAAGCAAGTTGTTCACCTCGATGGACCGGAACTTCTCCGGATATTCGCAACGAATGTTCTTCCGAGAGCACTGGACACACGGATACCTTTTACAACATTTGATCTTCCTTCTCCGGCACTCAACACACGAAATCGGGTATATCACGCTCTGTTGGGGTGGCAGTGATTCACCTGGTGATACTTTCTCTTTATCTCCCTCTGCTCCATCCGGCCTCTGAGAAGACGGTGTGCCTTCCTGGGCCTGTAACCAAGACTCCTCTCGCAACGAGGTGTCCTCTTCCTTCATCTATGCCCTCTATCTCTATAGGCTTTAAAAACAATTGATAATTGTATATATAATGTGGCCCTTCGAAAAAAAAAAGATTATTTTTACCCCACAAAAAGAAAATTAGGGGTTATTTTTTTTCTCAGTAGAAGGAATTAGGGGTTATCTGAAAGAGGAAATTTAGTTCTGATTAAATTGTATGAAGAATTGAAAAAGGGAGTGGGAGAGACTTGAGCACAATGATAGTAAACTGGAGATGATTCTGAATAGTTTGATGAAAATTTGGGGAAAATTAGTTAACTCAGTGAAAAGTTGGTATGATTTAGGTCAATTCACGCTTGAATAATTGGTTTTTGAGGTCAGAACCAAAGCATAGATCAGTTAAGCAGCAATTGAGCAATAAAATAATCAAGAGCTGAAAAGCTATTGCAAGACATCATGAAGATCAAACAAAATCAAAATCCACATTTTGATATTGTTCACAAAATTGACAGAATCACATCGATCATACAGATAGATACCTTAAGAGAAGCTTTATATCTCTTTGATCGAAATTCACACTTGAAGAGAGACAAAATAAATAGGGCGATAATTATAATCATTCCATACGACACCAAGGTCTTCCGGAGTCCACTTGGAATTGACACAACTGCGGTTCAAGCCACATGGAAATTGATGCCAGCATCACTATACCTGCGCTATCGCTCATACCAACGGCACCCATTGCAAATTCTCTGTTCTCCAAAGGAACAGTTTCACTGACTAGTGTGAAAGTGTTGACATAAGAAGCACCTCCTAACAAACCCTCGTAGAAAACCAATACCATGACTATCCACACATTTGGAATGATCATGTAAAGCGACTGTGATATGAAAAGAGCAACATTGAGCATTTGTAAGAAGCTGGGGATGTAAAGATTGCGGATTCTGACAAAAGAAGATGATGATCTCGATATAAATACCCCTAATTGATACAAAGTCCCATAAACAACGTACATGTCTCTGTAGTGCGTAAATGGAGTGGAATCGATGTCGAACAACAAGGTAGGAGACACACCTTGGTTTATCATATACTCTGAAGCGTATACGGTGAACAAGGGGAGCATAAAAGGGATCAACAAAGGTTTGAGCTTGTTCAAAGTGGAGCTGATATGATCCTTGAGTAGAATCCAAGATTCCTTACTGATCTCCATAGTTGAGATAGAGAAACCAGAGGAGTAATCGTTCAATGGCTGTTCCTCGACAAGCGAGTAGCTTGCCGTGTTATTAGAAAGAGATTTGGAGTCCGGTAGAATCACATAGAAACTGTAGAAGAAGGTGAACGGAACAAGACTCGAGATGAGAAGAGTTGTCTTGACACTGATACCTAACCAGGTGGTGAAGAGCAAATAGAAGAAGCTTCCTAATAAGCCGGCACCACCAGTACCACTACTAAACCCTTTCAAAGCCTTATCGTTGAAATAATGGGTCAATTGTAAGAAAGTCAACTCTCCCCCGCCTGAGCTTAGAGATACCAAAGTGATTGCAAACAATTTCAGACCAACGCTATCGACAAGAGCGACAATGAGCATCCCAATGACATCTAACAGCACCATCATCACGATACGTACTCTATGAGGCACGAGGTGGATGAAGAACGGAGCCACCAGTTTGAGAATGAAGGCTGGAAGCACATCGGCTAGTAAGACGGTAGCCTTAGGAACAAGAGCTCCGACGAGATCCACCAGGGCAGAGAGAATGACAACGTACAACACGTTGTTGAGGACCCCAAAGATCCAGAAAGCTATAAATACTCTGTGGTCCAACTTGGCTGTTCTTATCATGTGTTAATATGAATTAAGTGAAATATAAAAGATGAATTGTTTTTCTAAGCTTAAATTTTGCACTATATAAATAGAGGTAGTATCTATAAACAGTATGGAGATTTGTAAATGTCTATGCGTTTCTAAAGTGGAAAGAGCATCTATAGACTTGTTTGAATGACGTTGGTATGCTAGTCGGTGTTGTGTTTGACCTGAGGGTCGAACTCCAGGATCAAGTCAGGTTGGAATTTGATCAATTTCAGCTTGATCAAAGGCACCAAATCGGATCTGATATATTTCTTATACTCCAAAGGTCCGGTTTTGATGTCGAAATCGTACTCATCCTCCAGTTGGTCATGGATGAACTCAGGTATTGTCACATCGTATAGATGCTCTTCCTCTGATTCGGTCTCTTTGTATGAAACTTTCAACTCGAGAACCATGTCATAGATACATCTGGTACGTCCTTTACGCTGAGTAACATCACAGTCACCTTTAACTGCTGAAACACTGGTTACTTGAACAGTGTAACCTGTGTTCTCATGACTAATACCAGTAAGATTGGTCTCAAGGTAAGCTTTGGACCATGGAAGCCCATTTTTGTCAACCCAGTGCCTGAACGTCAGTATTTATTTGCTTCTGAGAGGGCTATCAGAACCACTTACCAGTTGTTGGGGTTGTGAACTACCCCGGTCTTTAAATTCGATGCCATTGTCTGTTGATGATACAAGTTTCCTCGGAGATGCTTTTCTTATATGGAAAATTCTCGAATATGGGCGTGCACGACCTTTGTATCCCTTTTTGGTGAGAGATGGTTTTCGATGGAATCGAGAAGATGGACTAGATGGAGATGAACTGAGGAAGAAGTAGAGAAACAGTGTAGAACCACTCGAAGAAGGAAGGTGAATACCATCAAATCAATTTGGTGTGAATTTGTGTCTGTTTCACAATCGAGTGGAAATATTAACACAATGTATTCAGTCAAGCAGTGATTTCTCATGGTGAAGACACTCGCTGACCATATCACTACAGACATTTGTTGCTAGTCAAACTTTTGAAGTTGAATGAATGACAGTTATGGTGATGTCACGTTCGACCTTTGTAAAATGACAGGGGCACATTTGTGGTGTCTCCGTCTTTTCAAAGCGATTATTTACCGATGGTCGTTTCGATGCACAGTCTTAATCTAGCGAACTCTCAAAACTTGGCTTGTTATATACCACGGCTCATGTGATTTATCTTTAACTGAAACAAAGCAGACTGGGCATATTGAAAGAATGAGGGAGTTGAGAGTTGTAGCATCACATGTTTGAAATGCTATTCTTTTAGCTTCAAAACAACGATTCAGGGGGTTTGAATTTTTCAGGACAGCCGCACAAAACAAGATACACAACGGCGGCCAAGATGATACCTCTTGATAGGAGTTTGCTTCACAACAAGACAGAATAGCCAGAATGAGGCCAATCTTTAAGTTCCGGGCTGCAATAAAATCGATCAATTTTTATCCTTTTCAACCTTTCAAGACAATGCTTGTTCATATTATACTGCGTCACACTACATTCAATATGAAGCTAATATAGCGCTTATATGTTATCCCAAAAGATAAAACTGAGCTCCCAAAGTTGCAGGTAACGGATGCGCTCTATTATCATCTGATTCAACCTATTGATAGAACTTTCCTGATCATTGCCAATAAACTAGATTTGATGAATTTCAAATTCTTATAGCAAGATCTGTATCCCTTTTTTTCAGCCCAAAAATAGGCAAACCTTGAAAGATTAAAAGAACTGAAGGAAGACGAAAAATCACAGAGCACTATAAGCGAGAGACTGTAAGGATAGGAAAGTTGTGTTAGAAAGAAGCGTTTTAAACAACATTGTATCAATCATAGAAATAAAAGCAGCTCATGCTCTAAATGAAAGTAGACGCCTAGTAAACACACAGTAACCACATCATCACAGCAAAATACTAAAAGAATTCTACTCACACCCTCACAACAGCCTCTTTAACTTCTCCAAATGGCCACGTAATCAACCCACTTTTCACTTTAATAATTCAAACAAGCTTGAGCTCACAATTAAAATACAACCCATTTGACACATGAAATGATCTACAGGGACCAAATGGTGAAAAAAAAACATCAAAGGCTGCAACCGTCAAGGTACACGTAATAATAAAAGAAACAACAACTACATAAAACTTGAACGGTTCCAATGAGTGTTGCTAATTTTCTCAGTCGACGTGCTGATCTGCAGCCGCTTCCATTATCCTCCAAGTCCACCTCCAGGGTGCCCACGACAACGGCAATTGGTCAAATGTCGAGGTATACACTGTATGGGTTGATCTGTGTGGAAGTGGTGTCGACGTTAAGTTTCTACATCGGTTATGATGAATTGAATTACTATCACAATTTCCTTGGAGCCCTGTTACTTGGAGCATCCACTCTGCTTCTAGCTCAGACCATCACAGAAGTTTATAAATCAACGTTTTTCTCCTGGGATAAACATTTCAAATTCGTCATCTGGGGATTTATCAATGGGGTGTTCTCAAAATTGTGGATCGACTTCATCCTAATCAACTATGCTCAGGATAACTTCATGAAGATCCTCCTTGACCAGTTGTTGGGGAACCCAATCTCTCAATTGGTGTTTGTTATTTACAACTGCATTTGGGAGAACAACGATTTCAGAATGGGACTCCAGGCTTCATACTGGAAAACTATGAAGTACTCACTCTTTGTCTTCCCAGTGTTCTCTGCTATAGCGTTTACAATGCTTCCTGAATCTTACATCTTCCCAGTAAACTGTCTCGTGACACTTTCCTGGAACATTGTTTTGTCATTTATCGCTTGAATTTGCAGGTTTTATGAGATTCAGCTTAGCTGACCGACTACTTGATTTGCCTATCATCTTCCTAGTTGGCTAGTTGGTTAGTATAGTGCAATAGGAAAGATAGCCGAAGATATGCTATTGAGTGAGCACAGTGACATTTAGTTCTGGTGTAGAGTGGAGTTCATTCATATTGAGATACTAGGTTTTGCTCTGGTGAGTTTACAGTAAAATAAACCTGGGTAGAGCGATTCTACATCGAACAGAGGCTGATCAGAGCGAAAATTATCTTACTGGACTTGACTGTGGGAAATCTATGGTGCGACTGTAGTGACATTGGAATGAGCTTTACAATGTAAAGCATTCTTTTAGCATGCTCAGAAGTAATTGCCGCTTAATGATCAATTTCATGCCGATAGAGCCTTTTAAAGCCCTCGGGCACCGCAACTGTCGTACGTTCTGCTCATCTAGTCCCATCAGCCAAACATGTTTCTAGCTTGCCAAACCTGATTTTCAAAGCTATTTCACTATATTCAGATAGGCTAACGGCGTACCAGAGTTATAGACAATAGCCAAACCATATTCCCCCATACTATTTTCATCTCGATTAAACTCTTGTAATTAAATTGCCCTAGCCTCAATTAGCTACTCTGACACTCATCCGCTCCATCTCACTACTCATCCGCTCCATTTCACCATCTGTCTCCATTTGGCTCAGAAAATTGTAATTTGCTCACAAATTTTCTTCCGCATATGTACAAAATATCCGCTCCATTTAACTCCAGGAATATTTTCCTGATTCCATCCGTTCCTTCAAGGTCATTGACTAGTCAACCAAACAAGATAGTTTAAAGCTCCAGGATATGGCGGATGACACTTACTATATCACCACCCATGAGGCGGCTCTAGCGGTGGTGGCCACACTGATGAAGAAGTCGAGGTTGCGGCTTGATACTCTAATCATCACCTCCGTTCTCGGAGGTATGTTGTTTTCACTGGGAGGGATGATGCACGTCTTGGTCCAGGCAGGGTTCCAAGGGTTGTTCTTCACCAATCCAGCGGTGGTTCAACTTCTACAAGGTTCCGTGTACCCTATAGGGTTATTCTATGTGGTGATCATGGGGACTGATTTGTACAATTCCAACATTTTATTCTTCACCGTCGGAGTGCTCCGAGGTGCTGTCAGCGTTTTGGATTTGCTCATCAGTTGGTCTTTCAGCTTCATGTTCAACTTGCTGGGTAACTTGTTTGTCGTTTACATGTTCTGTCATCTTCTGAAATCTACCACTGATCAGGACTGGGTGGATGCCTCTATACAGTTGGTGGATCACAAGTTATCGTTCTCATTTGGTGAGAATTTGCTCAAAGGGATCCCTTGTAATTTCCTTGTGGCCACACTGATCTATCTCCAGTTGATGGTGAAGCCTTTACATGTGAAATTCCTGATGATGTTCACTCCGGTATTTGTCTTTGTATCGATGGGTTACAACCATGTCGTTGCTGATATGTTCATCATACCCCTTGGTCTTTTCAATGGGGCCCCGCATTCTGTAGGTAAATATATATGGAGATCAATGATCCCGTCCCTGATCGGTAACGCTATTGGTGGAGCCGCTTTCGGGATTTTGATCCCATGGTATTTGCATTTGTTCGTCGTGGAGATGGACAAGAAGAACTTGAACTTACCAGAGTACGAAGAAAGAGACGAACAACCAGAATTGGGTATGGACTCAAGAGTAGTCAGAGTTGCCTCACAAGACTACAAGTTATCGAGCTCCTCAGATGAAAATTCAGTCTCCAACGATGAGAAAATACAGAGCGACGAGCTCGAACCTGTCGCATATGATCCTATCGATAGAACGCTGTCGAGAAGGTCGCTGCTGTCGGCAAGATCGACCTCTGCTTTGTCGAGAGCTTATACGAGAGATAGTTCTCCTAATTTGAGGTTGGTGAAGACGATCAACTCTGCTGAGAACATGAGATCTCCTAAAGGTGTCTTCCCGGTATTTGGAATGGGTGCTCCTTACAAAAAAGAACGTCAAATATCCAATGCTTCATACGCCACACGGCGTAGTTCAGAAGTGGATCCACAGGAACGTATAGACGATGAATTGGATGACGACGACAGTGAAGTACAGGACTACGAGCCCAATAGTTACGATCCAGAGACTGGTAAAATATCCGGGAATATTCGCAGAATGCTCTCGAGACAGTTGACCAAGAGCGATGTCGAGTCTGCCAATCATAGAGCATCTCATGAGAGTCATAGGCCTTCTTTTTACTCTGTTGGTTCATCTCATGCCAATAACAATTACTACAACATCTCAAGACGTGCTTCACAGGCGGGATTGACCAGAAATTCAGTGAGGATGAGTGATGACATTGCCGGTATTCATCCAGATAGTATCAATGTGGATCATTCGAGAACTGTGGATGCTCTGAGACATAGAGCACTGAGCTCATCTCTGCGATCGATACGCAGTGCTAGACTGCTCAGTACATCGTCTAACAGCGACGATGTTCATGAAGAAGTGGACAGCATTGACAGTCAAGCACCTAACAATGACCATTGATGTTGTGCTTAATATATAGCTAGACTACCAGACAGCTATGCTAACAACTTTCAAGGCAATCACACACCAACACAAGACAGAGCATATTACAGATTACATCTCATATTACAAATTATACACGGGGCACACTACTACTACAGCATTTATACATCCAGAAGAGCTCTCATACACATAACCACACACACCAGCCATACTGTGCTTTAATAGCATACAAATAGCGTATATAGAAATGATTGTTAAAAGAAAAAAAGAGCCCTAAACCGATGAGGCTACAGAAAATCCTATGTAAATGAGCTTTTTCACCAGAGGCACTCGAATAATCATCAACAAATTTGTAACCAAACGCAGGATGAGCATCAAAAGAGAGAACTTTTACAACGATGCTAAGGCACCTATTGTCAATTTATCAGCCAAAGTGCACTTCGATCAATTGACTAAGCTGGAGCAATTCTATACCCACTACTTCTCCAAGGCAAGCCATGCTGGTACAAGAGTTGTATTGAGAAGTGTTTCACCGGAGAGTGAGACCATCTACGATTTGATCTTGAGTATTCATCAGAAGATCAATGGAGATTACAAGTCATTGGAATCCAATGAGTTGTCCTATGACGATATGATCCAATACTTGGAGTATTCCTCCATGTTCTTGAGCAACTTGGGTAATTACAAGTCATTTGGAGATGTCAAGTTCGTGCCTAAGTTACCAATTGACAAGTTTGGTAAGATTGTTGAGTCACTCAATGACTCCTCCATCTCCAAGTTGTACGAGTCTTGCTCTTCTGCTTTGTACTCTGTCGACGAGAGTTCTCTGCTCTTGGGCTGGAACGATAAGGGTCACGTGACCGGGTACTATTTGAACGTTGTTTCTCAACTGGAGGCAGAGCTGGTCAATTTGGCCTTAGCTTCGAAGCAAATTTTACCCGAGAACACTCGTGTTGAAAAGGTCAATGACACAAAGTTCATTGTCCATGTAGCATCTCTGGATCTGGAGAATAACACTGGTTATTATCCAGAATCGATCGAGTTTGAAAATTCAAAAGGTGATAAGTGTACCTTGACTTTCAAGTTCGGAGACCATTCTAAAGAATTTGCCATGATCTCATCTTTCCTCTCAGAAGCATCGAAATATGCTCGTGACGATAGACAGCGTAAAATGTTGAAACATTATGTAGCTGCTTTCAAGACCGGATCGATGCAGGAACACTGGGATTCTCAGATCGAGTGGGTCTTGGATGTTGGACCTCCAGTAGAGACTAATATCGGTTTCATCGAGACCTATAGAGACCCATCTGGTGTCCGTGGTGAATGGGAAGGTTTGGTTGCGATGATCAATAAGGAAAGATCTGCCAAATTCCAAACTTTGGTAGACAATGCTCCAAAATTCATTGCACAATTACCTTGGAGTAAAGATTTCGAGAAAGATACATTCAAAGCTCCAGATTTCACCTCTTTAGAAGTATTCACTTTCGCGGGATCAGGTATTCCAGCAGGTATCAACATTCCAAACTACAACTTATCAGTTGGTTTCAAGAATGTATCTTTGGGTAACGTTTTGAGCTCCAAGACTTCTAACGACAAGGTCACTTTTATTGAAGACGATTTGCAAGAAGTTTTCAACAAATACAGAGTTGATGCTTTTGAAGTGCAAGTCGGTGCTCATGAATTACTCGGTCATGGGACAGGTAAATTGTTATCTGAAACTGATGACGGGTTCAACTTTGATATTTCCAACCCACCTATAGGTATCAATGGCAAACCTATTTCTACCCACTATAAGAAAGGTGAAACTTGGAGTGCTGTCTTTGGCGGGATGTCTGGTACCATGGAAGAATGTAGAGCTGAATTGGTTGGATTGTACCTCCATTTGTCACGTGACTTCTTAGTCCTCTTTGGGTATGAGAGTAAAGAGGAACAGGACAAGATCATCTTGGTCTCGTGGTTAAACATGGCTCGTGCTGGGTTAGTTGGGTTGGAGCAATGGGATCCAAAAACTGGTAAATGGGGTCAACCCCACATGCAAGCACGTTTCACGATCTTCAAAACCATGCTCGAAGCTGGTTTGGTTTCCTTGGAGTACAAAGAGGCTGATTTCTCAGATTTGATCATCAAACTCGACGAATCAAAGATTGAAACTGTAGGTAAAGAATGTATCAGCGATTATTTGTTGAAACTTCATATTTACAAGACCTCTGCTGACGTTGTCAACGGTCAACTGTTCTACAACGAGAAATCAAGAGTCGATCCAGACATTCTGAAATTCAGAGACTTGATCATGGAGAAGAGATTACCAAGAAAACAGTTTATTCAAGCCAACACTTACATTGAAGGTGACAGCGTTGTTGTCAAAGAGTACGAAGAAAATGAGATTGGTATGATTCAAAGTTTTGTTGATAGAGAAACCTAACTGCATTAGAAGTAAGTGTATACTCGAATAAGACAGGATCATAACTATTAACGCACCATTAGCATCAGCTCAAGTATATGCTCGAGTACAAACAAAGAATCATGACTATTATCCCCCATACGGTCAATCCAAGACTGAAGATCTTGATAGTTCTATTGTTGAAGATCGACTCCACAGATTTCAAGTCTTGGTCTTGTTCGAAATGATCGTTCTCATCAATAAGTTTCAAGATCTCTTTACTCTCTTGCGAAGCTATCAATTTGTATCCAAAGAGTCCTGGAAGTATGAAAGAAATCGCAGTTGAACCTGTAGCTCCGACAATCGATAAGATGAACTCAAAAGATGAAAGGGCTATGGCTAACGTATAAGATACAATGAGAAGACAAACTGTTAAGATATAAAATTTGCGGTTTGTCATCGAAGGTCTCTGTGGTTGTAAATCTTGACTCAACAAAGGCTCGATCTCCGTTGTGGTAGTGTTACTGAACTTGTTAGATATCCAGAAGGTGATGTTGTTGATGCTAATACGACATGGATGGAACATCAATGGGAAACTCAATAGCACCATAAGCACTATAGAGAACCTTCCAAACTTTGTGAAAATATCATCGTTATAGAGTAAGATGATATTGCCGCCCACGTTATCACCAAAGGTGTAATAGCCTGCTAAACCGATGGTGATAAAGAGAACAGCAGTGATAGGGATGGTGATGAAAGATATCTTGTTGATCTGTTGTAAAGAGTTGATTTCAAGCTCGTTGATGATCGAGTACATGTTTTGATGGCCCGTGTAGGCGAACACGATGATAGAAAAGGTTGATAGGATAGAAGTGAGAGATTGTGGTTTCCATACACTGATATCACCTTTCAAGTCACTCTTTACACCATCGATCAACTCCATCTTCAATTCCAGAAAGAAATGTGAATAGATCAACACTATCATATACCCGATAGCCAGTAAAGCTATAGCAGAGGTATATTTCAAAGAATCGAGGTTCTTCAAGAGAACCAATGGGATGATGACGACCAATGAAGATAATATCCAGAACAATCTCTCATTGGACAAGGGCAACGAGACAATGCTGGGCATCAAATCTCCTATGAGTACGATATAACTCAACCCTACTCCAAAGCATTGGATAGCAATTGCAATATCAAACACCAAGGACAACGATGGGTACGTCACTGAACAGATGTTGAAGAAATTGGCATCTCCTCTTCTTATAAATTTCGACGACAACCCTTGGAGATATAAACCAAACCCAGAGGTGACACCTGCAAGCAAAACTATCACCAAACCTAGCAATACACCGTCTGCTCTAAAGGCAAGAGGTAAGGCAAGTAACCCAGCACCAACTATGGTGTTCAATAGATTGATCACTGAAGCTTGTAAAGTTGAACCCATCTTGACAATTGACCTCACTTGTTCCGCCAACATTTCACAATTCTCCGCCTATCTGATCGACTCTCCCGCCTGATCGATGATCTCTCCTTACGATCTCCGCCCACAGTTAAAGAGTTGTGAAAAAAAAAATTAAAAAACAAAAAAAAAACACAAAACGTCAAAACTGTGGCTCAAATTTTTCAACCGCCCTCGGCTCACGGCAGGTTTTTTCCAGTGACACAGATTACTTAAATACGCATTTGCAACCTGTTATATGAACTGTTATAAGCGCTTTATATTCAGGAGAACGATGTCGGTTTTACCAAAGAGCAATCCGTATTTCAAATTGGGCGGGAAAGATGTTTGGTCGTTGATCAATGAGGCAGCAGCAGCAGCTGAGCAGGAGAGTGGACAGAAAGTGGTCAATTTGGGCCAGGGTTTCTTCAGTTACTCACCACCTGATTTCGCCATCAAGGCTGCCAAAGATGCATTGGACGAGCCAATGATCAACCAGTACTCTCATACAAGAGGTAGAGCCAGATTGTTGAACGCTTTAGCCGAGACTTACTCTCCTTACTATGGTAAGAAGTTGTCCACCGATGAGATCCAAGTCACCACCGGTGCCAATGAAGGTATGTTGGCCGTGTTCACCGCCTTCTTGACGCCAGGTCTGGACGAAGAGGTCATTGTCTTTGAACCTTTCTTCGACCAGTACATCTCCAACATTGAGATGCCTGGCGGGAAGGTCGTGTACGTGCCATTGCACCCTCCAGCCGATTTCGATAAGAGAACGGTACAAGGTAGTGAGTGGAGTATCAATTGGGCCGAATTGGAGGCTGCCATCACTGCAAAGACCAAGATGATCGTTATCAACACCCCACATAACCCGATTGGGAAAGTTTTCACCAAGGAAGAGTTGACCAAGATTGGAGAGTTGGCTGTCAAACACAATTTCTTGATCTTGTCCGATGAGGTGTACGAAAACTTGTATTACACCGAGCATGTCAGAATCGGTGCCTTATCTCCTGAAATCGCTGCCAGAACTTTCACGGTAGGCTCTGCTGGTAAATCTTTCGCTGCCACCGGTTGGAGAATCGGTTGGGTCATTGGTAACAAAGAACTTATCCCATATGTCAGTGCGGCTCACACCAGAATCTGTTTTGCAACTCCTTCTGTTTTCCAAGAAGCCTCTGCTGTAGCTTTGGAGACTGCTTTGAAGAACAATTACTATGAAGACACAAAACAAGCCTATTTGAAGAAATACCAAATCTTCAACAAAGTCTGGGATGATTTGGGCTTACCTTATACTGTAGCAGAAGGTGGATATTTTCTTTTGGTCAACTTCTCTAAAGTGAAGATCCCAACTGACTACAAATTCCCTGAAGAGATCCTGTCGAAGCCAAAAGATTTCAAACTTGCCTATTGGTTGATCAGGGAAATCGGGGTCGTCTCCATTCCTCCAACTGAGTTTTACATTCCAGAACACAAGAAAGTTGCTGAAGACTGTTTGAGATTCGCCGTTTGTAAAGACGATAGCATCTTGGAAGCTGCTGTCGAGAAGTTGCAAGCTTTGAAGAAATACATCGAATGATTACTGTTCCTTTGATTTTGTTCTTTATAGATTCAGCTAATATACATTTATATATATACATACGTTTTTTCTCAAAACCAGTCAGGACACCCACTGGCAGGTTTCAACTTCCGGTCGTTCAAATAAACCCCACCAGAGCTACTGAATTGACACCATGCAAATTCTCCATTTTGTACTTGTTGTAACACTTTGTAAGCATCAACACTACTGTAAGGTAACCCATTCTTAGGATCGAAATATTGGGCCTCTTTACCGGTGATGAGACATTTCTTCTTCTGTCCATTGGGCAAGTAGATACCGACAGGTGCTTTTGTCGTAATTTTCACCTCGTGCACGACCTCTTCCTCTTCTTCTTCGTCTTCCATATTCAACACAGACAAGTCGTCTCCAAATTTAGGCAAGTTGAAAAAGTCTTTGAATTCTTGTTTCTTCAACTCTCTGAACGATTTGAATAAGTTCTTCTCGAGGTTTTCATCCTCGGAATTTGCCTTAATTCTGAGCACAGGTTCCAACTCTGTTGAACGACGATGCAGAGAATAAAGTGATTGAGGGCCTAACAATATCTCCTTCACAGTGGCAGTTGTAAGCGGTTTCTTGAAATCTTCGAAAGAGACAAGATTTGTTGCTACAAGTTGAGGAGGACCTTCTATTGGGTCTTCTTCAGGTTCTTCTTCAGGCTCTTCTTCTAGCTCTTGTTCAACATCATCTGGTGTTTCTGCTCCATCCTTGGATATCTCGTTAGTGTCTTTGGTGTCATTTTCTTTTTCTTCGTCTTCTTCAGTAGCAAATGTAACTTTTTTCACATCTGTTTGTTCATTACCTTCTTCTTTTACCTTTGGATGATCTCCTGTAGTTGGTTCCTCTTTAACTTCAGTTTGGTTCTCAGAAGATTGTTCCTCAGTTTCTGGTTCACGCATTTCAACATCACTTGTGTCATTTTGTTTCGAGTCGGATTTAGTGTCAGTTTTCTGCACTTCATCGCGATCCATCTTATCACTTCCCTCTACTTCATGTTTGTCTTCTTTCTCTTCATTCGCTGCATCGTCAGAATTACCCAGTTGAAGGCTGTTTTCCTCAGACTCTACTGGTTCTGAGGTCTCTTCTCTGCTTTCTACAGACTCTGGAACCTCCAGTTTTGAATCTTCAGGTACTGGTGAATTCAGCACTGATTCATTTGGCGTGATACCATCTTCATTTGTCTCATTATGGACTTCGTTGACTTTTACCGAAGTGCCTGTCTCTTCTTTGGAAGTTCCATTGGTCTCTAAAGTCTCAAGTTTAGTTTCTCCATTGTTTCCACTACCATTTCCATCAATATCAAGAGACAGTTCTCCATTATTTTCACCTAAAGCCTCTTCCTTAATTTCCATAGCCTCTGTTTTAATTTCAGGCTCATGGCTCCCAGATTTCGGAGTGATACTTGTCTCCAGAACCGGAGTCAAATTTACCTCTACAGTTTTCTTCACCTCTTTCTTCTCGTCCACCAAAACTCTCTTTCTTCTTCCTCTTTTCTCTCTTCTTGACTCTCTCCACTCTTGCAATCTTTTCTCCTCCAGTATCTCTTCAACTGGTGTAAGAAGTCTACCATAAGAGACAAGTCGTACTACGTTGATCAACTTTATTCTTCTCGACAGTTGTAACAGTCTTTGTCTCTCCTTTTTACTAAGCTCTTGCTCTTTGAACTTGTTCAACGAGAGAATGTTCTTCTTCTCTGTTTCTAAAGCTTCTTGCAATCTCTCTTCCTGGGTCATTTCGTGTCTTTCCACTTTCGGTTTAGGTTTATTCAATTTCCTTCTCTCCTCCAGTTCTTTCAACTTCTGAACAGTAGCCATCTTATTCTCCACCACAGACCTTCTTGAGGAAGCCCTTCTAGTCTCGGCAAGCAACGAGTCAGCATCCACCATATAGGTCTTCTTACGCGACTCTTTAGTAGCTGAAGCCTTTCTGATCACTGGGATAACAGTCAGCTTAGCTTTCTTCAGCTTAGCTCTCTTTTTCAGTCTCTCGTTCAGTTGAAGCTCTTTCTCACCTTCTTCAGCGTCTGATTCGCCCGAGTCGTCGTCGGAATCTGTGAAAACATCATCATCATTAACTTCTTCATCTTCTCTACGACGTTTCTTGCCTGAAGGTGGCAGGTTCAAATCATCCAGATCTTCCAGATCATCCAGGCCACTCAGTTGGTCACCATCTTCATCACCACTCTGGTCGTCCTCTTCCAGCTCTTCAGAGCTGACTTCTTCTGAATATTCCACGTCTTCCTCGTCCTCTTGAAACAATAAATTGACATTCTCGTCATCCTCAGTTGCAAACGACTGTTGGAGTTCCAGCTGTTGTTGCTCCTCTAACTCTAACAAATGCTTCAACCTGTTACCAGCATTGGCCCTTCTCTGCCGTGTATTGATCAACAATTCCTCGTCATCAGACATTATAGAATTATAGGTCTATTTATATAGATCGGTATATGATTTGAATTATTTAATTGAACTTTTTTTTTTTGCGTTAACAATTTTCTCCATATAAATATACTTTATTAACGAGATGATGGCATCCGTCAAATGCAGTCAAATGGTGATCCAATTGGGTCTCAAATCAATGGGCAAACGGATGTTCAACTCCGGACGAGTATTACGTAATCAGAAACTCACGGCTATAAATCCCGAGGAGCTGAACCATTTCAATTTCCTTGCCCAATCATGGTGGGATGTCCATGGACCACAACGTATTCTTCATAAGATGAACCTATTAAGGATGGACTTCATCCAGCAGACTATTAGAGACAACATTAAGATCAACCAAGGTGTTGAAGATCCTGAACAATTGGTATATATCCCACCATACGATCCTGGTCTATTACCCAATGAGATCTCCAGACTGATCGTACAAGAACAGAAGAACCAAATTCAGAATCTATACTCGGATTTGGAACTTGAGGCTCTTGATATCGGATGTGGTGGTGGCATTCTTACAGAATCTCTAGCCAGATTAAACATTGTGAAGAAGATCAAGGGAATAGATTTGTCTACTGAGGTCATCGAGATAGCTAATAGACATAAGAAACTTGATCCTATCACAGACTCTAAAATTGAATACAAGTTACAAGCATTAGAAGACATCCCACTGAAGGAGATGTACGACGTTGTTACCATTTTTGAAATGCTCGAGCATGTCGACTATCCATCTGAAGTGTTAAAAGAAGCTTTGAAACATGTCAAACCAGGCGGTTGGATCTTTCTCAGCACTATCAACCGAGATTTTGTCAGTTGGTTCACGACCATTTTCATGGGGGAGCATGTGCTAAAAATTGTTCCAGTAGGCACTCACAACTTGGAAAAGTATATTAAACATAGTGAGATTGCAGAGTGGTTGAAAGAACATAAAGAGTCTTTTGAATTGAAGAGCAGTAAAGGATGTGTATATTTACCAGCAAAGGGTTGGGTATTTACCTCAAATCCAGATTGTGGTAACTATTTCATGGCTATCCAGAGAACAAACTAATTGACTGACCTAGAATCTATCTCATGCTCTCAGTTGAATGTTAGCTAAGAACAACCAAATGCCATTAATGATTTTCAACTAATAGTTTGATTATACATCACTTGACGCAGTATTTCACTCCACTAGCCTCACCATAGACTTCACCGTCTTATGTATATAGAAAGCACAATTACTACCACAGTGCTGATAATTGACCAGTACAATCCCCAAAATACTCCATCAGTACTAACACTACAATTACAGAGCCACTTTGTCCTCTTCCAGTGGTGCAGATGCCTCTTCCTCGTCAATAAACGATGGGATCTCACCGGAATTGGCCTTCAAGTAACTTGGTACCTCATCAGCATCGATCTCATTATCAAACTCTTCTCCCAAAGCTTCGAGTTCTGCGTCCAACTCTCCCTCACTGATATCATCTGGGACATCGTAATTGGCCAGCAACGAGGATTGCAATTCGTTGGACCTCTCCACCAAGTCCAACATTTCATCTTGCAAATCCTCAATCTTGTCGATATCGATCTTACCGTATGTCTTCTTCAACTCTTTATTAGCCTGTTTCATAGCATCTACAGTGACCATGGTGTTTTTCAAATTATCAGTGGTCATCTGGGCCTGTGACATATTCCACGCCTGACTATCTAATTGATCTTTTTGCAGCTCGATCTGCTTCTTCTGTTTCAATACTTTGATCGCTTTTTGCTTCAAAGCCGACTTCCCAGGTCCATCTCTCATTTTGGACAACTTCAGCTGATACCCCAGTAATTCAGAGTTCAACTTGGTGATCTTCACATCCAACTGGGAGATCCTCTCCTCTGTGTTTTTCACAGCATCGTTCAACGTCGGACGAGGCACCAGACTCTTTGTTCCGAACAATCTATTCATTATTCACCTTGTTGTTCTCTAACTGCTGTTCTTTATATCTGTCTAATTGATAAATAAGTTTTCCAAAGATGGAAATTTGAAGGAGAAGTTCTGTAAAACTTCTCCATCTCCAATCTCAATTTTCTCCGTAGTTTTCTTCTCAAAATTTCTCCTTCTCCAGTTTCTTTTTCGTTAGTAAGAAATCGAAATTTTTCAGCAAGAAATTACTAAGGGGTGATTTGAATAATTTCAACATCACTTTGATTAATCATCAGATCTGTTATATATTGACCAACAAGTATCTTGATCATCTGCACAGATTCATTATCAACTGAAGTAAAATAAACAATGTCAAGTGTTTTTGCCGAAATCGAAGAGGCCTTAGCTGCTTTCAGTGAGTATAGTGACACTTCATAGAGATCATCTGATGATGGACTGGACTAACATACCGGTATAGAAAATGGAGAATTCCTCATTGTAATGGACGACGAGGACCGTGAAAACGAAGGTGACTTGATCATATCCGCTGAGAAGGCCACCACAGAGCAAATGGCATTCCTCATCCGCCATTCTTCGGGCTACGTATGTGTGCCAATGCTTCCCGAAAGAGCTGACAAGTTGAACTTACCACTCATGATCCCTGTCAACACTGACAGACACGGTACCGCTTACACAGTCACCTGTGATTTCAGAGAAGGTACCACTACTGGTATTTCAGCCCATGACAGAGGGTTGACTGTCCGTAAATTGGCAGACCCTTCAGTTACCGCTCTGGAGTTCATGCAGCCGGGTCACGTGTGTCCTTTGAGGGCTAAACCAGGTTTACTCAGAGAGAGAAGAGGTCACACCGAGGCCGCTGTAGAGTTGTGTCAACTTGTTGGTCACCAACCTGTAGGTGCTATCTGTGAGTTGGTCAGAGAAGAAGATGGTGATATGATGCGTTTGGACGACTGTGTCAAATTTGGTAAAAAACACAACATTAAAGTCATCAACCTCAACCAGCTCATGGCCTACATGGACAAACAATAGACGACCTCCCCCCAAAAGAAATTAGATTTACTAACGTTATAGACCGCTTTTATTTATCCAGTCTCATGAAATGAAAAAAAAACACATACAAACATATTATTCAACTATCTATTGGCTTCAATTGCCTCTTCATCCAATTCCAACTCTACAGCATCCATTTTTTTACCATTCTTATGCTGGTAAGTACAATGTCTCCAAAAAATCCTGAAACTGTTATCATCTCTAGCGCTTGAACAGAGATTTTTCAACCTAATGAACTTGTCCCTACAGTTTTTGTATGGACATATTAATCCATATTGATGTACCAAAGTACCTCTTTTCTTGGTTTTAGCATGCATTTCACCACCTCTTGGTGTTGGCATCACCATTCCGTTGGAAAAGATACCATGCAATAATGTGATATGATGTAAATATGAAGAGTCGTTCATTCTGTAAAAGGTGGGCTCTGGGCAATAAGGACAGAGTCCTTCACTGTTTCTACCTTTATTAATTATAAGGCTTCGTACAATGAATGGCTCATACTTGGAGAGCCCTGATTTCCTAGATTGCAGGTAGATGAACCTGTTGTCTTTCAAATATTGGGGGAATTCATTAACATTTTTGTACTGATTGGGGGTTCTGAACTTTGTCATATCAGGAAATCTGATTTCACTATTGTATCTCCATTCACCAATTGCACAATTTCTGAACTGATTATTTGAAGTTGGGCTCTCCTTTCTGCTCTTATGAGTTAATCCCAGCCTTTGTCTGCCTTCACGATTGTTACCATTTGCAGAAGACTCATATTTGACAAAAGAGAGTTCTTGAACAGAATCCTGAACATCGCATTTTTGTGCTTCAACAGGGTCTCTTTTATAAAGTTTGTGATCTTTATTTATATCGAAAACAAACTCTGCTGGTTTCTTGCACTTTTCACTTGGTTTTCCGTATGTGAAACTTTTAAATGCCATGTACTCCAGTGGTTTAAGAGTTACATCAGTACAATTGTTGATTATGGAAAACCGCTTCAGATGCATTTGAAATTTTTTGCATTCTCTAATACTTGGAACACCACGTTGAATCTTTTTGAGATATTGTCTGATCTCTTTCAATTGGTTGAAATCATCATTTTCCTTCAAGTGGTTCCTGGTTTGATTTAGATCTCCTATAAAGGAGTAATTTTCAACATATGAAAGGGGTTCACATGCAGAATAATCTATGAACTGATCCAAGAAGGCTAATTCTTCGGTTCTGCTCATCAAACGCATCTGTGCATCTCTATTTGTGGACAGATCTGGGCTCTGTGAATTAGTCAATTGTTCATGTAATTTAACATTGTTTGCCTGTTGAAACTGTATCTGCATCTTCATTAGGTAATTAATGAGACCTCCTTTTGTTTTTCAGTCATTTTGGATGTCACTTTGTCACTTTGTCAATTCTTACAGAGCATTTTGATTGAGCTGGACTTTAACAGCTCGATTTAATTGTTCTAAATCTCAATATCTAGTGACAAGTGGAAAATTTGGTCTGCAGCCTGAAAAAAAAAGGGATACAGATTTTGTGGGGAAATAAGGTTAAATCTATGCATGGCGATATTAGCCGAAATTTTGAATAGAAAATTAATACACAAACATAATACGGATTGTTATAAGAGTAACAGTTATAGATAAGTAAGCTCAGAATAATGTCGTTATATTCTATGTCATTATACATACAAAGACTAGATTTTCTTCAAAATGGTGACAACGTCTTCATCTTTGAGTTCATGACTAAGACCGACGTACTGAGGCTGGTGCTTCACACTGGAACCGTAGACAATAGCGTTTTTGAAATCTGCAACCAAAGACTTGTGAATCTGGTTACAGAAATCCTCGACAGTACAAGCATTAGATCTAAGCACGATAGGTTCGTTGAAGTCAGGAAGTTTACCCTTTGGTTTGGTGTACACTCTGACCAAGTTCAATCTTTCCCACATCAACTCCAACAACTCGTCCAAATTCCATTCGTTTCCCGAGGAGATCGGAATAGCGTTAGGAATTCTGTATAACAAATCCAACTCCTCTATAGAGAAACTATCAATCTTGTTCAACACATAGATGGCTGGGATATATTTTCTATTCTGTGCCTCTAAAGTATCGATCAAGTCCTCTACTGTGGCATCGCATCTGAAAGAGATATCAGCAGAGTTCATTCTGTATTCACTCATAACAGCTCTGATCTCATCGTTCTCCAAATGTGTCAAAGGCACTGTGTTGGTGATATTAATACCACCTCTTTCCTTCTTTTTCACCAAGATGTTAGGAGGTTCTTTGTTTATCCTGATTCCAAACCCTTCCAACTCGTGTTCTATGATTTTCTTGTGTTGCAATGGTTTGTTCACGTCTAAGACGATGAATATCAAATTACAGGTTCTGGCAACAGCGATAACTTGTTTACCTCTACCTTTACCATCTTTAGCACCTTCGATAATACCTGGCAAATCCAACATCTGGATCTTAGCTCCCTTGTACTTGATAACACCTGGAACTGTGGTCAAAGTGGTAAACTCATAGGCAGCAGCCTCAGAGTGAGTACCTGTGATCTTGCTCAACAAGGTGGATTTCCCCACCGATGGGAACCCTACAAAACCGACAGTTGCAACACCAGTTCTAGCAACATCGAAACCAACACCTCCACCACCACCTCCTCCAGCGGATGGTGCTAACAACTCTCTTCTCAATTTAGCCAACTTGGCTTTCAACTGACCCAAATGGAACGAGGTAGCCTTGTTCTTCTGGGTCTTGGACATTTCGTCCTCGATCAGCTTGATCTTCTCAACAGTGGTGGACATTATGAGCTTGTTTGAACTACTCTTAAGTTGTGTCTCCTCTTCAGTTGGTGTTTAAAACGTCTCCTTCGCTACTAAAGATCTCCTAACTGGAGAAGAAGCGATGAGTGAAAAATTCAAATTTTTCACCGGGTCTGTAAGCTGTCTAAAGTGGCAGACGTTTTCTTAAAAATTTTCACTAAGGGCTCATCCAAGCAAAGTAGCTGTGCAATTCAATACTGAAACCAACAAAGATGGCGAAGAAGGCTAAGAAGGGTTCCAAGTGGGAGGACGACGATTGGGAAAATGATATTCCTACTGGTGGTGAAGAGTTGGGAGAAACTTCAACAGCTGAAGGTACCCCAGCAGTTGAAGATTCCAAGGCTCCTACTGAGGCCACCGAGGATGACTTTGATTTCATGTCTGCTTTGAAGAAATCCAAGACCAAGAAGCAACAGAAGGAGAAAGATGAGAAGGAGAAACCAAAGACCGGTCCTATCATCAAATCCAAGAAGGAGAAGGAGAAGGAGAAGAAAGAACTGGAGAAGTTGAGAAAGAAAGAGATCGCTGAGAAGAAGAAAGCTGCTGCTGATGCCAGAAAGCTGCTGGAGGAAGCTGCTAAGGCTAAGAAGGCTGGCTCTGCTCCAACCCAAGAGAAAGAGCTGATTCCTGAACCGGCTGCTCTGACTCCGGAACCGGAACCTGAAGTGAAAGAAGAGAAGAAAGCTGCTCCAAAGAAGAAGAAAGGTGTACCAAATGCAGCCATTGCCGCTCTTAAACGTCAAATGGAGTTGAAAAAACAACAGGAAGAGGAAGATCGTTTGGCTGAAGAGGAAGAGAAGAAAAGAGAAGAGGAGGAAGAAGCTCTGAGAATCGCTGAAGAACTGCTGAAAGAGGAAGCCAGAAAACTGAAGAAAGAGAAGGAAAAGGCTAAGAAAGAACAGTTGAAAGCCGAAGGTAAATACTTGACCAAGAAACAAAAAGAAGAGAAGAAACTCCAAGAGAAGAGAAGACAACTGCTTTTGGCCTCTGGTGTTGTCGTTCCTGCTCTTCAAAACGATGCTCCAAAACCTAAAAAAGTGGTTTACGGTAACAAAAAGAAATCCAAGAAGACCGATACCGGCAGTGCTACACCGGAACCGGAGTCAGTTAAAAAAGTTGAAGAAACTGAACAAGTGGAAGAACTCGCTGAAGATTGGGAGAAGATGGCTCTTGAAGATGACGAACCAATTGTAGAAGACTGGGAAGCCGCTTTACTGGAAGACGAACCTGTGGAAACTGTTGAAGAAACCGCTGAAACTGCTGAAGTTTCTGAAGAGGCTTCTGAAGACACTTCTGAACCTTCAGCAGCTGAAGTTGAAGCTCAACTGAAACTGGAAGAAGAAGCTGCTGCTGCTGCTGCTGCTGCTGCTGCTCTGAAAGCTGCTGAAGCTGAAGAAGAGAAGAAACAAGTGTCTAAAAAGAACTCTAAAGCTCAAGCCCAAGATGAAAATAACCTTCGTTCTCCAATTTGTTGTATTTTGGGTCATGTTGATACCGGTAAGACCAAGTTGTTGGACAAAATCCGTCAAACTAACGTCCAAGGTGGTGAAGCTGGTGGTATTACTCAACAGATCGGTGCCACTTATTTCCCAGTAGAAGCCATCAAGCAGAAAACTGCTGTCATGGCCGCCTATGAGAAACAGACTTTTGATGTTCCTGGTTTGTTGATCATCGATACTCCAGGGCACGAGTCTTTCACCAATTTGAGATCGAGAGGTTCGTCTTTGTGTAACATTGCCGTCTTGGTGATCGATATCATGCACGGTTTGGAACAACAGACAATAGAGTCCATCCGTTTGTTACGTGAGAGAAAGGCTCCATTTATCGTTGCCTTGAACAAGATCGATCGTCTTTACGATTGGAAAGAGACTCCAAACAACTCTTTCAGAGATTCTTTCGCCAAACAAGGTAGAGCTGTCCAGGCCGAGTTCCAGGACAGATTGGAGAAGGTTAAGTTGGCCTTGGCTGAACAAGGTCTTAACTCTGAGCTTTACTTCCAGAACAGAAACATGTCCAAATACGTTTCTATCGTTCCAACCTCGGCCGTTACCGGTGAAGGTGTCCCAGATTTGATCTGGTTGTTGTTAGAGTTGACTCAGAAGAGAATGAGTAAACAGTTGATGTACCTTTCCAAGGTTGAAGCCACTGTCTTGGAAGTCAAGGTCGTTGAAGGTTTGGGTACCACCATCGATGTTGTCTTGTCCAACGGTATCTTAAGAGAAGGTGATCGTATTGTAGTGTGTGGGTTGAACGGTCCTATTGCAACTAACATTAGAGCATTGTTAACTCCACAACCGTTGAGAGAGTTACGTATCAAATCTGAGTATGTCCATCACAAAGAGGTTAAAGCTGCTCTTGGTGTTAAGATCGCTGCTAATGAGTTGGAGAAGGCTGTTGCAGGTTCCAGATTGTTGGTGGTTGGTGAGGACGATGATGAAGAAGATTTGATGGACTCTGTCATGGACGATATGACCGGTTTGTTAGACTCTGTCGACAAATCTGGTCGTGGTGTCACTGTCCAGGCCTCCACCTTGGGTTCCTTGGAAGCTTTGTTAGATTTCTTGAAGGATATGAAGATCCCAGTCATGTCCATTGGTTTGGGTCCTGTGTACAAGAGAGATGTCATGAAAGCGACAACTATGTTGGACAAGGCTAAAGAATACGCTGTCATGTTATGTTTCGATGTCAAGATCGACAAAGAGGCTGAACAGTATGCCACTGAACAAGGTGTACAGATCTTTAGCGCTGATATCATCTATCACTTGTTCGATGCCTTCACAGCTTATCAACAGAAGTTGTTAGAACAACGTCGTGTGGATTTCTTGGAGTACGCCATCTTCCCATGTGTCTTGAAGACTATCCAGATCATCAACAAACGTAACCCAATGATCATCGGTGTCGATGTACTCGAAGGTACCGTACGTATTGGAACCCCAATCTGTGCCGTTAAAGTTGATCCAGTGACAAAGGAAAGAAACGTCTTGTTGTTGGGTAGAGTCTCGTCTCTTGAAGTTAACCACAAATCTGAACAACAGGTCAAGAAGGGCCAAACTGCTCAAGGTGTTGCCATGCGTCTTGACAACCCAAGTGCTGCTCAACCAGTTTGGGGTAGACATGTCGATGAGAGTGACACTTTGTACTCTTTGATCACCAGAAGATCCATCGACACTTTGAAAGACCCAGCTTTCAGAGACTCTGTTCCAAGAGAAGACTGGTTGCTCATCAAGAACTTGAAATCCGTCTTTGACATCAAATGAAAACCCTCATCACTGTATATTTGTATATTTAGTCAGTTACTAAAAGTCTCTTCACTATTTCGACCTACCACTGTACTGTCTACTTTCTGTTTATTAAGTTCTATCTTATTATTTATTGCAATGATACACTTCCACTAGAACAAAGTATCTATACACAAACTAAACTGCAAACACCAATTAAAAAACGTTGAACCCAAGTACGAATCTCTTTTCATGTCATTATAGATGGCATCTTGGCCATCAAGTCAAACCCACCGGTACCAACGTTGGACAATTTACCCAACACGATTCTGGCCGAAGGTGAATCCAATGACTCTCTGTCGTTGTCCAAGACTGCCTTAGTTAAGAACTGACATGTTGTTTCGTAGGACATCTTCATGAAGGAAGAAGTGGAAGAGTCAATACCTTGACGGTTGAAGGCCAAATAGGTACCTTCTCTGGTCATCATATCACCGATCAAGTCCAAGTGTCTGGAAGAGACAGCAATGGCATATCTGCCGAAAACGTTGTTGATCTCGTTGACAATGGTGTTTCTAGCAGCTTCAACACCATAGGTACGTAAGACAGCGGCAATATCGTTAGAAGTGATACCGTTGACGTCGATAAAGTCTTCTTGGTCCCACATGGCTTCGAAGTTGACACCTTCAGTGACCAAGACACGTTTACCGTTCTCTGGTTCTGGTTTAACACATCTACCGATGTGTGGGATCTCTCTAACGACAAGCTTACGGCACAAATCCTCTACAATGTTAACCATCAACAACTTTTGAGTCTCTGAAGACAAGTCAAGTTGGAACTCACACCATGTACCTTCTTCATCGTCGAAGTTGAACTTGGAGATCAAGTTGTGTTGTGTGATGACTTCTTGTTCTCTTTCTTTGGCTTCCTTGGAGAGTTTCTTAGAAGAAGAAGATGTGGCCTTGGAGATGCTCTTCATCTCGACATCTTCATCGTCAGACTCATCGGTGGAGGAAGAACTGTTCTCATCGTCACTGTCTTCTTCTTCATCTGAGGTGGCTTCAGCTTCCTTCATGGTCTCCAATTCTTCATCATTAGGAGCGTCGTATGAAACGGCTTGCTTACCTTTACCACGTTCTTTCTCTTCATCAGCATCTTCTTCATCATCAACTTCATGGATCTTGGACACTTCAGCGGCCTCGGTTTGCAGTCTAGGAACAGCAGTACCAATGGTTGGTAAGGACTCGTTATTAGGTTTCTTCTGTTTCTTGATCTCCTTACCGATGATCATCTCCAAGCTGTGCAAGAACTTGGAGGTGACAACATGCTCCAATTCAGCCTTGGAGACATCGTATTCGTCTTCGTACTCCGATTTGCTGTAGAAATCTAAGCGGATGACATAAGTTCTGCAAGTATCACCTGATCCAGTGACATGACCGATGGTTTCAGTGACAGTGACATTGTCGATGAATTCACCGAGAGTGACACTACCAATGGCTTTACAGAAAGTCTTTGCCTGGTCGTCGTTGACATCGTCCAAGATAGGTAAAGTCATCTGAGGAGTCTTGATGGAGGCAGAGGCTGTCATGATGATTTCTCTCATACGTGGGATACCCAAGGTGACATTGGCGGCACCGTGACCAGCGAAATGGAAAGTGTTCAAAGTCATCTGTGTAGAAGGTTCACCAATGGATTGAGAAGCAATAATACCAACGGCTTCACCAGGGTTGATCAACGATCTCATGTATTTCAATTGCATCAAGGCACGGAACTTCTTCTCGGTCAAGGCACCAGTAGTCTTAGCTTCTTTAGAGGAAGTGAAATATTGTGGGTTCTTGGTGATGAACTCATCCAACTTCTTGGAGAATTGTTCGGACACTGATCCTAAATACTTAGCTGGATTATACTTGGATAACACTGGGTCGTATTTGTCGTCCTGTTGATAATGCGGAACACCTTCCAATTTCTTCATATGTTTCTTAGACTTCTTGTTGTAATGCAAGGCGGATTCGGTGTCCAAGAGTTCAACCAAGTCTCCTGGGTTGTACTTCTTGATCAAAGATTCGTAATTCTCAGCACAGAATGCAAATTCGTACATGTGAGACTCTTTAGTAACATCAACGGAGTCACCACCGTACAAGAATTGCACCAAAGTACCATCCCCATCTCTGACAGAGTTATCGTAAGAGACATGGACACCTTCGAATTGTTTGGTCAAACATCTTTGCAAATAACCAGATCTAGAAGTCTTGACCGCGGTATCGATCAAACCTTCTCTACCAGCCATACAATGGAAGTAATATTCTTGAGGTCTAATACCAGAATAGAAACGGCCCTTGATGTAACCACCGGCTCTGGCATCGGTCTCGAAAGGTTTAAAAGAAGGCAAAGTCTTACCAGAGACCATCACTGGAACTCTACGACCTTCCAAAGCTTGTTGACCTAAAAGACACATAATTTGAGAGACGTTAACGTTAGAACCTTTGGCACCGGAAAGAGCCATAGCTTGCATAGAGTTATATGGGAATCTCTTCATGGTACCATCTGGAACACAACGAGAAACAACCTCAGAGGTGATAGCGTTGACCTTCGACTGGGTAACAGCATCCAAGATACCCAATTTGTTGTCATCTCTCAAGATCTCTTGCAATCTCATCAAGAACACGTTGTCGGAGCTTGGAGTATCAACTGGAAGGTTGGTGACTTCAGCTGCTGCTGCACGACCACTATCAACAGACTTCTTCAAGATATCTTTTCTCCATTGATTACCTTCGTCGGTCAATCTCAAATCGTCCATACCACAAGTAAACCCGGTCATGGTGATGTAGTTGGTGAATAATCTACCCAAAACACTCAAAGATTTACCAGCAATAGTTGGACCATACACTTCGTGCAAAGAGTGAACAATTCCAAATTTGGAAGCACCATACTGAGATTTATCCAAAATACCACAGATCAACTCACCGTTCTTGAAGATGACTTCATTTTCAGTGGATCCTTCACCCCAGTAATCAGATTTGATCTTATTTTTGGAGACCAAGTTGATACCTGGCATGGATTCTGGCTTGATATTCAACAAGATTGTTGAGATGATCTGTTTACCAGTCCATAATGGTTCTGGCTTGAAAATCGTTGGAGGCAAAGTGATGATCTTGGATCTGGAAGTGTGCCCATCCTCAGGACGGATACAACCATAGATAAGTTGGTTGTAAGCGTCTCTGGTAAAGAAAGAGTCTTTACTTGTCAACCAGACACCAGCACTGATATGATCTTGGATCAAACCTCTAAGAGGAGAACCAGAAGTTGGAGTCAAGTATTGAGAGTCGGTGTTGGCCAAGTTCAACAGCTCAGCTTTAGCGTTCTCGTTTTGTGGGAAATGCATGTTCATTTCATCACCATCGAAATCGGCGTTATAAGCACCAGTGTTTGCATAGTGCAATCTCAATGTCTTTTCACCAGGCAAGACTCTGACTTTATGACCCATCATAGAAGCCTTATGCAAAGTAGGTTGTCTGTTCATGATGACGACATCATTATTCTTGATGTGACGGTAAACTCTCTTGTTGATGACAGAGGATGCATTTGAAGATGGTGTAAGCAATTGGTTCGCAATGGCTTTTCTTTGGTCCTCGGTCATTCCGATCAAAGATACTAAGGAACCATCTTCGTTTTGAACTTGAATAGCACCTGGCCATTTATCTGGACCATTAATGATAGCTTTTCTCAATTCTGCAACGTTATGTGGAGTTACAGGTTCAGGATATGTCAATTTTTTGGCAAAGACTGGAGGAACACCAATTTCGTTGGTCTCAATCATTGGATCTGGTGAGATGACAGATCTAGCAGCGTAGTTGACTCTCTTACCCATCATATGTTTTCTAAACAAACCCTCTTTCTTTTCTAATGCTTGTTTGATACCTGGTGTTGGTAACCTGGATGATGCAGGTTGTTGAGCCTTAGTAGAATCTATAAAAGCGTTAACATCGTTTTGAATGGTAACAAAGGCGTTCATCAATCTGTTAAATAAAATTTTTCTATCCAGCACTGGTGTCTTGTCCTTTTGAAGTGTCGAGATTTGTTCGTTTAAGTCTCTGATCAACAAGGAAGTTGTCAAAACCTTTGATAAAAGAGAGTTCTGAGAGTTTTCATGGATCTCTTCACCTAATTTCGAAGGTAATCTAAATCTTGTAGCTGGTACCACAAGCGCTTGAATGAAGAACATATCAGCCTTGATCTCTTTCTTAGAGCCAGGTCTCGAGTTGAAAAGATACAGCATTACAGATTGTTCTTTTCTAAACACTGCTCTCAATGTGTTTCTGATTTCAGTGGACAAGACGTACTTGGATCCCAGTTTGTGTTTGATGCTTGGGACACTGTCGTCTGAGCCATCTTTTAACATATCTTTTCTGTTCAAACCTTTGACTCTGTTATTTGTGATTTGTTTGTCTTTCAAAGCGTTTTCAAAAATTTTGGTGAAGCCGTCCTTTCTGTATGTTGGCGAGAACATACCACAGTTGTCACATTTAGGTCTACTCAACAATCTCTTGTAGTATGAGTGGATGAGTTCTTTTCTTTCTTCCAAGACAGATGAAGTGTGAATTCCGTAGTCTGTAGTTCTTCCATCGCTGAGAGCTTTAGCAATTGCGGTGTCTACAAACAACTCACGACGTTCTTTGAGCTCGGCCTCGGCGCGGACGTCTACGTATCTTGGAGCACCTTCTTCCTCGGCCTCGTCGTCATTATCTTCGTCGCCTACATGGAAATTCTCCAACTCGGCGGCTTCTAAAATAAGACCATGTTGAAGCAATCTCAATTTACATTCCACTTTGTGCGATTCCAAACTCTTCAACTTGAAGTTGTGACAATATAAACAGGAGGATCTCAAGAAGAGGAAAAGTTGGTTGAAGAACAAAGGGTTGTATACTGGTACTGGCAACTCGATATGACCTTGATGACCAGGACAGGATCTTTCGTCCAATCCACATGTGGAACACAAGTTTCTTAAGAAGGCCCCTAAGGACAAATCGTACAACCCACCATTGATTGGATGTCCAAGGTTGTCAAATACAGTTGGATTCGTAATCTGCTTAGCAGAGAGCTTTCTGATCTCTTCGGTGGACAACACACCGAAATCCACCGACACGATCTCCGATCCTACAGGTTTAGTGATATCCATCTGGTGCAATCCCTTTCAAAACCTCTGATTTAGATCGATATCACCTCAAATGATCACTGCTTCTACACTAAAATAGAGTGAAAAATTTTTATATGTACAGTTTTTCTATAGTGAAAAAAAAAAAAAAATTTTTTTCCTCATCTACTTGAGAAAAAATCTTGAAATTTTCTTCCCGTGCGGCTCATCGTTTCCTAAAGAGGAAATCACCCTCTTCTCATAGATGGAATGTTTGAGTTCGTTGAGCCCATTTAACAGCAGCGAATTTGCTTCTTTTTGAATGAGCCAGTTGGTCAATTTGGGATTGGAAATGGCCAGTTTAGCCAGTCGTTGCATGGCCCAAGTGCGATTGAAATCGAGCCCACATCCATAGACTTGATTGTCGATGAGTAGTTCTGTATAAACCAATTCACCTCTTATTACAGTATGGTCCCAAGACCACACACCAGGGCCATTCTTGTGTTTACGAACGACTATTCCTCGGAGTTTGGAGACAATTGGACCGAGACCTGGCGGCCTTCTTTTGTCAAGGGTTTGTAATGGTTCAAAGATCTCGTTTTTTTCATCCGATGTGAGTTGATTGTAGTATGGTAGAGAAGTGTTTTGATATTCACTTGGTTCGTAATTTGATATGTCAGCGGCTCGATTATAACTATCAAGCAATGCAAATAGAGCTGAGTCGTGTGTTTTGGCATGTTTTTGGAATCGCACCAAACTGTCAAAAATCCAATTCTTTTCCCATTTGTTTCGACTGCTGGCCTCTCTCATTATATGGTAACACTGTGGAAGCTGTGATATGTTTGAATAGTATACACTGGCAACATTATCGATCACCAAACTTTTCTTCAGATCAGCTGAATATTCTTGCAACAATGCAAACGTGTCTTTATCTTTCTCTGAGTAATATAAGTTCCTGATACTTCGCACAAGTCCTGCTCTTTTATTCAAGCCCTGCTCTTCAAGTGAGCTTGGTAAATTTATCAAACATCTTTTAATCAACCGTGGGAAGTTCAAAGTTGCCAGTTTCAGTGCTATCACATTCAGTTCAGATCTGAAACGATCCCCAGAATAGACATGGATATCAAACACCCGCCTGAGCTCTCGAAGCAGCACGTTTTTCGACATCTTCTCGAGTCCTTTGATGTCTAAAGATGAACTTTTCACTGTTTTTTCTCTTTTGATCTCCCGCGCACGATCTTCTCGGATAAAAAACAGACAACGAAAGATCAATTCGAGTTACCAAAGAGTTGTTTTATTGACGAAGAACCTGCTGGGCAATCGCTTGGAATATTCCCAACCTCAAAGGTGTAGTGTGAATTAATAAACATCCTTTAGTTGGAGTTAATTGTGAACCAGATCCTGGACCTTGAGGTGTTTCTTTAACATACAAAGTGCACTGTTTGAAGAGATCAAGAGATCGCTTGAACTTAGCAGAGCGTTTTCGCTAGCTTTAAATTATCAATTGAATCACGATACTCATAGACCTCACTACTCATAGTACCTGTTCGCCAGTACACGATCAGCATCGGGGCCAAAGCTATTGATATCTATCATTACAGAGCATCATTTAATACTCCACACTACAAGCATGCAAAGCTCAATGGACACAAAGTTAGCTTCCCTTTACCATCAATTGCAAGGGCTGAACAACGTTGCACTGCTCGAACATCTCGTAGCACTGGTGGATAAAGAATTAGAGGTTGCAGAGACACAGGTGGATCAATACATAGCGACATCGCTGGATGAGTTAAGCAATGATATAACAGCTGTTGAACTAAAGAGATTAAATTTATCAACAGCTCTCAATGAGAGTTCGAAACCTTTGGCTACGAAAATTGCAGATGCCAATGAATTGAGTTACAGTATCACCAAGAAGATCAGAATGCTCGATCTGGAGAAAGATAAGATAAACCAGGCGTTCAAGTATATTCAGGATGTGATATTGATGAAAAATGAGTTTCTTAGCACCAACTCATTTTTGGAGGGTAAAAATTGGAAGCAACTGTCTCTCTCCATCAACAACATATTGACCCAATTACCTGAACAATTGCTTGAAGACGACGAGTTTGTCGCTGTAGTGGTGCCTACTCAAGATCTCCCCGATATGCCTAAGACAACAATCACTAATTGGATAACTCAGTTATCAGATTTTTTCAAGCAAGAATTCGAGAAGGCCTCAGCGCTGAAAGATGTAAATGGGCTCACCCAGTACTTTCTTTTGTTCCCTCTATTGTTACAATCGGAGGTTGGTTTGAACTGTTATTCCAAATTCATCGTGAATTTGGTCAACGAACAGGCGACAAATTTGTTGACAAATATCTCAAGAGATGCGAGGATGAAACCAGGTTTCCATTCTTTGACTCTTTTAAAGATTTTTGAGATCATTTCCACGATCATCAACCAGCATTCGAAACTCATTGTCGAGAATTACAGCTCTAAATCAATGTTACAAATTATCACAAGGATTCAGAAAGAGTGTGATATCCAATCTGGGTTGATCTTTGATACTTTCTGGGACTTGAAAAATATCGTCTCAGTGTTGAAAAGAGTCTCAAACTATGACTTCCCCTTGTTAGTACGAATGATGATCGATCAAGAAGAGGAAACGGCTCAAAATTTTGTTGAAGATATCTCGATAATTGAGATCAACGATCTTTGCTTCGAATTGGCTACAATTCTAAAGAATTGGAAGAATTACTGCAATTTCTTGAAGATCAAATGGGATGAATACAGCGGTATTGCCCATAGTAATGAGATCCCAGAACCTGTGTCTAATTCCACATTTGTTCTCAAGATCAAGGAGAAGATCGTCCCCACTTTTGACAAGTTGAGTACTTTCCAGCTCAGAAGGTCAGTTGAAAAGTCTTTTGAAATGGAAGAGCTTCCAGATCTATCAGACTATCTTTTACTGAAAGAAGTTGCCAATTCTCTGGTCTCTTCTGTTATTGACGATGTCATTCTCGTGTTGAACAACGTATTAAGCCGGACTCTTGAAACTGGAGACGAAACGGTGATTAAAAACATGGTTACCAATTCTAAGAGAGTTTTGGAGATCGACTTGATACAACTCTTGTCAAAGAGATTGCAAATGAACCAGCCAAGGGCCAACTCATCGTTGGCATTGTCCTCGATCACCAATATACGTAGCTCCAACGAGTTCAGTAGAGATCAAAGTCTGTCTCCAAGAGCTGGGACTCCAAGTAACACTTATGGAGGTCTCTTTATGAGAAATGCCACTTCAGCTATCACCACAGCTATGAATTTCAACAAAGACGATGATCTGAGAAGATTAGAGACTTTTATAATATACTTGAACTCTGTTGAGACGATAAGAGTCTATATCAAGAAGTTGATCGAGAATTTGGACAAGAAGCTCGTTTTGGACAAATTGTTCATGCACTACGATGAGGGCAATTCCTCGTTGTACGATAACACCATCACCAAGAGAATAGCCAACTTTCTTGACTCTGTGGATGATAGTTTCCAGCAAAAATGCATTATAATTGTCAACTCTAACATCGAGATCTTGTACCAGCAAGTGTTCAGTTCCAAATTGATGAAATTGGTGTCTGATTTGTTCAGTAAACCGGAAGATTACTTGACAAGTTCTTCGGTATCAAGTGAAGAGTTGTTGAAGTTTATAAATCAGTTGAAATCTTTGTATCAACCTTTACAGAAGGTTCTTGTGCCTGAATTGTTTCTCAAAGTGATGTCCAAAGTGACGTCGAACTTGTCCAACATGATTGAGCGTAAGATTCTCACCATGAGGTTCACGGATTTAGGTGCTCTCACTTTGGAGAAGACTTTGAGTTTCATCATAGGAGATCTCTCCAAGATCGACTACAAATTACGTGAAAACTTTATAAGAATCACTCAGATCATCATGGTGTTGAGTTTGGATGACGATGAAGAAGATCAACTATTCAACGACGATGAGAATGATGAGAAGTTGGGGATCAAATGGGTTCTCATGCCTAACGAAAGACAGAGAGCTAGAAAGCTACGTGTGGACTTGGAGAAATGAACTCTTTACAGTGGTTATAGTAATATACAATATATAAAAGTTGTTGTGATCACTTTTCAGTGTTCTCGACCGGCGTCTCGGTCTCTGTAGTTGAAGATTTCTTGTCTTCGTCGTCTCCGCTCTTCTCTTCCTCTGGTGCACCGAAAAGTTCGTCGTCGCTTTTAAATTTCATTCTGTCGGTGATGATTCCCATTTTCGGATGCGTCATACTACAATCTGGACCATCTGGACAGAACCCATATAAATAGTTAGGGCACGCTGTTTTCCTCACGTGCCTCTTGGTACAGTTAGGGCCATCTTTACAAAAACCCTTCTTATAGCTGTCACACTCTGGGATCTTGGATTTGGGGTCGATGTGCAAATAGAGACAGTCTGGTGATTGGGTACAGAACCCGTTTTTCGAGAAGAAGAGGCATTCAGGCATCTTTCTGAGGTTGTACTCGTGTAAGAACTCACAGTTCAAGTTCTTCTTACATAGCCCACGTAACCAATGCTTACAAACGATCTTATTGGAGTAGTTAGGGTGTATGCTTTGCTTAGGACGATCTGGGTTCAACCCAAACTGGTACTCTCTTTCTAAGAAATCCTCAAACTGGAATTTAGTCTGCTGGGGCTGCTGTTGTTGTTGTTGTTGTTGCAGAAGCATCTGCGGTGGCAGGAATATTGGCGGTCTGGGAAGCATCATCTTGTGGTGTTGTTGTAGATGTAAAGATTATTAATGATACTTAATTGAAAGGTTCTCTCCACAATTATATATATTTTTTTTTCTATTTCCTTCTACGGCTTTTGGTGTTTTGTGCACGACTGTTTGGGGGGCTAGCAGAAATTGGGGGTAACTAGTTGAGGA
Source organism: Nakazawaea molendinolei (assembly GCA_030569155.1). Taxonomy (NCBI): domain Eukaryota; kingdom Fungi; phylum Ascomycota; class Pichiomycetes; order Alaninales; family Pachysolenaceae; genus Nakazawaea; species Nakazawaea molendinolei. Next base: position 97,770 of record JAJMKB010000010.1, read on the forward strand.
GTGGATGAAGCTGAAGAGAAGGCTATGAAAAGATGAAAAGAGATATAGAAGCTACATTTTTAAGACTTAGAAAACAAAAAAATTGGTATTGTAGTGTATATAATATTAATCCCAGACAATTTCACTGGATGGAATGAGATCTTCCGTTACAGTTTCAGTCAGAGTGTGTGTATTGGTATTGGTAACAGTGGTGGTAGCCACACCCAGAGTGTAGTCAGTGTAGGCTGGATTGCAAGTGTTGATAAAAATGATGGTATCAACAGTATCACCATGTGTAGCAACTGAAGTCGACAAGACCTCTGGGCATGAGACCGATGTGAAGGTAGAGTACAATGTAGTCTCATAGGTCACAACAGTGGTGTATAACGAATATGAAGTTGACAGAGCTATTACTCCAATGGCGGCAAGTGAAGTAGTTAAGACAGTACTGAATCTCATTTTTTCTCTGTCAATTAAGTGGTCGATAGTTACTTAATCAACTTCGTAATCATTATTCTTATATAAAATATATCAACTGAATTCTAAATCCAAAACTTTTAAAACACAATTCATGCAGCCTCATTTAACTTGAAACCACAACGCCATCTATGTCTTGATAGGCAGTGGTAATAGAGCCATTTAAACCGAATGCCCTTCCATCAAATGTGAAAAAAACGTATTGTCTTCATCACTCTCAGACAATAAAGACACTAACACTCGAAAGTCACCGGCTAAGATGACTGCGTGATTTGAGGCTAGCCTAAGATGCTCCTGCATCTCGCCAATCTTGTTAAGATTTCTTTTATTGTTCGAGGTTCTTAAACAAGAAATCATCTTGAATCTCCTATTATCCTGACCCAAAGAGGAAATTTGGATAGGGGCTCGAGGAAAAAAAACGTTTCGAGGATGCATAATCCAATCGATAAGAATCAACTGGAATCAAGATACCTGATTAACAACAATGCCAAATACTGCTTTATGGCAAAAGTATCTGCAACTTGAGCAATTTTTCATGTTTCAAAAATTGTGTTCACCGAAAAAACCACACTTCTTGCAGATAAACCACTTCAGAATGACAAAGAAGCGCTTATCTAGGTGGAAGGGCTTGCAACAATCTGAAACCTGATAGAACAATTATCACTAATTCATATATATAACTCTCCACCAGTTTCAGACCCGCTTGTCAAATCCTGAACGAAACCCTGTTAATGAAAATGAAACTCTTACAGGTAATTCTCTGTCTTGTACCGTTTCTTATAGGCTGCGCTGAGGGGTTACCCCTAGCAAACGTTGTAAAGAGAGATGAATTCGCTTTTGCAACATGTTTGTCTTGCACAACGATAACCAACACACTGACTCGGATCTCATCAGCTGAACGGACACAAACCTTGACGACAGAGGTAGTATATTCCTCAACAACCTCGCAATATGCAGCATACACTTGCCATGAGTGTTCGACTAGATACATTGCCCATACAAATGTACTCACGGACCACTCCACTGAGACTTTGACCTCGTCAATTGTCATAACATCTGAAACAAACACAGCTGCAGTGCTAACATGCGATTCTTGTGTAACAAGGTATTCAACAACATCTTCTTTGTCCAGAGTGAGGTCTACGGGAACATCGACGAGAACAATTGTCATTTCATCAACGACCGAAAGAGTCGCAGTGCCGACATGCCACTCATGTTCAACGTCATACTCGACTAGGTCTTCTCTATCAAGAGTGAGGTCCACAGGAACTTCCACCCGGACATTTGTTTTCTCATCAACTACCGATAGAATAGCAGTGCCGACGTGTCATCCTTGTAGAACATCATACTCAACTGACTCAAATGTCTCTAGAATACGATCAACCAGAACTTTGACAAGAGCCTTCACATTCTCATCAACTACTGATAGAGTAGCGGTACCGACATGCCACTCTTGTGTCACATCATACTCAACTAGCTCTACTATGAGCAGAGTACGGTCAACAGGGACCTCGACAAGGACTTTCATATTCTCATCAACTACCGATAGAGTAGCGGTGCCGACATGCCACTCTTGTGTCACGTCATACTCAATAACTAGCACGGTTTCCAGAGTACGGTCAACGGGAACTTCGACAAGGACTTTTATATTCTCGTCAACTACGGATAGAATAGCGGTACCTACGTGCCACTCATGCTCAACATCATTTTCAACAAGCTCGAAGGTATCAACAGTAAGGTCAACTGTAACTTCCACAAGAACAGTGGTATTCTCGTCAACCACTGAGAGAGTCGCTGTACCCACTTGTCACTCGTGTTCCACATCATATTCAACTAGCTCGATTACTTCAAGAGTGAGATCCACGGCATTATCGACAAGTACATTCATAGTCTCATCAACCACTGGTAGAATAGCAGTTCCGACATGCCACTCTTGTTTAACGTCCTACTCGACCACTTCAAGGACCTCGAGAGTGAGTTCTATTGGCATCTCAACAAAGACATACGTCTTTTCCTCGACAACAGAGAGGGTAGCAGTGCCAACATGCCATTCATGTTCGACATTCTATGCAACCAGCTCTAGTCTGTCAACTGTGCGCTCTACTGGAATGGCAACAAGGACGTTTGTGTTCTCATCCACCACACAAAGAATCGCTGTACCGACATGCAACATTTGTTCCACATCTTATTCGACCCGTCTGTCTATGACGACAGTTTTGTCAACTGGTGTCTTAACAAGGACAATGTTAATATCAACAACTACCGATAGAGTTGCAATGCCGACATGCCATTCTTGTTCCACATCTTATTCAACCCTCTCGACTGTGTCAACTGTTCAGTCGATCGGCATATCGACAAAAACAGTTATATTCTCATCAACTTCAGATAGAATCGCTGTGCCGACCTGCCACTCATGCTCGACGTCATACTCAACAAACTCCAGTGTCACAAAGGCCACCTCAACTGATATCTTGACGAGAACATATACACTCTCATCATCCACTCAAAGAATTGCAATACCGACATGCAATTCTTGTTCCACATCGTATTCAACAAGTTTGATGAAGTCAACTGTTCATTCCACTGCAAAATCAACGAGAACTTATGTGTATTCTTCTACTACTGATAGAATAGCGGTACCGACATGTCACTCATGCTCCACCTCTTATTCAACCAGTTCTACAGTTTCAAGAGTGAACTCCATCGGTACATCGACAGCAACATACGTTTACTCTTCAACCACAGATATGATAGCCATACCTTCATGCAATTCTTGCTCTACCTATCATTCAACGTTGTCAACTGTTTCAACTGGAACTTCAACACAAACTCAAACAAGTGAGTTTATAGTGTCTTCATCAACAAAAGTAACAACATCTCTCAGATGTAATGAGTGTTCTACTTTCTATTCAACAGTAACATCACAATTGAGTACTGCGATTACTAGAACATCTGTTGCTGCTATTGTGGTCCGCTCAGGTTCAAACCCATCAAAATCTGGGAACCTTTGTGCCCCACCTTTACCTTCTTCTTTCCAACAGAGCTCCTTTTCATCATACCCAAGCCATGCAACTAACTCGAGCATCGTTTATCCATGGAGTTCGTCAATAGTGAGTCCAGCTGCTTCGAGCACTTATTCAAGTTTTGACTGGCACTCAAGCGGCACCGCTACATATCACAGTTCCAGCAGAAGATTGACAATGTCCATCAGAACACCATCAAGTTCTGGAGAATTCTCGAGGACTGTTGAAATTTCGAGCTCCTGGCCCGGCGCCCATTCTTCCAGAAGCACCATTCCATCTGAGAGCCTGCGATGGAGTTCAAAGGTGAGAGTGTCAAGTATTTACAGCAGGCCTGATACTGGACATTCTACAGTACTGCATATCAGTTATCACTCACTGGCATCATCATCTGAAATCCAGAGTAGTCATATCTTGATCAAATCAAGTGAGACACCAAGATTCTCATCATTCGTATCTAGCTCTCACCATCAATCATCTCTAAAGCCGACTCAAGTGACAACATCCGTTTCGAGATACTCAATTTATTCCCCGAGTGGTCATGGGATATCGACAATAAGCTTTAGCACAAGTTCACAAGACACAATCAGCAGTTCATTGAGTACCTCATCATTTATGGTTTCCTCTCAGGCAACAATTGCAACAAATGTGACATCAATTCGTACCCCTTTGGCATACAGCAGCTCACATGCCAGCTTATTATCACAAGTGAGTGCTACATCTAGTAGTGGATCAAGGCTTCTCTCTGGAAATGGACGAACAGTATCTAGAGGTCTGATCAGTTCCTCGGTTGTACATAATACGACATTGTCACACACTTATTTGAGCGAAGCGACTGATTCATTATCAATGACAAGCAGTGCATATCAGTTATCGTCATCGCAGACAAACATTACTTTGAAGCATACACCGGCTGCCTCTTCAGTGACTTATCCCTCTATGATGTCATTAAGTGTATCAACAGGAACTTCGAAAGCAACACCTAGCGATTCACTGTTTTCCTCTGGCGTGTTGTCTTGGTTGTCGACTTCAGCATCTGAATCCACGAGTTATTTCATCAACACATCTTTTACCCAATTTCCAAGCTCTCCATCAAGAACACTGATCATTGACCACTCTTCGAGTGTATCTCGAACCTTGAGCAGTCAACAATGGATGACACTCAATGCCACAAGCGCAATTCAAAGTAGCCCTCTATATGGATTCAGTAACACATCCAGCGAGGTTCAGAGTTACTCAACGAAGTTTATTGAAAGCACTCTTAGTGACTTGTCAACGGAAGTAAGAGGTCAATTTTCCAAGACTCAAAGCTTTTCGTCCGAACAATTGGTCATCATCTCACAGAGTGTTTCAAGATCCTCATTAGGGCAATACACAACATCTCATGAATATTCATCACTGGCCCCTTCAAGAATTTCTATCAAGTCACAGTGGTATTCGACAAATGGCGTGGGAGTGAGTTCTGACCAAAGTCAAAGTTACTCATACGTAAAGACAACTCAATACTCTTCAACAACTTATATCTTATCAGTTGCAAAACCTAGCTCTAAGCCTGGTGTTTTTGAGAGCGATTCATCTGACATGACTAGGTCAGTAATTTCTCCATCATCAGAAGGGAAGGATGTTATGACAAATAGCACCAGTATGGCTTTTTCAGCCTCCACTACTTCTTTCAAGTATCTATCAACAGGAGATTCTTATATTCACGAGTTCTCATCGACACAGCCAAACAGGACTATTGGATTTGTTCCAAGCTCATCAAAGATCGTTCTTGCTTCATCGTATTCAAAGCTGAGGTCAGCTTCGAGTTATTATACCACTCCAAAAAACGAGTGGAGCTCATCCAAGGTTGTGTTGGCTTCTTCTAGAGCAGGTTCAAGTTTAAAGCAAAGTTCTTCAGATACATCGATGTCTAATGCAAGATCAACCACTACTCATGTGATATTTTCAGAGTCTGCATCTAGATCCTCATTCAATGCATGGTCTAGCTTGAAAACATTGTCATCTATGCCAACTGTGTCAGTTTCAAGGTCCGATTCAAGCAGGCTTGAAAGCGTATCGAGAATATCTCCAACTGCAACAAAGGGAAGATCGAGATTCACATCACTAGCTGCAGAAGCCCGTACATTAACGTTTAGCAGACATTCCTCAATGAAGGAAACCCTTACCAAAACTAGCCTTTCTAACTACTTCTCGTCCTCGAATGGAAACTGGCCAGAAATATCAAGTCATCAGAGTACAGAAGTACCACTCTCATACCCAATGTCATCTGTTTTATCCTTTGAAACTTGGACTCCTTCAACTTCTAGGTTGGCATCAAAATCATCATCACCATCATTCAATTCCAGCTCATCTTCAGACTGGGCTTCCTCCATTTATGGATCATCGCAACGAATCTCCGCAACACAAAGTCACAGGGTGCCATCTAGCACTACAATGATACCATTTAGTTCCATGACACCCATCAGTACGATGAAACACATCATTTCTTCTGATGAACCGGAAAACTTTGATACATGCACTGCATATTATCCATATCCAGGAGAAGAGAGCTATGAGTTTAGTTTTACAACGTTCTTAGACTGGGTGCCGACATTAGATGTCAATTCTCATCACACTGATGATGCTTCAGACAGTCTTCAAAGCCTGGAGATGTTCAGTTCTTATATTTCTTTGTTGAATTCTGCTGCCTCGATAACTGTGTCAGTGACAAACGTCACTCCAACGGAAACAACAAGGCCACTGACAGGGAACACCAGAAATGCTCATTCTTACTCTGAAAGTGCTAAAGATGAGATTTCCAGTCTTTCATCTAGACCAATTGCAACTGGTCAGCATTCTGCTTCTCGTATGTTAGAACAAGCAGATGCTAGGTCAGATAGATCCCACAATTCGAGCGCTCATCAAAATCCTACAACTTTAGAATATTCATACTTGACTGATACTCCTAGTAAGGTGCTTGAAGCGACGCCTACACGTGAAAGGGTACCAGATCAGTTCAGAGCTGGATTTGGTCCTGGTGCCAACCCTCATGCTAGAATTAATGGGTTACCTTTTATCAACAATAGAAGGAACTCATCATCTAATGCAAGTTTGAGTTCAAGTTCTCGTTCACCAACGGGTAGCGATGTTCCTGTGTCACAGTATGAAGCGTCGGGCTCAAGACTGGCTAGGATTCCAATTTGTCTATTAGTGTTCTCAGTAGTTTTACTGCTAGCCTAGTGATCTAATTTACGTGCAAAACTTTGTACTGTTAACTTCATATGTAAGTGGAAGCTTGTTAGTTTGCATTATTAGTCTTTCTTCTTTCCTTTCTCTCTCTCCTATCCCTTTCTATGAGCTCCCTTCTATCTTTCTCTATAACCTCTTTCTTGGGCAGCTCTTCGAGGTGGTTATTGAGATTAGCACCTCTTCTTCTTGCACCTTCTCTTGCCCAGAACTCGTTTCTGTACATTTCCCAGTTCTCTCTTATACTGGTGCCAAAGATTCTTGGATTCAAGACCAATTTCACCTCTGTAGCACCTACTCTAGGCTGAGCTCTATTCTCCAGCGCTAAAATCAAACTTTGTACGTATTGCGATAGTCTTAAATGCTTCAAAGGCCCTGTTGAGTCAAGACCCCATTGCAGCATAGATGCCACCATATGCAGCGAGTATCTGATGGAATCAATGAGTCGATCACTAAGAGGAGTTTTCACTTTTGTAAGTCTCACATTTAACTGTCTTAAACCTTTGTTTGTTGAAGATAAAAACCTTCTGGGGAGCACAATGGTACGATGGTATTCTCCAGAGATATAGTAAAGAAACAACGTCACCACTATGATAAGAGAGACAAACTGGTACGACACCCGCACATATCCTGTTGGTTGTTGGAGTCTCATGAACAAATTGTAACAGCATACAGCTAGAAGCGAAAATAAAATGGTCAAGAAGAGAAGATACTTGTGTCTTAGAGCTCTTTGGGCGGATACCTGCTGCCGAAGCGATTCCTCCATTATCAACAAATTTTTAAATATATTAGCCGCCGGTGGGAGATCATCTTTGGCCTTGGAAAGCTTTCTCTTACCTCTGCTACGGCTTCTGGATGATGTATTGTTCCCTGGTGATTGAGTAGACTGGGAGTCTCTTCTGTTCTTTGGAGTCTTTGGAGACAGAGATCCTGAATACGAACGTACCGAGGAATCACTATTTATCCTGTTTCGTTTCGAAGGAGATCGTATTGTGAACTCTGAACTGCTCAAAGATGCCATATCGGAGTCTGAAAGGAGAGCATAGTCATCATCTCTAGAACTCAAAGGTGTCAATTGAGGTAACTTGGGGTTACTGAACACTGGAGAAGACTCCAAGTAAGGCGACGTCTTTGGACTACCAGCAGGGGAACTACTGGGAGATCTGAGCTCTGAATCCGAGCTCATTGTGTTGATAATTAAAGGGAATGAATGATTTTAATATATGTTTGATTTGGACCCCTTAATAAATTACCCAATTTTTTTTTTTTCATTTTGTATAAATAGGCCCGAAATCCTAATTTATCTTATATCAGATTATATTAATTTGTATTAAATTATATCATTTAAAGAGGCACAGATTAGCTTTTTTTGCTCCAAATTTTGCTTTGATTTACCAGATTGAGACTACTGCGATACATTGGCAGTCATATTTATTTGCTCAACCCTTCAATTTGCTAAAGAGACTGCTCACCAAAGTCCACAAGGGACGCGTAAGGTCAAATGAAGACTATCCAAGAAAATGAGAGTGATCTGGAGTCTGTGACTGCCGTAGATTACATCGAAAGCCAGTTGGCTTTGTGAGTAGATAAATCAGCCTTCTTTTATGCACTATTACTAACTGTTCAACAGAGAAAGAGAGGCCAGAGAGATGATGCCCTATGATCCAAATACCTGTACATACACAATTGGGCCTCTACGTCAGAACGTGTACGCTTGCCTTACCTGCTCCGAATCAGATGGGAAATTGGCTGGTATTTGCTACTCCTGTTCCATTCAATGTCATTCCAAACACGAGTTGGTGGAATTGTTCAGTAAACGAGAGTTTACATGCGATTGTGGAACAACAAGAATGGCCCATAACGGTGCCTGTAAATTGAGATTGAGAACCAAAGATAAATCATCGAGAAGAAGCTCTGTATCATCGATAGGCTCAACTGATCTGGAACCTTCTCCGCTGGAGGATATCCCATCTCTATCCAATAAATACAATCATAATTTCAAAGGTGTGTTCTGCTCGTGTGCCAAACCATACAACCCATTGGAGGAAACAGGGAATATGTTTCAATGTCATTTTGGTGATGCATGTGGTGAGGATTGGTTCCATGATGAGTGCATTATGGGGTTCAAAAGAGGTTCAGTGCTTCGTAAGAGCACGCCTACAATTAAACACGAGCATGGTGTGAATATGTTGGACTCATTACCTGAGCCAGGTATGGATGCTGCTGAATTGAAAGCGGAAAACGATCTGGATGAGGAGGTAGAGGAACCTACCATACCAGGGTTCCCAAATGCTGATAGCTTTGATACCTTTATCTGTTGGAAGTGTGTTGAAAAGTACAATTATGCCTTCAATGAGCTCCCTGAAGATGTTATATACGCGAAAATGATCAACATCGAGGCAGAGTCTATACAAGACAGAGAGTCAAAGCTATCGAGAAAGGATCAAGATGATGAGTCGGTAAAGAGACGTAAAGTAGACCATCCTTACTCTATTTTTCTCAAATATGAATTCCGTGACAGGCTCACTGAAATCATGAAAGAAGAGAAAGAGGAGCATAAGAACTTGACCAAGATTCTCAAAATCTTCCCATTCTTATACGAGGAAGATCCTATCTATGAGCCTGATGAAGACTCAGATCTCGAAGATGATAATTCGTCAATATACGATCTAGGATCGAAGATTCTCAACCAATTACCTAGAGAAAAGGCTATTGAAAGTGTGCGAGCATACAACGATATCAAGTCTAAACTTACAGACTTCTTGAGACCGTTCGCTGATAATGGCAAGATAGTGACGGAGAATGAAGTGAGAAGTTTCTTTCAACAAGTCAAAGACAATCAACAGGTGTAATAAATAAAGGAAATGAATTTAGTATGATATATGATGAGTTATACGTTGTTATTTATATTAGACAGTCTCGTCGATCATCATCGACTTTACGTTGACATAAGATTCGACGCCGTACTTGGAGCCTTCTCTACCGAACCCGGATTCTCCTACACCTCCAAATGGGAAAGGAGCATCAGAGATTAACCCAGTGTTGACACCCATCATACCGACGTGGAGCTTCTGGGCAACTCTCATGATACGAGGATAAGAGCTTGAGAAGAAGTAACCAGCTAAGCCGACACGAGTATCGTTTGCCAATTCGATGACTTCACTTTCTGAAGAGAACTTGAAGAATGGGGCAACTGGACCGAAGATCTCTTCTTTAGAGACAAGCATCTTTTTGTTACAATCGCCCAAGATTGTCAAGTCGTGGAAGAGTGGTCCGATAGATGGTTGCAGGTGACCTCCAAGTAAGACTTTGGCACCCAATTTTTTGGCATCCTTGATATGTTCCTGAACTTTTTGGAATTGCTTATCATGGATGATTGGACCATGAGTACTGTCTGGGTCGAGCCCATCACCTAGTTTGGTGGACTCCTGGACAAGTTTGACGAATTTCTCGACAAATTCATCGTAGATAGAATCTTGTATGTAGATACGGTTAGCACAGACACAAGTCTGACCAGATTGTCTGAATTTACACGAGAGTAACTGTTGTACAGCGTGGTCGATGTCAGCGTCTTCAAATACTATGAAAGGAGCGTTCCCGCCCAATTCAAAAGATAATTTCTTCAAAGTGTCCGATGATTGTCTCATCAATAACTTTCCCACGTTTGTGGACCCTGTAAAGGACAACTTCAGGACATCTGGGCTCTCGGAGAACATTTTTCCAAAAGCCAGGGTGTTCCCATGAGAAGTGGGTAGAATGTTGAGCACTCCCTTGGGCAAACCTGCTTCCGCAGCTATATAGCTTAGCGCCAAAGCTGAGAGTGGAGTTTCAGCAGCTGGTTTAACGACAGTAGTACAACCAGCAGCTATTGAAGCACCTAATTTTCTAGTTATCATCGAAGAAGGAAAGTTCCATGGTGTAAGGATTCCAACGACTCCAACCGGTTGCTTTATAGTAAGTATTCTCTTGCCCGAGTAACTGGAAGAGATGATATCACCATAGATTCTGGGAGCTTCTTCACTGAACCATTGGAAGAAGCTAGCAGCATAACTGACTTCACCCATTGAGTCGGCAAGCACTTTCCCGTTCTCGAGAGTGATGATTTTGGCCAAATCTTCCTGATTCTCCATCATCAACTCATACATGTTTCTCAATATGTTTGCTCTCTCTCTGGGAGAGGTGGCTGAGAACGATTCGAAAGCAGTCAGCAGCTTATCGATAGCAGTCTTAGCATCTCCGATATCCAAGTCTGTCACCTGTGCAAACACCTCTCCATTGGAAGGGTTTGTAACCCCAAACGTCTTGTCCCTACTAATCCATTCTCCATTGATATATGCACCTGTCACAATAAGGTTTGAATTTTTCACCAAGCTTGCAAGGGAGGAGTAGTGTCTCCATCTAGGCACCATCTGGGGCGCTCTAAGCATTTGCATTCTGTTCAAGATCACCATTTGTCACCGTTTACCACAATTGGATGCAATTGTTTCCTGTTTTTTAGGGTATATGAATTGCTCAAATTCTTCTCCACAACTTGTTTCTGGATATCTGCAACTTGCTTCCGAAGATCTCTTGAGAAAAAAAAGGGGTTTGCTCGGTGATTGTGAAGACCGACGTTGGAGTGAAAAATTCACCAATTTCACCATTTGACACCATTTTAATGCGAAAAAAACACCATTTCAAATCATCTCAATCACCATCTGACTCATTTACAACTCGGTTCCGTCACTTGATTAAATTGGCCAACACCCCCAATTTTCACCACCACATCGATCGTTAACAGTAGTGACAAGAAAAAAAAAAAAAAAGAGTTGAGCTCAGCTTATATAATTAATTCATCACTATTTAATGGAAACCCAGATACTTATAACGAGATGTCTGAGAACAACACCCCTACTTTGAACTACCAGGAGGTAGAGCTCCGGGAACAGGACCGGTGGTTGCCCATAGCCAATGTGCTGAGACTTATGAAGAACACGTTACCATCGACAGCCAAGGTGTCGAAGGACGCCAAAGAGTGCATGCAAGAGTGTGTCAGTGAGTTCATCTCGTTTGTTACTTCAGAGGCCTCAGATAGATGTGTGAACGACAAGCGTAAGACTATTAATGGGGAGGACATCTTATATTCGATGTACTCACTTGGGTTTGAAAATTATGCTGAGGTGTTGAAGATATACCTTGCCAAATTCAGAGAACAACAGGCTCTTAGACAAGAGAGAGGTGATACCACTACTAGGAAGAAAGCTGTAAAGAAGAAAGATCAGGTACCAGTGCAAGAGGCTATCTCGCCTGAAAATGACCAACTCTCTGCTCCAAATACCACCACTCTACCACCAGCTGATGCACCATCTGTCACCAATGAACCTTTCATATCGGACTATATCGATGAATCAGAGGTGAATAACCAACCCATCGCAACCTCAGAGTACCTTGCTCCAGAGCTGGATACACAGAAATCATCACAGACACCACCCACCACTGCTAACCTGAAACAAGACACCTTCCCATCCCTCAACTACCCTCCGCCAACTCCAGCAGAAGAAAACATGCTCTACCAATACGAAAACTCTTTCTAACTCCCTGCACAAAGCTGCCTATTTATTCCATCTTTTCGCTCTGTACATTATCCGGCCATCTGTATAATTTATTTAATCCATCAAAATAAAAAACCAGTGACGATGCAAGGTCGTGTAGAGCAGATCAAAATTCTTCAGATGGGTCGAAGAGTTTTTTTTTTCTCCTTTTCCCCTGGAAACTGAGATGAACGCCACTAAAGGATCTACCAGCGGAAGAGGTGCCCTGATCAACTAGACGATATCAGGCAATTTCAAAATGAACCGGTTCAGAGGTTGTTCCGTAGCAAGTAGGGCGTTGAAATGGCGTTTTGACGGAGAAACAAGGAGGTTTGTATCCTGCTTGTCAGACTTTCAGACCGAGATGGTGATGAAGAAGGTGATGGAGGAACAACACTCCAGAGATTTGCTCAATTCCCTCCGGATCGTCGACTCTTCAATTCAACAGCTGGATAACGGTATTATATTCAGCTCGCCAGCTGCCAATTGGCCTCAAAAGATCAACAACTCAATGTTCTCGAAAAATGTTGATTTATCAGCAAAATCAGACAAAGACACTCCAGAATCTAATCCAGCTCAAGAACTGCCAAAGGATGAAAAGGACCAAGAATCGACCCCTGAGGTTCCTGAGGATAAAGAATCCCCAATTCCAGAGGGCACTTCTAAGCCATCGGTGTCAAGGGCTACCCCAAGTGCCGCTTCCGGCGCCGGTACCGGGGCCGCTCCAACCCCTCCATCTTCAGGCGATAACTCAGACGATGCTCCACCAAAGCCAAAACTGGCCAAAATAGAAGTCACCTCGGAGTTACCAGAGATATATCCGCAGATCTTGGCCTTGCCAATCTCCGGAAGACCTTTGTTCCCAGGTTTCTACAAATGTGTCGTGGTGACAGATCTCAATGTGATGAAGGCCATCAAAGAATGTCTCAATAGAAATCAGCCTTATATCGGTTGTTTCCTCTTCAAAGATGAGAAGCTGGAAGGTGATATCATCAAATCAAAAGATGAAGTCTACGAGAACGGTGTCTTGGCCCAAGTCACCTCTACCGTTTTCTCAAGAGACTTCCAAACAGGTAACGAGATCATGACCACTGTTTTTTACGTTCACAAGAGAATAAAGATCGACGAGTTGTTCCCTCCTAAGGTTGCAAAAGACTACGACTCTGAAACTCCAGAACTCTCGGAATCCGCGAAGAAGAAAGAGATAATTAGAGGTATCACTGGAGAGAAAGAAGGTGATGAACCATCTAAAGAGTTACAAGAAGTCTCAGAAGAGCTTTCCACTAATGAAATCATCACAAAAGAAGATGTCGATGCCTTTATAGATGAGGAAGACGAAAATCCAACGTCTTATTTGAAGAAATATCCTGTCACTTTGGTCAACGTCTCCAACGTGGAAGATCTTCCCTTTGACAAGAAATCTCCAATGATCAACGCCTTGACAGCTGAGATTCTTCAAGTATTCAAAGATATGTCATCGATGAACAAAGTATTCAGCGACCAAATGGCCACTTTCTCCTCATCTCTTCAAAAAGATGTCTTCCAGAGCCCTGAAAAATTGGCAGATTTTGCAGCTTCACTTTCAGCTGCCCCTGAAGCCGATTTACAAGAGATTTTGGAATGTTTGGATATCGAAAAGAGATTAGAGTTGGCTCTTGTTGTCTTGAACAAAGAATTGACAAACAAAAAATTGCAAAAAGGTATTGAAAAAGACCTCGAAGATAGAATGAACAAGAGACATAGAGAATACCAGCTCAATGAACAGTTGAAAAGTATCAAGAAAGAGCTCGGTATCGACGACGGTAGAGATAAATTGATCAAGAAGTATAACGAACGTGTAAAAGATTTGAAGATGCCAGAGGAAGTCAAGAAAGTTTACGACGATGAGATCAACAAGTTGTCCTCTTTAGAACCTTTGATGTCTGAATTCACTGTCACCAGAAACTATCTTGACTGGCTTACACAGATCCCATGGGGTAAAGAGTCTAAAGATGAATACAGCATCAAGAAAGCTGTCACTGTCTTGAACGATGATCATTATGGTTTGAAAGATGTCAAAGACCGTATCTTGGAATTCATCGCTGTAGGTAAATTGTTGAACAGAATTAACGGTAAGATTGTCTGTTTTGTTGGCCCTCCAGGTGTTGGTAAAACCTCTATTGGTAAGTCCATCGCCAAGGCGCTCAACAGAAAATTTTACAGATTCTCTGTCGGTGGTTTGAGTGACGTTTCCGAGATCAAAGGTCATAGAAGAACTTATGTCGGTGCTATCCCTGGTAGAATCGTACAAGCGTTGAAAAAGACTGAGACTGAAAACCCATTGATCTTGATAGATGAGATCGACAAGATCTCTCGTTCCCATGGTGTCAACGGTGGTGATCCATCTGCTGCTCTTTTAGAGTTGCTTGATCCTGAACAGAACAGTGCTTTCTTGGATAACTACATGGATGTACCAATCGACTTGTCGAAGGTTCTTTTCGTCTGTACCGCCAATACTTTGAGTACCATTCCAGGTCCATTGTTGGACAGAATGGAAGTGATTGAGATCTCAGGTTACATTGCAGACGAAAAAGTCAAGATTGCCGAGAGATATTTGGCTCCAGAGGCTAAGAAAGCTTCAGGTTTGGAAAACGTCAACGTTGATCTTTCCGAAGACGCCATTGAAGCATTGATCAAGAGTTATTGCAGAGAGAGTGGTGTTCGTAACTTGAAGAAGCATATCGAGAAAATCTATAGAAAAGCTGCATTAAACGTGGTCAGAGATTTGGGTGATGAAGAAGTTGATACTTTAAAAGAAGAAGAGCTCATCAAATCCGAGACCGCTGAGAACGAAGAGGCTAAGAAAGCTGAAGAAGAAGAAGAGGAAGAATCCTCTGTTGAAGAAGAGAAAGAGACTGTTCCAACACCTCAGATCGAAGTTCCAGACAGTTATAGCATCAAGATCACCAGTGATAACTTGAAAGACTACGTTGGACCTCAGGTGTTCACTGCTGATCGTCTTTATGAAACAACACCTCCTGGTGTTGTCATGGGTCTTGCTTGGACTTCTATGGGTGGATCAGCTTTGTACATGGAGTCAGTTCTTGAACAAGCTATCACCCTGGAATCTACACCAAGGTTGGAAATTACTGGTCAGTTAGGTGATGTCATGAAGGAGAGTTCGAGAATCGCATACTCTTTCTCCAAGATGTACTTGGCCAAACACTTTTCTGAGAACAGATTCTTCGAGAAGGCTAAGATTCATTTGCACTGCCCAGAAGGTGCCACTCCAAAAGATGGACCATCTGCAGGTGTCACCATGACCACCTCGTTCTTGTCTTTGGCTTTGAATGTTCCTTTAGAACCAACAGTTGCCATGACCGGTGAACTCACGTTGACTGGTAAAGTGCTCAGAATTGGAGGTTTGAAGGAAAAGGCCATTGCCGCTAAGAGATCAGGTGTCCAAACTATTATTTTCCCTAAGGATAACTTAGCCGACTGGGAAGAGTTGCCTGAAAATGTAAAAGAAGGATTGACACCTGTTCCAGCTGATTGGTACGACGATGTTTTCAAAGTTGTGTTCTCCAAAGTGACCCAGGCCAAGGGTAACAAAGTGTGGAAGGCACAGTTTGACAAGATTGAAGAGGAGAAGAGAAAGGAGAAGGAACTCAGTAAATAAATTCCCACACATATACGACACTACGAATAGAACATACATGTAAATAGGCAATGAATGATTTTGTTCATGTTATCGATGAGGTGGTTGGCTGGTTGTGTAACTGGTTTGATTTCTGATCACGTGGTCGCAGTCAGCTGACCACTAGTCAGCTGACTAAAAGAGAATGCAAATAGCGTTCAACAGTAATGTGACAATAGAGACTACTTTTGTCAGCCACCATACGTGTTGGATAATGAATGGACATACGCTGTAATCGTACTCCCATTCTTCTCCGTTGAAATGACCTGTCATTAAGCCAACGTTACCGCCAAACTCCCCCATAATAGATCTTACTACGATCTCTTTTATATAAGTATCAGACTCAGCTTGTTTCGAAGGTACCCATTGATCTCCGATCTTATTGTAGAAAGATTCACAACCTTCGTGATCATGACCTGTTAGTACCACTCCAGGTTTACCATTCTTGAAAATAGTATTTAGTATCTGCTGAGTAGGGCCCTCTTGAATATGATTTTCCGATTTGATGTTCCCTATCATGTAATCAGCTCTGGTATTCTCTTCATTGAAGTACTCTACCAAAGGCTCGTCCACACATAAACCTGCTGGCTTGTAGAAAGGAACGTGTGTAAGTAATATGGTGGACCCGTTGAAAGGTCTCTGGTCGAGATGTTCGATGAAAGACCAAGTGTAGCGTAAAAACAAAGGCTCTACAAATGGACCGTCGATAGCCAATGAATTGAGCACTACGATTCTCCAGGGATGATCAGTTTCAACGTCGTATTCGATGTAGTAGTTGTCTTTACCCATGAGCTTGAAGAAACGGGCCATGTGTTGATATGTGACATCACCATTCCCGATGTCGTGATTGCCAGAGATGTTGATGAAAAGAGGTTCATTGGTCAAATTAGCCGAGGTCCAGTCGTAAACATCTTTATAAGCAAAGTCGAAGCCCTTGTTTTCCATAGTGGATTGGAACCATTCCAAAAAGGAAACCCAGTCACACTCGTCGTTTTTGTCGATAAACTCCAAAAGATCACCTACATGTTCTTTAGGCCTAGGAAAGAGTCTCTTTATATACCGTCTGGTCCTGTTGAAAAACTCTCTGTCCAAGATCCACTGTGATGAGAACAAGTCCCCCATCACAGAGATATGCGTGGGGTTCAACCTGTTCTTCATCACGTTGTAGATATGGCCTATGTAGTAGTCGTTGCCAAAGGTATCGAGTCTGGTAATGTATGGTGTCGAGGGCCAGTTCCCTTTGATCTGAGGGTCTCCTATCAGCATAAGTCTCACGTCGCGAGGACCCCCTTTGTTCAGAGTGACCTCCAGATCTGTATCCTTGAGCTTCAAGAGGAGCTGGTTGTACAAATCTCCAATGTACGGTACATTGAGTAGCTTTTGAGAATATATGGGTAGTGAATCTTGGATCAACTCTCGGTGTGGGAGATGCCATGAACAGGCACCAGCATTTAGGCTGGGATACGTGAAGATATATAAATTCATCACAAGGGACACAAGAGTCACCCAGTAGGTGAACCTCTTGAGTGTTGTACTCACCATTGTTATTGATAACTAGTTAAATAATTAGTTACATGTTTATAACTGCGCAGATCTGGTGAAAAAAAAATCAGATCTAAAAATGTCAAAATACAATTTTTCAATTATAATATACAATTTAGTTCGAGTGATAGGGGCTGTTGACGAGAACAGGGGCTGCTGGTAAATATCACCAAAGTGTTCAAGCAATTGGAGTGTCTGATTAGTTGCAGTGTCCAAGCAACTAGAAGTGTTTAAAAGCTAGTCAACGTAAGGATCGCTAATCTCAGTTGAGAAATGTACTCATTTAACACAATCATCTTCGCATATGTAGTAGTGACTATGATTAGAAGCTTTGGTACTGTTTGGTTAATAAATTCCTTGGTAAGTGCCTCAGCAGTCGACATCAAAGATAGACTTCGAGCCAACTAGGCACGTCCGTAGTTACCTCCGTAGATACTGTAACCACCACTGCTAGGAGCTGTTGGCCTTCCATTGGATCTACCTTTGGATGCTCTATTCATCATAATCTGTTTGAACCCATTACATAAACTTGTCATGTCTGGGTATTTCTCTCCAGCCAACTCATATCCTTCAGGTAAAGCACGAACATGCCAAGTACTGATTGGAGCTTGTGGATTGATCTTGAACAACAAATAGAACCATCCAGGTGCTCTTCTGTTGAAACAGAAGGTATAACTTGATCTGCCTTGAGCCAGAGAATACTTCTGTAACCAATCTCTAACATCGTCCAAAGGTGCTTTTCTGAACTTGTCATGGGTCGTCATCAGCAGAACCTTCTCGGTTAAACCTTCCACATATCTGTTGATTACTTCATCCAAATCCTCGAATTTTTCTTTGTCGATGGTGAAGAAACTTCTGTTGTCCTGACTAGTGTGTTGTACAAGCACGATATGCTGGAACAATTGGTCGGCAATCTTCAAAGTAATGGCGTAGTTGTTCTCTCCCAACGACGAAGGTCTAATGACACATTCACCAGTAAGTCTTGGAGCCAAATAGTCTTCAGCTTGACGAGAATTGAAGTTGTGGAACAAAGGATGCAGTAATCTTCTTGAAGAACGCTTTTCAGCATGCTCTTTGGCCTTCTCGATAGCAGCATCGTTAGCCTCAGCAGTGAAATCCCATAAGCCTTCAATTTTTTCAACATTACTTTCATTCAAGAATCTCGTGATATCTCTCTTGAGGACTGAACCTTCACATTTGAAGTTATCGTAATCAACACGCAAAATACATGCTTGAACTGTTTGACCTGATGTGTAAGTGACAGGGTTATTGTAATCTCTCATGAACTCACCATCAATCTTACATTCAACGTTGAATTGAGTGCTACCAATCATAAATCTATCACGAACGACTCTAAGGGTTACTGGCAAGATGGTATTCTCGTGGAAAGTGTCTCTTGATTCACCGGTCAACATATGGAAAATTTCAAATACCGTCAAACGGTGGAAAGATCTTCTCAACTCTTCATAGTTCTGTTGTAATTCTTCCTTGATCATTTGCAAAGTAGATCTCTTCTTCACCTTGAATCTTTCTTCCAACTCATTACCATAATCTTCCAAGACCAAATCGTTCAACTTCTCCACACCTTCGTTAGTCAATTGATTGATAACTGTTCCACGTTCTTCAGAATCGATATCTTCTTCATCCAACTCCAAGGTATCGGCAGCCATCTTGATAGCCAAGTCGTAGTCTTGAGGATGAATTCTGGTAGCGTCTAAAGGATCCGCATCAGCGCTGCTATTGTAAGGAATCTTCAAGAAGGAAGCACAGTTGACAAAGACAAACTTTGTCGCAATACCCTCTGTAACCAAATCAGATCTGGCAACCAAAGTTGAACCTCTACTTTGAATGTTCAGGATCATACCACTAGCCTTACGAGGACCCAAACCGGAAACAAATGGCAACAGCAAAGCCAAGTATTCGTCTCTAATGGCCTCGTTGATGTCTACACCAACTTGGTTGACGATATCAACTATAGCGGTTTCAAGAGCATCTGTAAGCTTCTCTGTTGATAACAAGTACTGGTGCTTGTGAATTGAGATCGATGTCAACTCTTCTTTCAAAGCGATGTACTCCAACAAAGGTTGTTGCACATAACGTGCCATAGCGATAGTGAATCTTGCAACTTGAGATCTGTCAGGGAATTCCACTTTGGCTCTAGCCGAGTTCTCAAACAATCTTGGGGTTTCGTTGTTGACCCAAAGCAACTCTAAAAGAGGTGGTTCATTGTTATCTGTGTCAAATTCCAAATCTGAAGCTGTATTTACAGTCAAGTTCGACTTCTTGATAATACCGTCTATCACGTCGAACAAGACAAGTTTAGCATTGACATTGTACCCAGAGATGGCAATAACATCTGGTTTGGTTTGCATGACATGTCTCGAGAAGGCAGCAACAAACTCGTTGCTCTTGACATCTTCATCAAATTTGACAGAGCTCTCAACTTCGCCTTCTGGGTTCATACAAGATGCAATGACAGCGTCTTGTCTATTACCTTGACCAGAACTAATGGCCAAGACTCTTGGAATTGTACCTTTGGCGTATCCGGCTGGTTTGTAGGGAGCTTGGTCCAATTTCTTGGTGAAACGTTTTCTAATGTCAAAGAAGATCTTGTTCTCACAATCACGACGGATATCTTCAATGACGTTCAAAGAGACAAGTGGAGTGATCTTCTTCAATGCAATGTTCAATGCATCGTGTCTGAAGTTGTTCCAAGACTCGGCGATAGCAGAAGAGTAATCGGATTGTAAGTATTTTTCGAAAATATGAGTTCCGAAAGATTTCAAGTCAAAGTTAACTTTGATAACGATGTATCCCAAACTCTCAGCCTCCAACATTCTCAAAAAGAGATCAGGTCTCTCGACAAATGTTGAGGTAGGATGGTTGATGAGATACTTAAAATCTCCATAAGGTCCTTTCTCATCAACTTTCACTTTACCCTTTTCAGTCAACAAGACATCAACTTTTGAATAACGTTCGTAGTTCAATCTAATTTCCTTTCTGAATTTTGGGTTGGTGAAAATTTCTTCAGCGTAGAAATACTTGACACCTTCTAAAGCCAGTTCAGCAGAATTGTACAAAGCTTGATCACTCAAATATTGCTCGACTTCTTTCTCTGGCTCAGTAGAAGGATCTACGGTATTGAACGCTCTCGACTTGGATGTGAAATTCTCAGCAAACTCGGATGCCTTGATACCAATCTGCTTAACAACTTCAAAGACTGGATCGTTTCTAATTTTTTCGTAAATTGCATACTTGGAATGCTTCTTCTTGGAAGAGTTGTCAGTTGCAGCCAACTCTTTGGAGTAGTTGAAATTGAGGTAATCAGTGATATCTTGCAATTCAACCATAGAATTGACTTCTTCGATTTCCTCGTTGTACAATCCGTCGAACTTACCGAGAGCTTCGAAAGAGGCTTTCAAAGCAATCTTACTATCGTTCATGTGATGGAAATCAATGTCTAATTGAACGATTCTCCACAAATCATCTTCGTAGAGCAATTTTTGCACTTTAAGAACGTTGTCGTAATCAGTGTAAGTGTGCAATAAATAATCGCGACGGTGACTCCATATGAATGGAACCTCGTAGTTCTCTTTAGAGATAAACTCAAGAACTATTCTTATTGATTTCTTGAACTCGGCTGGGAACTCGATAGAGCTGTTCAACAATTTGGTTCTGAAACGAGTCATTTGCAGAGCAACCCACTCGACTTCTTCTTCGAATTCGTCATCGTCCAATTTGTATTTTTGAATACCTTTACGCAAAACTTGGAATCTTTCTGGGATATCTGTGGTTCTTATATCGTTATCCTCGGCAGTCAACATTCTTTCCTTTAATTCAGAGTGTTCAAAGACATCGGTTAACTCGGTGGCCTTTGCGTGTGTCTCGTCTTGCAATTCAGCACCTTCTTCTTCTTCTTCAAGAGCCCATTCGTAGTCTCTTCCATCACCAAAGATATCGTCCAATTCAGCCAATGTTTCCTTCTCGTTTTCGGTCATTTCAATAGGAGGCAGAGCCATTATTTGTCTTTCTCTTGGTCTGTTCTCGTCTTCTGAGAACTCGTCCTCCTCGATGAAATCGTCAAACTCGTCGTTGACTCTAGCTGTTCTATGGATATCGTCCTCATCTTCATCTTCGACATCTGAAAACATATCGGTCAAGCCTCTTCTATTAGGGTCGGATTCTTCATCTTCCAGCTCATCTTCCTCCACCTCTGCTCTTTTCAAACGTTTCAAGTTGGACGAAGGAGCCTTCTGTCTTGGAGCTTGACCGGAGTTCTCGAGAAGCAAGTCCAAATCATCTTCATCCAAGGCATCAGCCTCATCATCCGAAATCTGGGTTCTACTTCTCTTCTTCTTCTTTTTCTTATGACGCCTTGTAGATTCGCCTCCTGGAACTTCATCTTCCTCGTCGTCCACGATAAAACCTTCTCTGATCTCTTTCATGGCTTCTTCGTCGTCATCGTCTTCATCTTCATCAGAAGAATCAACTTCACTGTTGACAGCGGGTGATCCTTCATTGTTTACAGACTCGTCACCACGCTCGACAACCTCTTCTCTAGGCACTTGATCCTCTGTTATGTTGGGGCTCGACATCTTGGTCAAAGATATACTTTTCAACAGGTCTTATCGAACTGGATTAAATCCGCTTTTGTTCCTGCTATTCAAGTAACTCACCAATGATATGTTGAATTAAAGACCTCACCAAGACACAATTACCTCAGTGAACTCCTTTAACACGCTCAAAGTCGTCTCCTCGATGTGCTCACCAGTTGATTCGATAACAAAGAAGTTGTCCCAGCTTTGATGAAAAAAAAATTCATTTTTGGCAGATTGCCGGGTAAATAAGAGGCCATTCTTTAAAAAGGCCTTTAATGGGTTGTACTACTGTTTCGATGAGGAACACTTAGTTTGTGTTTTTGCTCAAGTGTTGAGCAAGGTTCTGAGGTTATTGTGTGGAAATTTTGAAAAAATTGGGATGTAGAAGGGTATATTTGTTAGTGTTTAGTGTTATTTTCAACATCTTTGTTAGCTGAAATACCAGTAAAGAATCAATGAAGCACTAAATGCTATTAGTTTAGATTGATTCAACGATCTTTTCATCTTATCATGACAACTTGTTCTTGTATAGAACTAGTATGAAACTTGTATAGCCCTGCTCTGGTCAATTGTACTAAATTAGAAGACTAGTTCTTCAAGACATCCAAAGCGATCGGACTTATCTCAAAGCTAGCTTGAGTATGATCTCACTGATTGTAATTCGTGACATATGCGGTCTTATGGCATTTGAATTGAATAAGCTTGCATTTAGCACAGCATTTCTAAGGACCTCTCAATTGAGCAGTTCACAAGAATTGCTATGACAAGTCCAAGATGCAATAAGAAATGCCCTAACAGTAACACTCATCTCCCAAAAGAGAGAGGGTGGTGAGATGAGTGATAGCCAGATCTTGCAATCTCGTTTTGATTGTGAAACTGAAAAATTTTTGCAGTTTAGCGTCATAATCCTTGATGAGAGTGAAAACTTCTTACAGTCCAGCTGGTTCAGAAGTAAATCGACTCTCTAGCATAGGGAAATATGTTGGTTTCTTCTCGCAATGCTTGAAACAGTTTCACAAGATCGAGACAACTTCAAAGAATGTCCAGCGATAACTAGCGAGCAGGAAGTCGATATCGAAGCAAACAGCAGTATTTAAGTAGCCAAAGACCACCAAATAGCAGCTAACACCACTGGATATCATCTCAACTAAAGATCACACCAGTGATCCCCTTTCAAAAGACTCTCTTATCTTTTTTGTATACTTGTCATAATGACGGTCCAACTTCTCATTGAACTGTCTGTTCTTGTCGTTGATATAACTACTGGTAGCTTTAGACTTGCGTTTTCTCTCCAAATTCCGCATCTTTCGGCTCTTCAAATCTTTATAATCGCTCACCACCTCCGTTACACGTGATTTGGGGATTTGAGACTCGTAGTCCATCTCTTCATTTGACTCGGCTTTCTCGTACAGTTCTTGATCAACTTCAGTCTTTGAAGATGTCTTATAAAAAGCATTCTCAGCCAATTGCTCAAAGTTCTGGAACCCTTTCTGTTTCAGCGCCATCTTCAGATCCCATCTCTCGATCTCTTCTATACTGTAATTCATCTCTTTCAGTCTTTTCGATATCTCATCACTAGGCTTATCTATCTCATCGTGCTCAACCTCTGTATTGATTTCAGCAGCTGTTTTAGCTTCGGCTCTCGAAACTTCTTTTCTATTTTCAAGCTCTAATTTCAGTCGTTTCAGTCTCAATTTCGCAAACTTCAGTCGTGCCTCTTGACTCATTTTGGTATCCAGCTACTCAGCTTACTATTTAAATAAAACGGTAGCTTAATTATTTCACTAGTGAAAAAAAAAAAAAAAATTTCAACACCCCCCACAAAAACATCTTTAACTATTAACAAAAGATGGATGTTGATCAATTGTTCAATAAGAGAAAGCTGGACACGGAATTAGAAGATCAACTGAAGAGATCTAAAAATGGGGAAAATAGTGTTGATGGTGCAGAGTTGGAATTGTTGAATCTGATCAGAAACGAACAAGTGGATGACCAGCTTGAATCAGAGACTTATAACGTTTCATGGGTCAGTTCCCAGGTAAACAGAATACATAAAGCTATAATAACGAACAGTGAGCTTCGGTCGAAGTATAGAGATGATCCACTGAAGTTTTTGGACTCGGAATTCGAGCTCCTAGAGGCCGTTAAATCGCTATCTGGACTTAGTCTCTGTGAAGACAATGAGGTGTTGAAGTATTTTTGTGACAATACCACTACTTTGGAGTTGTTTCTGATGATAAAGACTCATCCAAACACCGATATCGGCTCTCAGTTGATCACAATTATCAATGAATTGCTCGATAACGAAGATGAAGAATTGTTTGAATCGTTGATACCAATCTTTGAGCCACTCTTTGTCAAGACCAAGTTCACATATTTATTATGTGACCATCTTGTCAAATTGCATCAAACATTGGGAGATCCGCTAGTTAAAGAGTCTGTCAAGTTTGACACTGCTGAAAATGTAGAAATCTCATTGATCTTACTCACCAAGTTGACCGAGTTCTCTCAACTCAACAAATACTTGATAGACGATAAGAAATTGATAAGACATGTTTTGGCAAGAATAGATATAGACAAGCCTGCTGCTGTGGATCACATCTTACAAGTTTATGCTGAGTTTTTATTTGCATTGGTTTCAGAGACTGTAAAGTTCAAGATCCCAAGATTAGAGAGACTTCTTGAGAAATACAACTTGGTCGAACTTCTTCTAGTGAATTTTTCCAAGTTTATGAGACTAAAGAACCTCACAGATGAGCAAGAAGAGTATCTTGATAATTTAATCGATAGCTTGTGTTATCTATTACAAGGTTGCATAGAGGCTAAGAAACAGTTCTTAAAGAATGAGGGCCTCGATTTACTATTTGTGGTGTTTTCCAAGGAGAGCAAGAACAGCTGGGCTGTTTCGGCTTGTTTCAAAATCATGACGAATGCTCTCAGTGCTAGTGACGAGGTATCACTGGAGATTGCAAGCCTCGTTATAACGAAAGGTGGCTTGAAATATTTGTTCAAATACTTGAAAAAAGACAAGAAATACGTAATCGGTGTTCTCGAATCTCTTTTCCGGTTACTTGAATTGAACTCGCTGGAGAGAATCCGTTTGTTCAACAAATTATTGGACAATGACGCACATCATCTCAAAGTTATACTTGAAATGGCTCTGGATTATCAAGAACAGATCAACAACGAACCAGACGAGCTTGTCCAGTTAGACCTTGGTCTTGAGCAACTTCAGACTCTTCATATCATAATAGCATGGTGTCTTGTCGATCCAGATTTCAGTCCCCTTCTCCAAAAATTAGATACAGAAAAATGGCATGACACAGTTAAAGAAAGCCTCGAAATTCAAATTGACACACTTCAACTGGCCAACACTTCTCCCTCTTCTTCAGCGGCACTGGAAAACTCATCACCTCAGACATGGCAAGAGATCACTGCACAGAACAGTGAAGATTCCTTGGAATTGCTTGGAGTTCTTGTAGCTCAATTATGAATCAAACGTTTCCGACAGTTTGGGCCGAGTATCCCCCCGCTGACCCCGCCTGCACTGTCAAAAAAAAAGTCATTTGATTTTCGCAGAATCTGCCCATCAAAGTATAAATTGACTGTGAAACCCCACAAAAATTTGAAATGGAGTGACTTGATATTCAATTAAAGAACACTTTTTGGAAAGTTGTAACAGAACAATGAAAGGCTCTGTAATCACCAGTAGTACGGACCATATTCGGTCGATCACCAAGATCTTGACACAGTTGATCGATCACTTGCGCGCCAATGTATGCGCATCGGATAAACCGCAAGAGATGATCCGAGAGATCGATCGGTATAGCAAAGAGCAGAATTTGTTCGATCAAAACCACACCGTTTTCGATCCTGAGCATGACGAGGCAATAGGAGAAGAGATTCTGAAAACTTATGAGCAGATGAAGTTGGAAGACAGGTTCACCAGTGTATTGCAGATCTGTGATTGCGATAACTTGAATTTGTTGGAACATATCTGGTCAGCTATTTTACTAGTGGAACGAATTCTTCAAGAGATGTACAAAGAGTCTAATCCACATTTGTACGTGAGAGAGTTCCAATTCTTCATTTTCCTCAATTTGCAGAACGAGATCGATAAAGAGATTCTTGGGAAACTAGCAGAATTGATTGAGATCATTGGGTTTCAAGACCGAATCAAGATTGTGGCCCTTCTCTCGGACCAGAATCTCGACGATGTCTTGTACAAATTCAGGTATGAAGCTCGGTTGGATAAGGTCGATCTTTTACTATTACTTGACTCCGATGATACTACCAATTTGACTCATTTGAAAGTTGTTGAATCCTTGGGATTGATCCAGCCTCGTAGTTTCATCATCTCCACCTCGGAGAATTTGGCCTACACCAGATATGTCTCGATTCCTCCATGTGAGAAACATGTTCTGCTCAGATCCAATGGTCATCGTGACAAACATCCAGGAAGATGGAATTTGATCTACGACACCAGATGTCTCAGAGGTTCTTGTCGCCATGGAGCTGATGTTGAAATGACTCGTTGTGTCGAGTATCTTGACGGTTGATCCGATATATAATTTCTTGACATTATAAGTCTCTTCTTTGTCTTCGTAATGTATGGAGCTCATCGCGTGTGTGCAAAAAAAAAAAAAATGACTGTAGTAGTTATGAAAATTTCACCTTTAGCTCAAGATGTCTGATAAGCTCATCAAACTCACCAATGTCTCGTTTCCTACAGCAGTTTTCCACTCCAAGGCTCTTTTTAAGACTGCCAATCCTCCTGTCTTTGTCTTTATTCCGGGCAATCCTGGGTTGGTAGGCTTCTATATAGAGTACTTGACGTTCCTCCAACAGATGCTTCCAAAGATAGAGGTTCTTGCTATTTCGTATGCTGGTTTCACGGAGGACACTCCGTTGAGAGATCCAGGTGTCATTGGATTGAAAGAGCAGACCGAGCATAAAATCGAGGTCATGAGCAGGTTCATCACCAAGGATCATGGGGACGTCATCTTATTCGGACACTCGTGTGGTGGTTATATAGCCCAACAGACAGTGTTGCAACTATCCCTGCTGAACGACCCTTTGCTTAATAAGATCAAACAGGTGGGTCTCTTGATGCCGGCTATCTCCGACCTTGCCCTGTCCCCCAGCGGTATCTCATTAGCGAGGGTATTTAAATGGATCCCCAATTTCCATATATTGGTGAGTAAGTTGACCTATTTGTTGAAATTGATACCTAGAAGTATCTTGATGAGAATTGTCAGATTTCAATTGGGGACCAGTTCTAGATTTTCCATTATGGAAGCTATGAAATTGGTAACGTCACCACATTTAATTGTGAAAACTTTGGGGTTGGCTAAAGAAGAGTTGAGAGTAATCGATCTGGACGAGTCAAGAAATGAGACTTTTTTTGATATTTTGCTGACGAAAGGTATCCCTTTTTACGGGGGTTTCTGTCAGTCTGATCATTGGCTTGCAAACAGTACGAGAGCGTTTTTGATAGAGAAATACTCAAACTCCAACAATGTGTTCCAAATAGTAGACGATATCAGCATAGAACACAATTTCTGTGTAAATTCAAGTGAAGCATTTGCATTGATCACAGCTAATGCTTTGAAGAAGTTCAAAGAGTGATTAGAGATCTCCTTACACGTTGGAGTACTATAGCTAAAATTATATTATACATTTTTAAACCGTTGTTCCTGGCGTGGTTCAGGAATCATTATATATATGCCGTCTTATCCTATTATTATGGTGTAGTTACATCGTATCCTTTAGTAAATTGATCATTTCGTACCTCTCAATTAGCATACCTATCTTATGGTGTAGATTATAACCTATTAGTTGGGCATTGACCACATCTCCAATACCGTGTGTTAGCTCCATTATATCCTGTTAAACCTAGTTTTCGTATACGTCTGGATCTCCTTAAGAAGAGGGTCCAACTCCAGATGATACTGGTCGTACTTCTTCAACACTTTCAAAGCTATTTTGAAATGGCCCAAAGTCAAAGACCACACAATGTTGTGGTTGTGGTAAGATTGGAGGATACCTATGATCGATATGGCATGCTGCTTTATCAACTTTTTCAAGTTCCTCTTCTTCGTAAGAACTTCTTTATCAGAGCTTTTCAAGATTTTCACTGCACTCAGGACTTCTTCCTCACTCTGTGAAAAGAGTCCAGTACGGTTCTTGAGAGAATCGTACAATAACAAACAACCTAAATGATAGTTGATGTTGATGATAGCAGCTTCATGGTTCTTGAACTTGATCTGAGGGAAATTAGACTCAGAAGTGTTCTTCTGGTCGTCTTTAGAAGCGCCTTTCACCAAATTACGTAACGAAAGCGGGAGATATTTCCCAAAACTGTCGCTCATCTTCTTCAACTCGATCCATTTTTGGACAATCAAATTATCAATGTACTCCTGCTTTGAAATTACGTAAGGCTGGTTGGAGAAGTCGTTGATGAGTTGTAAATTGTAGGCACTCTTCCTCAACCACCAGAGTTCGTCCTTGTCTTTGAAAAAATCATCAACTTTCTTGAAATCGACATCGAAGAATGTGGATATATATTCAGAGATGCTGGCATCAAAATCCATGACTGGGTTCATTGCAAGGACAGTAGTATTGGAGTTTTGTAACGACCATCTCGAGGGAATCTCCCATTTAAGCGACTCCTGGAGATCGTTGTTGGTGATCACCCAGAAAGCTGCCTCTAAGAAGAAGTTATGCTCTAGAGAGTTCAATTTACTCAAATCAACCTGTCTGGAGTCACTGGCATGGCTGCTTCTTCTCTTCTTATGTCCTGAGTCTACTGCTAAGATTTCTTGCAAGATGATTCTGGAACCGGAATGATGGTTGAACTTGTTGACCAACTCCCCTGCAAAGTCTTCATAATGGCTCAATAGGATTGAACAGATCAAACAACGTGGTAACACTCGATCATCTTGTAGAATCTTCATACTTAACAATTTGAGAGCTGATGTGTAATATTTCAAAGCGAATTTCAGATCAAAGCTCTCTGGTTTCTCCCGATGGAGATACAAGGCTCCACAACTCAAAAGAGAGTTGTACATCATCATGCTCTCTTCACATAGGGCCAGTTGGCTCAAATACTTGGAGAATATTGGTATTCTACAGTACACATCCAACCATGGAGCCGTGTAGTTGATGAAGTTGGCCAATAGAAGGCTATCCAAAGGATCACATACAAAAGGTTCAGAGCCATTACTCTTGGTTGCACAGCAGTCGAGTTCGAGCAAGTAACAGAGTTGGGAGAACTCTGTGTCAGAGGACTCCTGTTGTCGCACAGCCAAGTTCGCCATCAACAACTTCAAGTAGTGTTGTCCGTAGATCTGGTTATCCAAGGAGGCCTGGACCTCTGTGCTTTCAATGCTCTCTTCAGATGACAAGCTATCTCGCTTAGGAAAAAAATCAACCCCCATGTTGAAAGAGGGCGATTTGGTACTTTCGTGAACGACCTTTTGACTCGGTAGAGAGATTTGAGAAACACTTCTATTGAAATGACCCGGTGGTAGAGATGGCACCGACTCTTGGGAACTTGAAAGAGGCTCCCTTTTAAGTTGGTACAGACTTGGGAATCCTATTGGTTGAGGAGTATGCTGAGCTGTGTGTGGTGCTGGTGCTGGTGCCGGTGGTGGTGGTGGTGGTTGCTGTAGGTGAGAGATCTGGTTGATTGGAGGAGCCTGTATGGGTATGAATGGAGGCATTGGTTGTTGCACTGGATAGTAAGGAGTCAGGTTGATGAACTGGGTGAATGGAACTGGATGTTGTTTGAGATCTTTCAGATCTGGATTATCACGATCTGTAATTGTTTGTGATGATCTTCTGCTGAGATCTGGTGGTGGGTAGAGTTGTTGTGATGGTTGTCTGCTGAGATCTGGAGGTGTGAAATGCTGTTGCGATGGTTGTCTACTGAGATCTGGAGGTGTGAATGGTTGTTGTGTCGATTGTCTGCGGTGCTCCACCTTGGGCACGTTATCAGGACTCGAGTAACTGAAAGAATTTGGTGGATGTCTGTTGGGGAAATATGTTTGACCGGGACCAGGATGTATTTGTTGATCTGGCATTCGTCCAGGTACACCTCCGTAGAAAAACGGTTGTGGGGAAGGCTGTCCATAGATTATTGGAGCTGACTGAGGTTGACCCGGTGCAGGAGCTCGGTACGTTACAGATGAGTATGGATACCGAGGGGGCTGAATCGGGAAGGTGGGGTGAGGGAACAAATTTGGTGGGGGGACAGGTGTATGATGATGCAATGGTGGAGCCGTTGGAGGCACTGGGGGTGCAGTTTGAGGTACTGGAGGTGTTGATCTCAGTTGCAGTTTCTGTTGGTCAGTTGGGTGTTGATTGACAGGAATTGGTAATATTTGTACCTGTTTTTTCTGCTGATTGTATAGACGAGCATCATAGCTCTCTAGTCGTTGCTGTTCCAGTGTCTTGGATTCATGTCGGAGATGATCTTTGTCCGATTTTTTCTCCGTTTGGTGATTCTGAGACATTGTGTTGTTGTGCTGGACGGGACCATAGAGAGATCAGATGGTGAGCTCTAATGACAATTATTTGTGTTCCATTAATTGAAGCAGAAAATAGTGTATGGTTGTACCTTGTTTGTGTAGCTTGTTGTGTGTAGCGTAACTGTTCTGCTCAGCGGTGGTTCAATGGGTTCCAGCTTGATGAAGCTTTAATCGGTCCAGCCTGGTGTTATCAAAGTGTGAGCTATGCTGAACGTGAATGTGATGGTAATCGGATAGATACAAACTTGAAGATTTCACACTTGTCTGCTAGCAGAACAAGAATTCGACAAAATGCTTGGGTAACGTGATTGAAAATGAACGACTAGTGATGCAAAGAGACAAAGTTAATATTTCGAATGAAGAGCATACAATTGTTTTTTAAGTGTATCGACTTTGCTCGGGCTTTTCTTAATTGTAGAAGCTGATGCAGTGTTGAAAAAGTTTTGGTTAGGTGAAAAATTGAGACTCTTTTAAAGAGATGAGAACGAGATGAGCGAGGAAACAGATACAAATGGGCAAATTCTCTTGAGTTCAAGTAGCACAAAAGTATCTCACACTGTGGAATGTATAGCGAATCACAAATGAAAAGATTATGATGAAATTATGACGGGCAGAATTTGTGTGTTGACAAAAACGGAACTTTCTCACTTGACAACAGACCCGAAAAACAAGAAAACCTTTCGGTATGTGTTATGAAAACAAGAGATAAAGCGATGTTTATATGCAAACAGTCTCAACGTCTCTTGGAAAACCATCTATTTTATCTGGGAATGCCCTCGGTTGCGCTGCCTGTACCAAAGGACAGATCTCATCTTTGCAGCGGAGTGTTGGGCGGGATTGCTCTTTGGAGAGGTGGAGGGCGAAAACTTCAGTTGGAATATCTCCTTGCACGGGTCAACAATAAGCTCTGCACCTGCATCTGCCATCGAGGTATTGTGTGAGCCACGCCTTTGGCTCAGTTCGAATAAACAAATATAAGGGCACAACTCAAGGGCCCGGTTTTTGCAGATGGAGTTGGCCCCTCCTTCCCCTAGAAACGGTCGCTGCCAACGACGAAAAAAGTCAAATTTCGATTGACAACCGTTTCACCCTGTGTTAGAGTTGATGAAGTCAACAGTGTGCATTTGACCAAATGCATATTGTTTGCTAAAGTAGTGCAACTCCTGCAGAAGCTTTGAACTTTAAGCGCACGATTCCAACCAAGCGGAGATGGAAGATAAGCTTGCTCAATGTATTAATTCACATCTGGGAAAGGTAACTCCACTTCATCCACTGAATGTTCGGGCTCCGCAGCATAACCTCCCCCTCTATGGACAAATCTTGTCTATTATCTCTGCCATCACTCGTCAAATACCACCTTCCTGCAAGTTGTCTTTTTTTTTCGATCTAGCACCAATTAGTAAACAGAAATTCTATTTCAGGTCATGATCAACTGCAAACAAGCAGATGCCCTAAAGCCTATTTACTTTAAATTTCAAGAAATCTTGCGTCGACTTAAACTCAATTCTCCAAATAAAGTAAAGACTTAATCCGGTCTCTCTAATGCACTCTACACAGAAAAAAATCGTTTCCATTCCACTCCAACCACCACCGCACTCATCATCGCAACCCCTTTTTCAGACCTTATCCAAGATCGACAGATCACCTATTTAAAAGAAACAATTCCTGCAAATGCAATTGCGATTATAAATACCAAGAATACACAATCCCTCTTGCCTTCTCACTTGCTCCTCTTTAGAAATTCTTTTCCTCTACCTAAATACGTACCTAAACACGTTGTTTTCCCCCAACGTTACATTTTTGGACTATCCTGTGTGTCTTACACCTGTTCAGGCTGATTTGCCTAGCGGGGGCATATTTTTTTTTGTATGGGATAGTAACACCGGAAATTGTAAAGTTCAACAATCCATCAACATTATCTATCTATAACCATCTGCATATCCTACTTAAACTTATGTAATTGTGATTCCCCAATTTCATAACCCCCAATTGTTACCCTCAACATTTAAGCGATCGATTAGAAATTACGGAGTGGTCGACGAGGTTAACGGTTCCGAATCTCCGATGCATCACGCTTAAAAAAACTGTTTTTTTTTTTTTTTTCATCAAGATTTGCCCTTTACGTTTGGCTTCCACTCAAAACCCCCTTGGCCAAGCTGGTTCTCAATTCAACAAGTAAATGAACTAGTTGTAATTAAGAAGAACCTACAGAATCAACCATGAGTACCCACGCTCTCTTTTAGTGGGTCAAATACAGCCTCAAAACGTTCAAAAATATTTTTTTTAGTGCAATATGCAAATTTTGTACAAAGGTCAAAACTTCTTCTAAAGCCCGTTCATATGTAATTGCATGTACTCTTTTTACTATAGAATTAAGATACACCACCTGTGAGTTAAGTCCGTCTCCTGTATCCAATTTCTGGAGAAGATTTTCTTCTCCAGATTCGTATATATACTAAAAACTAGTCGATTAAGCACTGGCAAGCTATTGTGTTGTGCCCCTCTGTCGCTACACACGATACACTGTCGTGCCTAGTGTTTCCTCTCTAAAGGGAAACGTCGTGCCCGTCACCTTACTTATCGCGAGCTGCACTCTTCAACCTTAATACACTTCACCGTATTGGGAAATTGGGGCTTTTTCTACAGAACGTCAGATTCAACTTCAACCAAGGTTGAGATTTAAGTTTGATCTATCAACACTATATTTCTAGGTCCCAAAGGACGACAAAATTCATTCATCCTTAAATTTAGGGAATGGAAGAGGTTGATAGATCGCGTTGTACATTCTGTCATCTCCTGGAGCTCTGTAGTACAATCCTTTCGTATCGATCAAAGACTCATTCAATTCTTGAACATTTTTAGCCCCCAATAATTTCATATCTCTCTCGATCTCATCTTTCAACAAAGCTGCTAATTTATCAACACCTTCAGCCCCGTAACTTGCAATCAGATAGGCAAATGGTCTACCCATACCAACACCTGAAGCACCTAAACAAAGAGCTTTTATGATATCACTACCTCTTCTAATACCTCCATCGATGAAGACATCAAATTTCTCACGCTTGTAGAACTGCTGTTGACGCAACACTGGCATTGTCTCGGATAAGGTTTCCAAAGGAGGCTTTGCATAGTCCATTTGACGACCACCATGGTTCGAAATCACACATCCCAGGAATCCCAATTCAGCTGCTTTTACAATATCTTCTGTTCTGTTCATACCTTTGATTAATAACGGTTTCTTACTGAGTTCTTTGAATTTTAACATATGTTCCCATGTCAAAGTTGGATAAACATGAGTTTTGCTGGCAAAAGTTTCCAAGTCTTTGTCCTTGTCAGAACTCAACATTCTGGTTCTGAAGTCCTTTTCCCTGTTACTCTCTGACGCTAAATCCGCATTGATGAAAATGGCTTTCACATTCTTGGTATTGTTCATCTTTTCGATAACCTTAGGAGCATTGGCGAGATCTTCAGCGGATGCAAAGTGGATTTGAGCCCATTGGACTTGGTCTTCATCAGCAGCGTTTACAATTTCATTCAATGGCTTCGACGACAAAAGAGGAATCATTTGTGCAAAACCATGTTTTTTGGCAGCCTTGGTGACATTGAGTTCACCATGAGTGTTTGCCTTACCTTGGCCCGCAAATGCTGTGGCGTAGAATGGCAACCCCACTTTTTGACCAATGACAGTGGTAGAAAGATCCACTTTCGAGGTATCTGTCAACACTTGTGGTCTAAAGAAAACTCTTTGGAAAGCGTAATGATTATTTCTCAAAGAAAACTCGTCATCGGAACCTGTAGCGTAGTACGAGAACAAGTCTTTAGGTAAAATCTTGGAACAGACGTATTCAAAATCGGAGATGTTGAAAATGTTGTTGATATCTGGACGGTTTCTGTATCTATCAGCCAACACTATTTCCTCTTCAGTGAGCTCTTCTTCCACTGCAGGAAGTTCACCTATAAGAATACCTAAAAACTTATTGGGAGGTAACAGTTTCTTGATGACATCACCGTTGTGCATTGTTCCGAACAAATTGGTGATATCTTTACCTTTGTTCTTGAGCAAGATGGGGGATCCACCAGGATGTCTTGCTGCAAATTCGGTCAAATCAT
This sequence comes from Nakazawaea molendinolei, assembly GCA_030569155.1. Taxonomy (NCBI): domain Eukaryota; kingdom Fungi; phylum Ascomycota; class Pichiomycetes; order Alaninales; family Pachysolenaceae; genus Nakazawaea; species Nakazawaea molendinolei. The sequence goes on from JAJMKB010000010.1 coordinate 132,501, forward strand.
AAACTTTACTGTCGATAACGACCAACAAGCGGCCCTGATCGACTTCTTTGAGAAAATCGTCCACTGTGACTTTCTTGTCATAATCCACTTTTATCGACTTTGTTCCTGTCAAATCTGAGAGTCCTCCATACGACACTTTTGCATCCAATGAGATGGGGGATGAAAAGGTGTAAAATGCAAGTGCGCCAGATCCGGCAGTTATCAAGATAACGCTGGTCTTTGATACACGCTGAACTTTTTTGATAGAATTGATAGCGGTACCAAATCTTCTCAATTGGTTTTTAACTGCTCCTCTGATGAACATTTTTGATGTCTTGTTTGCCACATAAATTTTCTTCTTTGCCATTGCCCAAGCTTTATACGATCCCTCATCGCATCGATCGAGTGTTACCAAAATCGGAGGCCCACTGCGCAGAATACGATAAGAGAAAGGGGAAATTTTCGAAAACGTCGAGAATTACCCAATCGGGCAAGCGTACTTGTTACGATGTGCCAGTGGAATGACATCGAAGGGCATTTCTCTGACGGTGCAGGGCAAGGCACTACCAAGCGTAGTACAAAATGGGTAATCTGTTAGTTAAAGTTGATTTATGACTCCTTTTTCAGTGCTTTCAATTTAGCACTATCCGAAGATTTGAGTTTACCCGACAGCTCATCGCTTGAAGTCTTATTTTTGACATGATTCTTGTTCCTTCTGTTTCGTCTTTTCGAGGCCTCTTGAGGTTCTTTCGATTCGGGATTCTTAGCTCCTTGTGAGTTATCCTTTTGCTTTTCTTTTGAGCGGTTTTTTGAATTGTTTTTTGTATTGTCCTTCGTATTGTCTTCTGTGTTGCCTTTGGTGTTGTCTTTGGCATTGTCTTTGGCATTGTCCTTTGAATTGTCTCTATTTTTGTCTTTTGGTCTATTTTTTAAATTGTCTTTGGGTGAGTTCTTTGTTGAACTTTGTTTCTGATTGTCTTTCGTAACATCCTTTGAACTGTCTTTCACCAAATTCTTAGAATGTTTTTCTTTGTGTGAGTTCTTTACAGAATTCTCTTTTGAATCACTTCCATTCGAACCTTTCAAGCTTTCTGATTTCTTGGATCTCTTTTTCTTTTTCTTCAAATCTTTGTTCTCAGAGGTGTTCTCCTTCCTAACAACATCTTCTTTAACTTTACTGCCTCCCTTCCTGGTTTTACTCTTAAAGTCTTTGTCCTGTTTCTTCTCATGACGAGATTTTGCTTTTGGTTTAGTAAGGAGAAAACTTTCAGGCTTGGACCGTTCCCTCTCCTCGGGATCTGTTTGTGTGTACCATTCTTTAAATAGCTTAAAAATGGGATCGTTTTCCAAAGATTCAGACCGTGGATTGGGGGTTTTGTTCTTCTTGGAATTGCTCATTTCAGAGTAAAACGCTATCTCTGCAATTGGAGTGAATAACTCCTCACTGTTTACACCACCAGAGTTCTTGAAAGAACATTTTCTCACATACGTAAGAAATCTGTCCAATGTCTTGCCATCCTTGAACAAAATGTACGCTCTTGAATGTGTTGGGGGTTGAAACGGTATTAAGGAAAAGGCACCTGCCACATAATACTTATCAGCAACACTATTTTCGTTGACATACTCAGACACCTGCTCGAAAAAATCGTCTTCTTTTAAACCAGGAGGCAATAACCTCACAACCACTTTCAAAAAACGATGTGATCTCACGGTTGATGGAGGTTTTCGATTAGATACATCTGCTTTCTTAACACCGGCATCACCATTCGTCCTACCTGGTACGAAATTCGCACGCTTCAAAGTAATGGGAGCCCTTTGTTGTATATTCGGAGTTCTAGAAGATGATATTTCCATTTTAACTCATCACAGTCCAGCGATTAATTGTCACTATTAGGTTAGGATGACTACTCAACAGATTTTTTTTTCAATTCAGCATTCTACGAATTTATATTTTTCACGATCCAAACAAAAACAAGTCTTCCTTCAAGCAGTGATATTTAAAGACGTTTAAAGATGTCAGATTTGAACAAAAAATTGTTCATTCTGATCAAAGCAGCTTTGAAATTACCCTCGGCTGATTGTCAGCTGAACTTGAGTGCGCTTCTCTCCTTGAATTCCATAAATAACCCCGAGACTGCAGTACTCCAGAAAATATTGCAAAGATATAACGATGATGATGCTTTGGAAAAGCTGGTAGAAGCTCCAGATTTCCCCTTTGGTAGTCTTTTCAGAAGGTTCATTGTAAATTACTTGATCCTAATACGAGACTTTAATCCATGGTCCATCTTGCAATCGATTGATTTGATGTTGAATTACTATAGACATTTGTCGAGATGCTTTGAAAACAAAGACTTGACTAGCATTTTGCAGAAAACCATGGTCGACTCCACCGAGTTTTTGATCCCATTGGCTCAGAAAGTCGATGCCAAGTTCGGGTTAGTCAACAACGAATATAAAAAATTCACCAGATTGGAATATTTGACAGAGTTGGTGTTGTCAATATTCAACAAGATAATCATATCAAAAACCCAAATTGATGAAAACTTGATCTCATATTTGGCCATCAAGATCATGAAATTGTATTTTTTGATTCAAAAACCAAGGCTTTGTAATAACATTTTGACCAACATACGAAATCTTGGTTTGCAATTTGACAATATATCGAAAGCCAACAAAATCAACTACAACTTTTTGGTCGGCAAATTCTACTTTCTTCAGGAAAGCTTCATCAAGTCTTTTGTCAAATTTGAAGAATGTTTGTCTTTAGTAAAGATAACGACGGTACCGACTAAGAACTTGTTGATCATCTTGAAATATTTGATACCCAATGGGCTTCTAGTAGGGAGGATCCCCAATTTTGCTAGCCTCGCCAAACTAATCCAAATATCGGAACAATCCAATAAGAAATCCGATTCAAAACACTACGAGGTGATAAATTTTTATCAACCTCTTCTGCATTTCATCAAACAAGGTGATTTAAATTCAGTCAACAGTTATATCTTGCAGCATGAATCCTCATTGAAGTCCGCAAATTTATTGATCCCATTGATTCAAAGAACGAGAATTGTTACAATAAGACATTTGGTCCGCAGAATCTATCTCATCAATGGTAACAAATTAAAGAACACTCTTGATTTTGAATCGATAAAAGTCGGCTTGCAGGTGTCGATAGGTGCTGAAAACTTTCCCAAATCTTACAAGATAATTCCAGACAACTCCTCAATTGACGACATCACGGTAGAGACTATCTTCATCAATCTCATCGATCAACAGCTTATCAAGGCGAACATTTTTTCAAGATTGAAATTGATAAGGTTCAGTAAAACTAATAACTTTCCAACTATATATGAAGTGTATAAAACAAAATATCTGTAATGAATGGCATAAGCACATCGCTTGTAAAATGTAATCGTTAATTGATTAGTTTTTGAAGCGTAAGTATATTCTGTCTTTGAAGCATCGCTGATGTAAAAAAAAAAAAATCGACCCTAGCTGGGGTCGAACCAGCGATCTTCCGATTAACAGTCGGATGCCTTAACCAACTTGGCCATAGAGTCTTTCTTTCTGAAAAATTTGCTTGATCAAGCTATGAGCTGACTATTGTCATATGAGTGTCACGATGCCACCATTACCTTATTCCATACCCTGGGTTACCAAATATTTAATCTGGGAACCTTCTGGAGTGTTTGTTCTGTCTCCAAGATATGTTTTTTTTGGTACCAAGAAATACTCTTCACTTTTTACTGTTCATATATATTTTATAAACTCTTCAAAATCTTGTGGGCAGAACTTCAAGAAGAGCACATACTCAATCCGATTTTTACAGAATCTTTGGTGACAATTAAAAACTTAACCATGAGCTTCACTATTAGCAATCGTGTCCAATTTCTCAAGTATCCACACTTCCATTTCATTGTCCAATCATTTTAACTGACTGGAAAGTTCAAGTGATAGGGACAAAGTAGATAGCCCCTGTTACCCCTTTTTGTCAAAAACAAATGAAAAGGTGTCTCGGTAAGATCGATAGTCAAAACCTAGTTAAATAGAGCATTGTCTCAAAGTTTTGATGTCACAGGAAGGTAATTCTTCCAACAATGATGAGCTTGTGGCGTCCAGCCAGGGCGTAGAAGGATTTCAGGAAGAGACACATTCAAGGCTGCCAGTTCCAGAGGATAACACAGCTTTAGAACCAAGTGAAGACAAACCAGGAGAGGTGCGAAGTGAGGAAGATCAATTACCTTCACATAGTGCAATTGGTGAGATAAAAGAACAGAAAGATACAAGCGAGACTCATGAGGAGAATAAAGGTATAGAAGCGGCTCCGTTAATTGAAGAAGATGTAGAAAACAAGCTGTACCAATCTTCAAGTGGACCCTACTCATTAGTATCGTTGATCGACTCCATACCAACAGTAAACCAGGAACTTGAAGGCCACGAGGGTGCTTTTGCAACCTGTATAGAGTCTTGGGAGTTAAACATATACATTGGAACCTCGAAAGGAGAGTTACTCCATTTCTTCCAGCTAGATGAGCAGTTTGGATATATGTTGATATCCAGACAATCGATGAAAAATAACATGCCAGTTCAAAAGATTGTTCTTCTACCAGAACTCTCTCGTGCCTTAGTGCTATGCAATTCCTCTGTCTCATGTTACATGATGCCTGAAATGTCCCCTGCTAACATCGGCAAGGTGAAAGACGTATACGACATCTCTTTAGACGTGAGTGCCTATAAATTGGATCCTAAACACTCGAACCGAATTGTTCCTTCTTCAGAAAAGACAAAAAGTATCACTGCTGTATTTTTTACGAGCAGATCGTTACGCTTTGTGATGATCACTGAGGAGACAATGAAATTGATTAGAGATATGAATTATCCGAATTTGAAAACAGGTATCAGAAGTTCCACAGTGGCTGTAGTGGGAACCAGTTCCAGTTATGACTTATTGGATTTAGAGAAAGGGAAGAAAAACGCTCTATTTCCAATCTCTTCAGATTCCCCAAATGCTTCCAAATTGGCACCTCATGTTGTGCCCATCACATCTGATGAGTTCTTGTTGACCTGTGGTACCAATCCTGGAGAGCCTGCATTGGGAATGGTAATAAATAAATCTGGTGACATTAGCAGAGGGACAATACCTTGGATGACCTATCCCAGTAATGCAATATCCGATTACCCTCACATAATAACATCGTTTGGGGAAGAAATCCAAATCCATTCATTGCAAGATCAAAACCTTGTGCAAACGATCAAATTTCACAAATCAGTTAAAATATCTACAGTCAGTCATATCTTCAACAGAAAATTTGAGGACATAGTTGATATAGTGAGACTTCTGCCCATTTCAGCGGATCTCAATGCTGAATCAGTTGTGGACAGAATAAAAGAAGAGAAGGCTAAAGCAGTCGAACTAGCCAATGTTTCATCATCTTCATTGGTGTTCAGTCCAGATGAAGGTGTAAAGCTCTTGGTGCCCACACCGTTATTGAAAAGAATATTGGAGCTCGCCAAAGGCTCTCATCTTGAATCGATTTATGACGACATTGAAGATGAGATTGCGAGTATCGATAAGTCAACAAGTTATGGAGAACTTCAAAAAGATTTCAGCATGATAACATCATTTTTGACACTTTTACAGCATTCGCAATTTGACAGAGCCTTTGACTATTTCATTGACAATAAGCTCAACCCGCAGATTGCTATCTTTCTCTGTTGTGAGGACACAAGGTTTTTATACGACGAATTTTGGATATACAACGGTCTTGCGGAGAAGTTGAAACAATTAAGAACATGGTCTCAGAATGTTTTACACAGCGAGGACACAACCAACGATGATTTGATGGTCTTAAGATTCGCAATGGATGAATTTTATAGACTATTGATCAAGAATTTCGTCAACAGAGAAATGGATTCTGGGACACAACCTCAGATCATGAAGTCTGCACAAGTGATTTATTTCTTCAGTGAATCATCAGCACGTCAATTCAAAAAATTAGAGGAAGTTGAGACTTTCATCAAATCTCTCAAACTTGAAAATGCGTACGCAGAAATTATAGAGGAACTCAAGTTACGTGAGATGTATGTCTTGATGGCTGCAATTGACAAATCTACGGGAAAGCATCTGGATGTTATAAATACCGTGATTAGCCTTCAAAAAGGGGAGATAAGTGATTCAATGTTTAAACAGATTTTCACAGTGGATGAAGACGTTTACAGCTTTTTGGTGAAATACATCATTGAAAACATTCACGACGAGGATCTTATTTGGAAATACGGCCAATGGCTTTTGAAACAATCTCCTAAATTCGGCGTTGAGTTATTTAGTTCAGCAGATCTCAAAGCATCAATTAGTGAATTGAAAGTCCTCAAGATGTTGAGAGACAACAATCTGCAAACGTTGATAGTCAAGTATCTTGAAATATTGGTTCTCGATAAAAATGAGATCCAGTTCATTGGCGATTTGATTTATGAGGTGACCAAGAACTTCGTTGATTATTTGAAAGAACATCAGGATACTGTAGACAAACTATCCTCGATGATTGAAACTTACAAAAAGATGGACACACCAAAGTTAAGTTTTGCTCGGTACTTGGGGATTGAATTCAAGATTTTCGATGATAAGCTCTTCTGTGAGTTGCACAATCATTTGTTCAATTTCCTCTTGATTTCTTCCAAAGACACCACCACTATAACCCAGACTTCCAACATCAATATTATCGGATATTGTCGACAACAATTGGGACCTTTCGCGGGACAATTGAGGTACATGATGAGCCTTATTGAATTCCAACTTGACGAATTTTCGGGTTGCATTGATCAATTATGCTCGTTAACCGATTTCCGAACCGCTGAGTACATTGCTACAAGATTGAGTTTTCCGTACAATTTGTCCAATTATAGCGATAAGATAGATAAGTTTATCGATTTACACAGGTCAAGGGTGAATAGCCGCTTACAGAGCCTTGAAGATCTACAGGATGAGGATGCGACACTTGTGGGGAAATCTATTGCCACGGCAAGCGAGGGAACTGAATCCCTTACTGAAGAGCTTTTGTTACAGATATTCGAGATCTATCTTCAATTGGACAACTATCAATTAATCGAATCATTTTTGAACAACCATCACCTTTTCGATCTATCACAACAGGATGCCGATAGTGGTATGGATAAGCTTTTAGAGAGATTTGAGTTAGTTTTGACAAAGTTGCCGCCGAGTTTCCCGACAGCTCTCATCAACGACTTTCTCACCTCAACGGTAATCCAGCTCCGAGAGGCCGAACAGAACAAGGCCCAGGTGAAAAACCTAGATAAGGCGATAAATAAGCGGCTCAAGCAGACTTTGAGAGATCTACAGCAAAATAAAGAGTTAGGGGACCTCTAAGCGCTAGGTCGGTATCGGTATAACGGTTTTTGTGTGGGACATTACAGCGGTAAGAACTATAAGCGGATAAAAGAATCATCGGTCAAAGTATAGTTAAAGAGATCTACAGTGAAAGACAGGACCCCGCTACTAAACTGTTACTGTTTTGACATTCCTTATTCAATAAGAAATGCGGCAAGCAGCCGAATGAGGAAATTTTAACGATGCTCCTAACTAGAGTAGGCATACTTAGCTATCTATTAACTAAGAAACCCCGACAGCGCAGATGATGTACCGCCAATAGTGAGTGAGCACACTGGCGAGTGCATTCCCGCATTAGAAAAAAGGGTAGGCAGAAACAGGTAGGCTTCAGTGAGTTTATCCGAAGTAGATGCCATTTTTACAATAGGATTCTAAATAAGGCAGAAGGCGATGTGTCAGTTGTACAAATTACCGATTTGAGTCATCTCGATCTGGATGCCGATTAGGCAACGGTTCAGCTAAGCGCTAAGAGTTTACCCTGCGCAGATATGCCTAGTTAAAAAAAAGCGAAAATGCGCGTAAGACCCAAAACGGAAGGCGGGAATCCAGGGCCGCATGCGAAGATAACAGGCCCGCCAATGTGAATTGGGGAGTAGATCCGACAAGAAGTATAAAAGGCGCACGGTATCTTTGCACAAAAGAAGAGTTTTAGAAAGAGTATCCTCATATCACAATTTGCAAATATGACTGTTGAAAACCAAGAATCTTACGTTTTCCAAAGCGCTGTCTCCAAGAAGTTACCTATGGCCGTTTACGGTAAAGGTATCAACATCACCTTCGAAGACCCAGTCACCCAAGAGAAGAGAGTCTTGATCGACTCCTCCACCGGTGCCGCTGTCGGGTCCCTTGGACACGGTGACCAAGAAATCATCGATGCCATGTGTCAAGCCGCTAAGGAATCCGTCTATTCTTTCCCACTTACCGCTTGTAACTATGCAGCTGAAGATTTGGGTGAGTTTATCTGCGCTCAATCTCCAAAAGGTGCATTCTCATCTGCCTTGTTCACCTGTTCAGGTTCCGAGTCCAACGAAAATGCCATGAAGATCATGTACCAATACCACGTTGAGAAAGGTGACACCAAGAGAACCAAGTTCATCTCCAGAAACCAATCTTATCACGGTTACACCTTGGGTGCCTTGTCCATCGGTAACAACGCCAGAGCTGCTGCCTTCCTGCCAATCTTACTCCCAGAATCTCAAACTCCAAAGACACCTCAATGTTACCCATACCGTTTGAAGAAAGACGATGAATCTTTGGAAGAGTACAAGGACAGATTGTTGAAAGAAGTTGAGGAAGTCTTCATCGCTTCAGACCCAAACACCGTTGCCGGTTTGATCATGGAAACCGTCGGTGGTACCACTTACGGTAACCCATTGCCAGTTCCAGGTTACTTGGACGGTGTCAGAGACATCTGTCACAAATACGGTGCCTTGTTCATGTTGGACGAAGTCATGTGCGGTACCGGTCGTTGTGGTACTTTGCACGCCTGGGAACAATTTATGACCTTGGCTGATGGCTCCGAAGGTTTCGTCGGTCCAGACTTGCAAACCGTCGGTAAGACCTTGGGTGGAGGTTACGTCACCATTGCAGGTATCTTGATCTCTCCAAAAGTCAAGGACACTTTCGCTGCTGGTAGTGGTAAGATCTTGGGTGCTCAAACATACCATTCTCATGCTTTCAACTGTAAAGTTGCCTTGGCTGTTCAAAAGAAGGTTGCCAGAGAAAAATTGATTCCAAACATCTTGGAGACCGGTAACTACTTCGGTTCCTTGTTGGAGACTTTACTCGACTCGTCCAAGATCGTTGGTGATGTCAGAGGTAGAGGTGGTTTCTGGTCTTTCGAAGTTGTCAAGGACAAGGCCACCAAAGAGCCATTTGCCCCAGAGGTTGATATCTGCCACAAGATCCAAGACAAGATCTACGAATTCGGTGCTACCTCCATGGGTGGTAACGGTACCATCGATGGTAAGATTGGAGACCACGTCTTGTTCGCTCCATCTTTCATCTTCTCCAAGGAGGATGCCGACAAAGTCTTTGGTTACGTCAAGAGAGCCGTTGCTGAAGTTGAAGCTGAATACCTTTAAGCGAGCCTGAGGTGAGCATTCAACGTCTTCCGGTTTTATATGGTGTATTTATTTAGTCCAGTTTGTAATCAAGTGCAATCTATGATAATTTCTGTAGTGTGTTTGGTGTGTTTGGTAAGTCCAGTGTTTTAGAAACACCTGGTATTTATATGATCCTAGTCTCTATAATTCACCACAAATGGAGCAGTGCTGTGAGAAAGTCCACGTGAGACTTGCATGAGGTTAGCCCTATAAGAACAGGAATGAAAAAAAATCAAATCGAGTATTTTTTCTTAAGGACCCTTAAAAGAAGACGATGCTTTTGGGAATAAGACACATCTTGACACCTTCCAAGGTTGGATTGAGGTCTGTCACCAAGGCAAACGTGCTGAAATGGTCGTATAATCGCGGATTACTGAATTCCTCGAGGAACTTGGCTGAAGATATCCCAGTCCCAATTAAAGTGGGACACCAGTTCACGCTGGAAGAACTTGAACAAGCCAGAGTTGCCAGGTTGAACGGGCTAGGTCCCGTGATATCCCAATTACCAAGTCTGGTGATTCCGTATGCTGAATTGATGAGGTTGGAGAAACCAATTGGAAGCTGGTTGTTGTATTCACCATGTACTTGGGGTATCACTATGGCAGCTTACTCGATATCAGCACCTCTACCACAGACCCTATGGATGCTAACACTCTTTGGAGTAGGTTCAGTTGTGATGAGAGGTGCTGGTTGTACTATCAACGATATGCTTGATAGAAACCTTGACGATAAAGTGGCTAGAACCATAGAGAGACCTATCGCTAGTGGAAGAGTATCTATGAGACAAGCCAGTGTATTTTTACTTGGCCAATTGACTGTTGGGTTACTGGTCTTGTTGAGCTTACCTTTGGACTGTTTTATTTTAGGGGCTGCCTCACTTGCTATAGTTTTCACCTATCCGCTATTCAAACGATTCACATACTACCCTCAACTGGCGTTATCTGCCTGTTTCAATTGGGGAGTCTTGTTAGGATTCCCTCTGATGGGTGTATGGAACTGGCCAGTGATGATCCCTTTGTACGTGTCTAGTTATCTCTGGTGTATGACTTATGATACCATCTATGCTCATCAGGACAAGAAGTTCGACGTGACGGCCGGTATCAAGTCTACAGCTTTGGCTTGGGGCGACAAGACCAAGCCTATTTGTTACGGAATGACCCTGGCTCAGATGGGCTTGTTTGCAGTGGCTGGTTATTTGAATTCCATGGGACCTGGGTTTGTCATTGGAGGAATCTATGGAGGTTACAGGATTTTTAGAATGATCAAGAAGGTGGATTTGGACGATCCAGCCAACTGCTGGTATTATTTCAAAGATAACATCAACACTGGACATGTCTTCTTCCTTGGGATGTTTGCAGACTACTTGTTGAAGATCTTTGGGTTTCTCTAGATGGTTGTGAAATGCTATCTAATAATATGAAGCTTCTAACTAGATTGTCGAGAGTAAAGCTGTGATTTCAAGACTCTAGCTGGAGCTTGTTCTAAGAATGCAGTCTATTGAAAGACTTGTCTAGAAGTGCCATTTCAAGGAATTGGAAACTAAATTATAAGGAACTTGAAATAAGAGACACTAGACATAAAAGGGCTATTCAACACGGATCATAATTACACACGGTCATATGTCATTACATTATCATATCCTAATAACTTATCATATCATCTACATTAACAGCTCATTTACATCACTCCATATCAATTATCGCATAACAGATCCTGAACTACTTTACATACAAAAATCAACTCCAAACGCCAGTGCTCGTCTCTTAAGACTTGGATGAGAGCTAGCTCGAAAGCTCTAGACGTGACAGCTGTCTTTGATCCCCAATCTACCGTGAGCTGATGGGCTCAAAGCTTGTTATTGAAGCTAGTCTAAAGACGACAACACACTCAAGATACTCGAGCTCAGCAGAGAGCATAGGTAACCAGACCTATACCTTAGCTCGGCCAGACGACTAGCCTAAGAGCCAGAGAACTACATTTACTGACCAAAAACTCTTTCGCTTCTCATCAGCTTCTAGTCAGCTAGTCAACACAGACACTAGTTCAAACTCAAGTTACTAGTAAGATACTCCAATTCTTCTTCTTGAAGTCTCAACATTTCCTCCAATTCCCTTTGGATCAGTTCCTCGGAAGGAGCCACTACAAATCCCGGGTTCAAACCTACACTGGTCAGTGATGAAGGAGCCGGACTTAAGAAACTTTCCAGAGTATTTTCACTACCATTGTCGTCTTCGTCGTCATAGTCGACTAAATCGTCCACCATATCAAAAGGTCTTGCACGATGTCTATGGTTATAAATCTCTTCGCTGAACCCAAGAATAGCATCTATAGACTGTTCCAGGAGAATGAAATCATCGACACTGAGACTCATATTCCTCGCTATCTCGTTCATGATCCGGTCGTTCTCTTCTTTACTGTTCTTATAATTCATGAATTCCCGGTTGTACACGACCTTGTCGTTTTTACGCTCTTTCAAATGGTGTCTGAAATCCCTGGAGCGACTCGTCCGCGCCATTTGCAGTTGCAAAGGATGGTAGATCCGATCACTACGCAGTTGCAGTCTATGCTGGAGGTCCAGTAGAGTCCCGCCCATCTTGAGAGTTTTCGTCCGCAAATGCTCCATCGTGGGGGAGGGTTCCAAGATGGTGTTGTTATTCTTACTGCTGTTGTTGCTATCACCATCTGCTATTATATAGGGCCCTCCAGGGTCTATCACACTGTTTCTGTCAGGTGTTTGGAAGCTCATCGGGTTGTGAGTACGCGAAGGTTAAGTGAAGAGAAAAAAAAAATGTTTAAAATAATTTTTCACTCTTATTTTCTTTAAAGAAATTGAAACGAGAGTGTTGTCAAAAGGGTTTTCTAGAGAGGCTCGACAGTATTTAAAGGTGATTAACGAACTATAGCGAGTCTAAGGGTTACCTAGCAGTTGAAAGGAGGAAGATCGGTACAGTGGATCTTGTTTTAGTAAGTGGTCGATTCAAGAGTCTTTAAGAAGCTAAAATAAGATATAACGGTACCTTGAAAGTATTCAAGTGGTCAAAGAGAAACTTTAAGGTGGCTAGAAGTGATAAATAAGATCATACAAAGCTTCAAAGCGAATTTTAACTGGCAAAAACGGACAAAAAGTGGCCTTGAACTTATTTTAAAGCTATTTTAAAGCATTTTAAAGCATATTCAAGAGACTCAAAGCGTTTAGAGGTATACAGAGCAAGTTTAAGATACTTAGACGAGATTTGTGACTTGATCAAACATCGAAGAGAAAGAGGAAAGAATTTGAAGCACACTGTCACCACTTTTCGATCAGTTATACTAATTAAAGTGCATCTACAGCTCTTCTAATTACTGAAATCATATCAAGACATTTGGTAGATTACGCATACAGGAAAGCGACTCACAGAGACTTTAACTAGATTAGAGCATTCTGAGGCAAGTTTTAGCGACACTCAAGATAGTGAATTTTTGAACAAAGTGTTCGGCAGCTCAATCGCTTGATCTCAATTTAAATCATATTTCATACTTAGAACCAAGATGAGTTCGATAGTGGTACCAGGGGACAGAATTGAAGCACCTTTGGGTGATATAGCCTTAGGTCCCGGAGTTACCCAGCAAACAGATTCAGAGATTGTTCCAACTCAGGCTGGATTATTACAAGAGAGCAGGCGGAAGAATACCACTTTTGTCTATGTAGAGTCCAATTTCACCAAATACACACCTCAACAGAACGATTTTGTCATTGGGGTGGTGATAGGATCGTTTGGAGAGTTTTTCAAAGTTGAGATCTCGGCTTATTCTCCACCGGTGATACTTTCCATGATGGCATTTGCCAATGCTTCGAAGAAGAATAGACCTAATTTGAACAAAGGAGATTTGGTGTACGCAAGAGTGTCGTTGGTGGAAGAGTACATGGACACAGAATTGGAGTGTTTCGATGCCACTACAGGTAAAGAAGGCGGGTTTGGGTTATTACAAGGTGGATACTGTGTCGATGTAAGACTTGGATTTGCTCGTTGGTTGTTGTTCAACAAAGAGAATGCTTTGTTGGAAAAGTTGAGTAGTGTGTGTCAGTTTGAGATCGCCATTGGTCTCAACGGTAAAGTGTGGGTGAAATGCGATGACACTAGACTGACGATTTCATGTGCAAAAGTTATTTCGAGTTGTCAGAAACTTCCACCTTCGGAGTTTGATAATGAGATAAAGAAGCATTTTAAGCAGTAAATGAGTGTGATGTCACTGTCACTGGTTATTAATTGACACTACTAGTGTCGTAGCTTACAGATATAAATAATGTTACAATTGTACTGAAGATTGTAGCGCTTGCAGAATTTAGTGTCTTTGTGACAGTTGGAAGCGACAGTTTGCCAGTTTTAAAGTTTGTATCGCAGTAAAAGTGTCGCAGTGTCACATTTTTGACGCTTGTCAGTTGCTAAGATTGTACAGCTGACACCACCATACTGCAAATGTCACCAAATAATACATGCAGCAAAAGTGTCAGTGTCACTTTGATTGTTGTTGTTATAGTGTCGTTGTACTGAGTAGAGATCAGGGTATACTGTGTATTGGTATAGCGTTGTAAATCAGTGTCAGCATGCTAATATTTTGGTATTCTTCTATGATAAAACTGCCTCTCAGGTGTCATGACATATTGATCTGATAAAATCAGTTTCATAATGCCAGTGTCGGCAATAGAGACACACGTTGTAAAGTCAATGCTACACTGACAACGTCACTGTCACTTTCACGACAGTCAAAAATAAATTTCATTTCTGTCACAACCCGCGCAGTGTCACCTAAACTTTAACAAGCGCAAAACTAACCAACTGATTCACTTCACCAAAGAAACGACAATGAAGATCGAGTACATTAAAATGCGGTGGGGCACTGGGGACAATTACTCCTATGTCATCACCGATGACAAGACCAAAGATTCATGGATTATCGATCCAGCTGAGCCTGACTCGGTGTTGCCCGTGTTGAAGAAGATGGATATCAATTTGAAGGCCATCGTCAATACCCATCACCACTATGACCACTCCGATGGTAACAAGAAGCTCTCAGTGGTATTCCAAGGGCTCCCAATCATTGCTGGTAAGGACTCTCCTTTAGTGTCGTACACACCATCGCAGGGAGAGATCATCCAATTGGGCACTGACATCGAGATCAAGGCCCTCCATACACCATGTCACACCCAGGACAGTATTTGTTATTTTGCGCACGACAAGTCCACTGACACCAAACTGGTGTTCACCGGTGACACTCTTTTCACGTCCGGTTGTGGCCGGTTTTTTGAGGGTAACGGTGCTGAGATGGATCTGGCTTTGAACCAAGTCTTGGGTTCTTTACCTGACGACACCGTAGTATATCCGGGCCATGAATATACAAAGTCCAATGTTAAATTCAGTTTACAAGTGATGCCTTCTAATCTGCTGTTATTAGCTTTGAAAGAGTATGCCTTCTCTCATGAGATCACCACTGGTTTATATACAATCAAAGACGAGAAAGATTTCAACCCATTCATGAGACTTTCGGACCCAGATGTGTTGAAATATACGGGGAAATCAGACCCAACTGCTGTCATGGATCAATTGAGAAGTGCAAAGAACAAGTTATAGGTTATTTATTTATATAAACCAGGATAAGTTATAAATTATTTTATTTATATAAATCTGCATAAGCGATAAGCGATAAGCGATCAGCGATAAGCTCTTATCTTATGACTTATCTTTATCTACATAAGGGTGAGTGTAAGTCGTTATAAATCACGCCAAAGTTTCAGCTCTATTATCATATCACATCACATCATATCAAATAAACCCAAGCTCTTCGCTTGGTAAAAATGGCTGTCCCATGTTATTCTCATTATGGATTACTGTGTCGTTAATATCGTCATCTTGATCATGGAATTCCTCTGCAATCTCCAATGATTCATTCACCTCTTCCTCCAGCTCGTCCTGGATAATTGGGAATTGGTCGTACTGAGTCTCCAAACTGGCCTCTTTTAATACATAATCATTGTTGAACAGCGATTCACTCTCGTTAGAGTAGACTTGTTGCAAACTTGATTTGGAGGACACCATCGAGACACCATCGACTTGATCTGTGTTGGACTCGAAATAATCATTCTCCAGATCTTCTTCAGGTAAAAATTCCTCCGTCTTCACATCTAAATATAGTTGCCTATCTTCAACTAGAGTGCGAGAACCAATATTGTTCAGTTTATAGTAATCTGAATAGAGATCGAGATCAGGTTTGGATATCTGTAAATTCTGATACTCTGTGGAGTATTCATTGGTTAGAAAAGTATCATCACTTAACGAGAGATTCCTTATCGAATTGATACAATTGAAATAGAAAATCTCATCGGTTAGCGCTACAGTTCCAACACTGGCCGAGCGCTTATACCCATAATCACTGCTATCATCTTTCTTTATAGTCTCGAACTCTCGGTTCAGCTTTGGGAACCCATCGAGATTGAAGTTGTGGAACAATGAAGGTTTCTTACTGGAATTGATGTCATCATCAAACACAGGGTACTCTCCATCTTCTCTCAAGATATGAGATATCATTTTAGGTGATTGTTGATCGAGAAACTTCTTCAAGTTCAACTGATGATAGATATACTCTTCCTCGACGTTTGAGAAGAATTGTGAGATTTGTAGCTTTGATAATTTGAACTCATCTTCCTCATCGAAAAATTCGTAATCTGCTGATCCTTTCAGTTTCGAGGCTTCATCACCTTTTGTAGACTTGACACTTTTCAATTTGGAGTTGATCAACTGTGGTTTCCTTGTTTCGAAAGGTGACGTCAAGTAGTTCAAATTGTTGATGTCTCTCAATTCTTCCTCGTTCACCTTAGGACCTGGAGAGCTTTGGTCTTTACTATTCACTTGAGATTCACCCATATATCTCAAAGTAGAGTTCATATTGTACTCGAAAACCTCGTTCAACGACGAATATAGTCTGGGTATGTACAACTCGATGAAGTAATTCTCATAGAACCCTGGGTATGCTTGATATTTCTGTATGATCCAGTCTCTTTCTAGTTCCACTGGGTTGTTCTTTTCCAAAAATTTGATGATCGATTTGTTCAAATCAACTAGATTCGAATCTGTGTACCAATGGGTGTAACTGGGTTTGAGTTTCAAGTTAGTTCCTAGAAAATCATGGTGTAAGTAATAATCGGTGTTCAAGTCCCATAACATGGGCAGTCCTTTCTCCCAGACAAAGTTCCCCAAGAAAAGATTGATTGCTTCTTGTCTCTGAGCATCGATGAAACTGTTTGAATAAAATCTCTTGATACTCTCGATCATGTCTCGTGAGTGTGAAGTCCATTGATTTATCTTACGGTATGTCTCCATCGTATTGACCAAATGAGAACCTCCATATTGCAAGGCAATTGTATCACCATGATCGTGAAACATTTCAGTCAAAATGTTCACCACATCACTATCGTATTCCAAATACTTGTCGTCTATCACCCCTAAAGCATATAATTGATATCCCAAAGCTTTCTTACCGATGATGAACTGAGCAGCATTGGTTCGATCAAGACAATCGATACAATTTGTTCTACAGACACCTTGTTGTACTTGAGTAGTTTTCAAGTTCAACCCATTGTGGAAAATCCCTGTCTTTTGTAAAGTCTCATCTGCAAACCTTTCAAGGTACTCGATAACGTCTTGACCTCTGTTTTTAGACGCTCTAGACATATCCCATGCTGTGTACGATAACTCTTTGTTCTGTGGTAGGAATTTGTTGAGATAGGTGATACATTCCTCAAATATCAGTGATAGCTTGGACTCTCTTGGGTTCTTCTCACGTTGTTTGATTAAATTCAATATCAATATCGGACCACCGTACCTTTTGAACAATCCGTCGAAATGCAAGGCTGCTGCTGAATAAAAAGGATCCACAACATTGATATTTATAGGAGGCTTTGTCTGAAATTTGATATTGGAACCGATCTCTTGAGACCAGGATAACGGTATGGATCCCCTGTGCTGGATATAAGATGTGTATCTTGGATTATTGTAAAAACCTCCTGAAGGATCATGGAAAGATGAAGTGAGTTGATCATGGACTATCTGTTCAGTCTCAACCTCATTTGCAACGTTACCTTGATCGTTGACACCTCTTTTCAAAAATCTAGCACCTGCAAAATGGTGAGACCTTCTGGCAATGATTGTTATATAAACTTTGGCGTCGAAGATCGATATCTTGGCTTGATCGATGAATCCGTGAATAATCGGTTGAAACCAATCATAAATTCTCTCAAAGGAGGCCTCTATTATTGGTTTCAACAAAAATGAGTTCCAGACAAACATCTCGTTATACCCAGAGTTGATATGATCATCTGGAGCTAAAGACTGTGTTTTGGAATTGATGAAATTTGTCTGTAAAGAGTTGGTGAGATCGTAAGTATAACTGTAATAGAAAGTCTTAGATAGGTCAAGGTTCGAGAATGTTTGTAAATATCTGGTCTCTTCACTGTTCCTGTCAGGTTTCTTATAATTATTACAGACAGGGATCAACTCAGTGGCATCGATATGGTATAAATAATGTCCTCCCAAGATCGATACAGCACTTTTCTTGGTGATCACCACGAGATACCAATTTTGAGTGAATCTTATAAAACCCAATAAACCCAACGCAGTTAAGACTTTGGTAAGTCCACCTTCACTAGTTTCTTCTAATCCACTCAATACTTTCATGATCTCATTTCTGGTGAAAAACACATTATCTTCGATCATCGAGAGAGTTTCACTAAAAGGTTGTGTGATATCGATCTCAACAACTCTGAACATAGTTTCTCGGTTATTACTACCCACGATGTACATTCTTTGGTTTGTAAGGTATATTGTGTACTTTGAAAGCATCAATTTACGCTGCTTGGGTTGTACCTGAGGTACAGGAGATGCAACGACATCTGATTCCAAGACTTCGTCTTCTTCTACTTCCTCATCGCTTCTCTTTGGCATTTTGTTGTGAATGCTTTATTGAAAAGATGATACTATTGTGTAATTTAACAGTCGATTTGAAATGATGTTGGTATGAAGCCAAATAGGTGCTGAAAAATCTTGTTAGTTCTTATCTTGATCAAATAATGCGTAAAAAAGTCACTTGTTTCAGCTAAACTTCAGCAGAACTTATCACCAAGTTGAAGCCCAAGGCTATTAGACAAGGTTTATGATTAATCTTGACTTCCAGTTATAATTGTTAATCTTTGAAATGTTAAAATTTAACATCAAGCGCCTTCTCCGATAACAATGAAGAATTATTGAAGATCTTGATGGTGTAGTCTCGCAATAAGGAACCTGAGTTGACCAGAAGCAAATATAGCAGTACCACTATAATTTGAATAAGAATGCAAAAATGATCCAAGCTTAATTTGGTAAATTTTCACTTCACCTGTCAAATTCACTTGACTAGCTGCTAACTGTTAGTTGTGTGTTGTTGCAACCAGGTAGAATCTTTTGTGCCTTAAATAGAGCTCAATCCCCTTTGTATATTGAGACAGTTCACCTTTACTGAAGTTATCAAATGTAGTAACCGGGGCTGTTGATTCTATTAGCAGTAAATTAGCCCTGATGTTTTCAGTACGATGTAACACTGGTACACTGTAACACTAGTAAGCTGGATATAGCACTAATATAAGAGATGGTAACAACGCTGTTCTCACTCTTCAATGTTCTTATATTTGATGGCTGGTTATATCTCAAGCTGCTGACGACAATTTATCCTATTCTGTAGCACTTGATCTGATTTCAACAACCTTGTCTTGATATGTGATCTCACTATGACACTGAGTACAAAGTCTTTAACCTAACCCTCACCAACAACCGACTCACTCTCCTACACGTTGATCTCCTTCCACTAGTCTCGGTCCTTTGAATATTTCTTCAACTAAGCTAAACAATCAAGCTAGACAACTAAGTTAAATCACTGAGCACTAAATAATTTAACCCCTGATTGATAGTGTATAAACAAAAAAAAAAATTTGGCACATGCTTCTCTTCATAAAACGCTGAGAGGTGTATAAAGACATTACCCGCTAAGAAATACAATTGATTTGAATTAACCGCCAAAACTTTGAATTTCAAACGATTCACACTCAAAACAGGACTTCTGACACAAATTTACCTGTACAGCCCTTGAATTGAAGCAAGTTCAGCTTGTGATGAGCAAATCCAACAATTGCTTGCGCCAAATTTATATAAAATTTCACCAAGACACCTTTTAAAAGAAACATCGTGTCTAAAGAAACAGGAAAAATGCCACGTCTTTCAGCACGTCGAGACAACGACGAAGCTTTACTCTCGGATTCAGAGTCAGTTGCATCTTCACATGTGATCACCGAGGAACCCCCAAAGCCAATTCGTCGTTCTTCATCGTTGTTCTCTCTTTCATCGTTGGAAGAGCTCCCACAACCGGACGAGTCTGAGTACACTGCTTTCAGAACCGATGACAGACATTTCTCCTTGATCAGAAACCTTCACATGGCCGATTTCATCACCTTGTTGAACGGGTTCAGTGGGTTTTATTCGATCATCTCATGTCTCAGATTCGTCTCCACCAATAAGACTGCCTATATCCAAAGAGCTCAGTTCTTTGTCGTCTTGGGGTTGTTCTTCGACTTCTTCGACGGTAGAGTCGCCAGATTGAGAAACAAGTCCTCGCTCATCGGTCAGGAATTGGACTCTTTAGCCGATTTGATCTCTTTCGGTGTCGCTCCATCTTGTATTGCCTTCTGTATCGGATTGCAAACCACTGTCGATGTCTTGGTCTTGACTTTTATGGTGCTATGTACTCTCACCAGATTGGCAAGGTTCAACGTCACTGTAGCTACTTTGCCAAAGGATGAGAAGGGGAAATCAAAGTTTTTCGAAGGACTTCCAGCTCCAACCACTCTCGGTTTGCTCTTACTGATGTATATCTTGATCCAAAAAGGTCGTATCAACGAGAACATGTTGGGAGGTTTACTGTTGGAAGATAGTTTCTGCCAATTCCATCCTTTTGTCATCGCTTTCTTCGTTCAAGGTTGTGGTATGATCTCTAAATCGTTGCACATCCCTAAACCATAGCTTTATAGCTGATTTATATTCTCTTAGGATTTGCAATCGTCTGGACTAAGTCTTCTTGTCTGATCCGTTGCATTCCACCTTCTATAAATGCCATTTCAATTATACGTCTGATACTCTGCTTGTATTCATGCTTGCCCATATTTGGTCATGGTTAGTGAATCAGAGTATACTTATAACAGGGAAGTGGTGGTATTTTAATGTTGATAATGCACTCAACTGTTTACTTATGCATATCCACCATATTAATATTCTTGATCATAGCAGCTTGGAGCCACATTAAGCTACATCTTTACAGTTTCAGAGGTCAAACTATTACGTATTCAAAACAACTGTTCTTGAACTCGTTAGCTCAACATCATACTTGTACAAGTGCTTCAGCATTTTTAAATATTATACTGGTGGTATTTGTGTGAGACTTGCAGACAAAGAAGATCATCTTATCGCAAATCTTTGGAGTTCTCGAGAGTTCATAACTTCGACCCCATTTGTTGAAAGGTTTATAGACCTTTGGTTCTAAGACTCTGTACTGCCCCAACGTATTACAAATGTTTAAACCAGAAGCCTTTCAGGACATTTTTCAACTGACCACTACAGTTCATCTGCAAGGTAGAGAGTGATTTACTTTGCTTCTCCAATCGTTCTCTTTGATCTTGTTATTATAGTTGCAATATGGGCCTGGATGTATCCCTAATTTTTCAGCGCTATGGTTGTATCCCTAATCTGATGGCTCGAAACTTCAATAAACCCAATTGAGTCCAACAAAATT
This sequence comes from Nakazawaea molendinolei, assembly GCA_030569155.1. Lineage (NCBI taxonomy): Eukaryota > Fungi > Ascomycota > Pichiomycetes > Alaninales > Pachysolenaceae > Nakazawaea > Nakazawaea molendinolei. The sequence goes on from JAJMKB010000010.1 coordinate 153,831, forward strand.
CGGGTTTCGCTTATAAAGTGTTTTGTCATAAACGTGAACACTTCAATATCAAGACCCTTGTATCTGTACAAATAATTATATATCACTTTATTAATATCTTTTGAACATATAAAGATCTGTATCCCTAATTTTCTGCCCCACACCCCCAATTTCCAGGTCCGTTTGTCCTTCCTTCGTTCAGTATATTTTTTTAAAACACCATTTTCAAGCCATAGACAATCACCAGATTGCCATTGCATCGCCAGACTCTTTCTAAAAAAATTACATTGAATGAACATCAACCTCACAGCGACAACTCACTTCTCCATATTAGTGTTCGAACCTGGTGAGGTTCCCCTGAATTTCGCGCAGCCCCGGATTTCCTCATCGGTCAATCGTGCCCTTTGGTCCCCCCTTAATAATTTTTTTTTACAGCAATTTGATCTCATCTTCCAGCACACTACTAGAAAAGATTAGACGATAGGAGCGATCCATCATTTAGAGGTCTATAGAGGATCGATTACACCCACTACATGCTATACTCCATCTGTTGTTGATAATTACAGAAAGAGATCACCTCTTTTCACCCTTAATCATCACATTTTGGAGCTATTCGCTTAGATGAAGGAGTCACTATTGCCCATCTCCAGGACCGATTCCTCAGGATCCGCGGAGTCGATGTATTCCTTCTCCCTGGACTCAGTGTCCACGTCGCCTCCTCCTGTGGCGGTGGAGACCCCCACGGGGTTCCAGGAGATCACACACAAGTCAATGTTGAAACCGAGACGGGGCTCGCTGTCCGCAGACTCGGTTAGCGGTATATCAAGAGCCAAAGACCTTCTATGGTCTCTCTACACTTTCCTTCCCTTCATAATAATATTGGTTTTTGGATTCCTCCTTCTATGGGAGAAGTTTGACCAACAATTGGCTGACAACCTGAACGGTTTGTACAGACCTAACCTTCCAAGTTCGTTCGGTAGTGAGTCCGGAGTGTACGACAATTTGGGCATTGAGTTCTACGACTTGAACGATTATAAAGAATCTGCCAACGGATGGCAACACCATGAGCGTGTGCTCTTCTGTGTGCCGCTTAGAGATGCCTCCCAGCATTTACCCATGTTCTTCAACCATATGAGAAATCTCACCTACCCTCACAATCTTATCGATTTGGCCTTTTTGATCTCTGACACGACCGACTCCACCATCAAGGATTTGAAGAAGTTTTTAAAAGAGATCCAATCGGACCCTAATCTAGATAACAGATTTGGTAGAATTAACATCTACGAAAAAGATTTCGGACAAGTGGTGGGCCAGACTTTCAGTGATCGTCACGGTTTTGCCCTGCAAGGTCCAAGAAGAAAATTGATGGCTATTGCAAGAAACTGGCTTCTTTCAACAGCGTTAAGACCAGACCATTCTTGGGTTTATTGGAGAGATATAGATGTAGAAACTTGTCCCGGGACGATCATCGAGGATTTGATGCATCACAATAAAGATGTGATAGTACCAAACGTTTGGAGACCTTTACCAGATTGGTTGGACTACGAACAACCTTATGATTTGAATTCATGGCAAGAGAGTGAAGGAGGTATCGAGCTTCTGGACAGATTGGACGAAGATGCTGTTATTGTAGAAGGTTACGCAGAGTATGCCACTTGGAGACCTCATTTGCTGTATCTCCGAGACCCCAATGGTGATCCGGAGGTGGAAATGGAGTTGGACGGGATTGGAGGTGTCTCCATCTTGGCCAAAGCCTCAGTTTTCAAAAGCGGAGGTCATTTCCCGCTGTTCTCCTTCCAAAAACATGCAGAAACCGAACTGTTTGGCAAATTGTGTAAAACTATGGGCTATTCTGTCATTGGGCTACCTCATTACACCATCTGGCACATCTATGAACCTTCCGCCGATGATTTGAAACATATGGAATGGATGGCCAAAGAGGAACAGACCAGATTCGAGAAACTGAAGTTGCAAAAAGTGTACGATCGTACCTGGAAATTACTGTTCGAAGATGTCTCGAAAGATTGGGACCATTTGAAGTTCAACGTGTTCAAGAACACCGATTTGACAGGTTTCAGAAGTGTAGACGTTGATTGGAATGAAGTTGATGAATATTTACAAGAGATTAACGATCAAACTATCAACTACGAGCATTTTATCAGCGAAGAACAGGAAGTTCGCAATTACGACGCCAAAGATCCTGCAAAATTCATCTACAATAAATACTCTTTGAAGAAATCGGAGATTGACTTGAGATTGAAGTTGAACGAGTTCGATAAGCAGAAGCAGTTCATGAAATCTGATGATCTCATCAATTACGGTATCAACAAAGGTGAAGATTTGTTTGGATCCTTCCCCATCAGTCCATATCTCAGTGGTAAGAATCCAAAGAGTATGAGATTTGTCAAGTTCAAGAAGAACGAGCTCCCTAAATTTGACGAAGATTTCAACGAAAAATTGCAAGAAGTTGATATCTATGACGAAGATGAAGACGAAGTTGATCCTGAAGCTGATGTTGGGAACGTTAAACAGGAAGTTCCAGAAGAGCCAGTCGAACAAATCGACCCTGTAGAAGAAGTTAAAGATACAAAGAAGAAACAAGAGATAAAACAAGACGATCAGTTGGAGCCTTCGCATAACGAGCAAAAACTGAAATCTAAAGAGAACATAAGGCAAGATGCCATGGCTCTGGCCCTGTTGAAACAAAAACTGGCAAAGGAAGAGATTGAAAGTATCAACCAACGTGAGAAAATCGATTCACTCCAAAATGCTGGCAATAAAAAGATCAATCCAAAGGAAATACAAAAGAGTAACGAGAAGAAGTTGAAGAAGAAAGTTCTGGAGAGACAGCAAGATCTCAATGCCTTGACTGCCAATAAGAAGAGAGACGAACTCGAAAACAATGTCAATTTGAACAAACAAGCGGAACCGGACTCCTCAGAGATCAAGTTGGCCAAAATTCAAGAAGAAGTTGAATTGATCAACTCTATCAACGACGAGCGTATCTTGGAGAAGATAAAACAGTACGAGAACGATAAGATCCTCAACGATATCTCTGAGAAGGAATCCAACAACAAGATCGCTGATGATGTTGCCACAGGTGGCAGGTCTCAGAAAGAGTCGAACGACAAGCTTGATACTGTTAAGGGTAAATTGGATAAAGTTGATGCCGGTGGGTTGGTTGATGATATCAACATCGGGGGGTCCAAGGAGAAGTTAGCTGGGAACCAACTTCAGGATGACATTGTCCCCAAGAAGAAGAAACCAGCACCTATACTAGAATAAAATATTCATTATACAATTACATAGTTAACCTAATTAGTCAAATGTTATTTTCTTACCAGTTGATTTGACAATAGCGGAACTGGCTCTTTGGGCATTGGCAAGAGCTACCGAGGATTTAAGTCTTTGGTTCGAGTCGACGTTATTTTCAACTCTTTGTGGTCTTTGTGGTCTCTGTTGGAACTGTGGTTTTTCTTGTCTCTCTTGTCTCTCTTGTCTCTCCTGATGAGGCCTCTCTACAGCTACATTTGTCTTTTCAAATTTGTTCTCGATCGGAGAGTCCTCCGAGTCGGGTCTCGGTTTCCGCCCAGGGTTCCTTTTAGATCTGTCTTCCCCGAATTCCAACCTCAACGGTCTGTTGATCAATTTTTTGTAGATCTTGTTCATCAACAGCGTTGTTGGACCCTTCTCGTCTCTGAAATCGATAAATGCAAAACCTTTACATTTCCCTGAATCTTCAAAAGTGGCCATTCTGATCTTGACGATCTCTCCACAACTCTGGAAGTGTTCCTCTAACAATTCCTTGGTAGTGTCAAACGAAAGGTTCCCCACAAACAAAATCCTCGATGGGGGGTTTTTAGAGATCTCGGAGATAGGGTCCTTTTTCGGACGTCCTTCAAACGACTGAGCATTTTTGATCAAAACTTTACGACCGTTCAACACCTGTTCACTAAGAGAGATGGCCAGATTCATATGATTCAGTTTCTCGAAATCGATGTATGCAAAACCTTTGATCTTCTTTTCCTTTTTAGGCAAGTTGACTCTGGTGATATCCGCCTCGGTTATCTTTGCCAGTTCGGTATCTTTTAGATCATCTGAAAATTCCACAAGCTCGCTTGTCTTAGCCACCAAAAATCTCACCAACTCTTCTTTGGTAGTGTCAAACGACAAATTCCCTATCCAGACTGCAAATTCAGATTTAGGCTTCTTCTCTTTTGGCTCCTCCTTTGACTCATCCTCCTCCACTACAGGTTTGGCTACTTCCTGTTTCTTCTCCAACTCCTCGGTGGTTATCTTACCCTGTCTCAATAAACGCTTCTGTTTCTTGGAGAGAGGTGCAGGTTCCGATAAGTCGATCTCGATCTCTTCCAATTCTTCAGCAGTTCTCTTAGCCAGCTTTTTCTGCTCTTTTTGCTCTTTTTTCAGCTCCTTCTTCAGGAGCTTTCTCTCTTTTTTCTCCTGTTTCGACAATTTCTCTGTATCAGACATCCTTTAAGTACTCTCTTATATGCTCATCACTAGGAAGTTTTCAAAATTTTTCAGTCTGAAAAAAAAAATTTTTTTTTTTTCAACTTGATGCGCATTAAGCGATGAGCTGCTTAACTATAGCGGCTATCAAGACTCGATTAAAAAAAATAATAAAATGGTCTAATTATAATATAAAATACAATTCAAACTCCCCTGTTATGTTCTCCATCTTTAAAAGAACAATTCATTCGATAATAAAAGCTTTTCTCTCCTTTTTTCCTGCTATTGATAGCAATTTTTTTCGGTTTTTTCTTTTTGAAAACATCTAGTCTAAGAATGTATACTATTTTCACTAGAGATATCATCGATACTGCTCATGTCTAGTAACGAGCTGTCGAATGATTCTGTGTCGATCAATCTCTGGTCACTCGAAGTGTTCCCAGCGTCTAAAGTGTCGTATATATCGACTTCTGCAGAATTTCTACTCATGTTTCTGGAATGGTTCTTTCTCGGTTTAGGAACCGGTGGTGGTTGTGGACTTTTAGCCTGTGAAGGTGGCATCGTCGTAAGACCAATATGGTCATATCTCGATGATTTTTTGTAGTGTGTAGTTGGAGGTTTCAGCAGATTGGTGCCGTTGATCGAGCCTGAATCTGATATGTCTTCCTCGTACAAGATATCCATCTGACGTACGGGGAAGCTTGGAGAATTTGCATTGGAGTTGATGATGGCAGATTGGTCCTCGGGAAGCGAGTAGTGGTCGTTTTGGTGTGTTTTTCTAGCGATTGTCGTGTTCAAGTTGGGTGTCAAAGAATGGTCTTGTGAAAGAATGTTTTGAGATAGTCCTCCAAGACCCAAACTCTCCTCTGAAGACTTTCTATGAGGAAGCGAAGGTCTTGAAGTGATAGTTCGTGAAGCTTCCATGCCTCTTACGAAGACTGGGTTGGCTACACTTCTCATCTGTGACTCGTTGTTGGACCCGTAGAATGGGTTTGATTTCTCGTTCAAATCCTCAGATGACGAGGTCTTCTTGGAGAACAATTTGCCAAAGAACCCAGCTGATACCTTCTCGTGGCCACCAAAAGGATTCTCAACGTCTTTAGAGCTCTTCTGGTGTCTTTTAAAGAAGAACCATAGTAAAAACAATGCTAGGCCTAATCCTAGTATGGCACCCAAGACACCACCTACAATTCTGCCTGTATTATTAGGACTTGGGTCCGAGTCAATCTCATGATTTTGTAGTACGGTTTGGTAATAAGCCAAATCTGTTGTGATTGGAGTCGGGGTGAAGCTGCTCACCAGGACTGTCCCACTGGGCTGCACTGTATAGTCAAATACCGTCTGTGTCAGCACGGTCAGAGTGAAAGTTGTTGTTGGGTCTGTGATGAGGTATTCCTGAGAATACGAAAGTGTTGAACTGGAGACGTACTCGGAATAAGTTGAAGTATCAGTTACTACGAACACTGAAGTCGACTCGTACACCAGTGAGCTTGAATCAAGTTGATGGGGACTGTAACTCGAACTAGAGCTAATAAGAGTACTTGGTGAAGGTGTATATGTGCTGGTGGACTGTTCAGTTGAAGTCAGAGTGGAAATTTCGGTGAACTGAGATGAGACTGGCTCTTCAAAAGATGAAAATTGACTCGAGACAGCATCATCGGATGAACTCTGACTCTGTGAGATCCCAGATGACTCCGATGACAGACTGCTACTACTCAAAGTTGATGTGACAGTAGTCGTGGAGTCCAGTGTAGGGCTTGAAGGATAGTATGGGTCCTGTGATGAGGACGATATTGTTGTAGGTGGGAGCGTATTTAGTCCATCTATTCTCGAGAAGGAAGCGTATGAGCTCGAACTTGAGCTTGTCACAGAGACACTCGATGACAACGAACCAGCACTGGTCATCGTAAAGTTCAGTGGGGCCGGCGAACTGGCGATGCCATCGGAGACATCTCGTTCTATGGCTTCTAGATTTCGCCTGAAAAAAGTGTATATCTTCTCCATGGTGTGAAGAAGAGACCGGATCGGTGATAAGATGCCCTCTGGCGTGTTTTTCTACACCCCAAGACTTATCTATCGATGTGAGGATTCCTGTCTACAAGGACCAATTTGAGGCAAACAACGATCTGAAACACAATTAAAAATGACCAAATACGATCACAAACACTTTTTTAACTCTTTTCAATATTTTTTATTTTTAGTACACGTCTTTTTTTTTAACCCAAAAGCGTCAATTGAGACGCCAAACACGACAAAAACAAACCCCAGGCCAAGCTTCTGTGACACGCTGCTTTCGGATGCGTTTTATACTGTTTGGGAATAAATCACAGGCCGCAACAGCAATGTTGGATTCCCAATCCGTTGCAAATCATCCGAATCTAGAAACCGTTTGCCCGATAGGGAACGACAAAACAAAAAAAGGCTATTTAGTAGACGGTGCACGACATTTGTCTGGGAGACCGCTGAAAGAAGAGAGATGTGGTAGAAATGGTGTGGATGAGGAACTGATCGCACTTCTCAGTGTAGATAACAAATCCGGTAGCCATTTCTGAGGTCGGTATTCCTGGACTATCCACATCTCAGGTTAGAGACACTAATCATTGATCTCTTGCCATATCCACTTCCTCCAGAGTTCTCCACTCTCAATAATAATATTCTCGATATCTCTCAACCGATTCTTTGGCACCTTTCTTTGCTCGTCTCTAGGCGACGGCGTGGTGTCGTTGTTCTTGTCCTCGTTATTTTCGTTGTCATTATTCATATTATTATTGTTATCATTCGAATTCATCTCGTCTTCAAACAAATTCTGGAACCCGCCCAATTTCGTCGATGAGGCCTTATTCAAGAAATCCCGGATCTCACTCTGCTCAAGTTCCAAAAGAGCAAACTCTTTGGACTTGATGAACGACAAAGAGATGAAAACTATCTCTGTGTGTGGATCTAAACTGGCAAATGGGATCTTGTTACACAAATCCTCTTCTTCTCTACCCAACGACAGAAGATTTGTCGCTGAAAAAGAAGAGATCAACGACTTGATCGGCTTGTCCTCCAACTCTTCGTTATCAAGCGTCAAAGGATGCCAGAAAATATCAGGACCTAACAAATTCATCAACCCATCGTCTAACAACAAATCGTTCAACTCCTGCTTATTCACATTCTTCATATCGAAAACTCTCCAACCTAACAACATATCCCATATTCTACCACGATCGTACTTCGACCACACTTTGGCCCCACACCATTTCAACCACCAAATCACCCAATCGTCCTTCACACTGGTCGTGTTCAAGATATCTTCATCGATGAAGAATTGAGCCAATTCAGGTAGCAAACGACGGAGACAGTACAAGAAGAAAGAGATTCTCTCTTCAGCGGTACCCCCCTTGGCAGGCAACGTTGTCAAGATCTTCTCCTCCAGAGATTCCTCTCCATCATCACTCTCGGTTGATGAATGCGAATCTTCAGAAGGTTCTGGGGAATGTAAAATCACTAAAACCATTCTCTCGTACACTTCAGCAAAAGTCAAGCTCTTGGAGCTATTAGTGTTTTGTCTAATTTGTGTTTGTGAGAACTGCGAATTAGAATTGTTCGTTGTATATGTGGAGACACTTATGTTGGAAGAATCGTCACTATTGGTGTCTGTATTCCTCCTTGAATACATGGGAGAATTATTGCTGTTGAAAATGTCGCTTGAGTACTCAAAATACTTGTTTGCCTCGTCGTTCAAGTCCTTCAATGCGGTTTCTCCGTTCTTGTTGACAAATTCACGTCCACACAAGACGTAGTTGGAGATTTCTTCTGAAGATGTAAGAGGTGGGACCCATTCTGCAAGACCTAGAGCGATCCAAGTCAAACCAGAGTTGTAATTGATGAGGGAACCCCATTTTTTCATAAATTTCAAGATTGAGTACTCCATCACTTTGATGATTTCTTCCTCCACTTTCTTCAACTTTTGAGAATCCAGAGATGGAGGTTCTTTCTTATCCAGTTTCATGTCATTCACATCGATATGATTGTGATGACTTTTTCTAAAATACCTTTTCAAATCGTACTTAATCTTGGCCTTGATATCGACCGTTTCCAGGTCTTCATCTTCATCTGGTGTGATATAAGGTTTAATCAGGAATGGGTGTGATTTCAACAATAGAGGCCACACTGAGCGTCTCAAATGTGGAGGTAAACCTCTTTGTCTTGCAATCAAAGACAAACCTGTGATGTTTTTAGTCGATATGTAATATTCGCACAACTCCACAAGTTGTGGTTCGTCGATGATGGAAGCTTTGCCCTGGAACTTCTTCAGTTTCGAGGTGAATTTCGAGCTTGGAGACACCGGAGCACCCCCGTTGGAAAACGAAGGTCTCAACAACGGAAAACCGTCTCCGTTGGTCATTTTTCCAGAGCTACCGCTAGCCATGGATAACCCATCGAATGCCAAACTTTCCGCCATGGTCATCGATGTGTTATGTGTTGTACCTGATTACTCGACAGTGAAAGAGTAGAAAAAAAAAAGCTCTCTTCTGATCGCCTTATGGTCGTGTGCTCGATTGTATCACTTGACAGCCTCTTTTTCGCTACTGCACCAAGCGAATACGAAACAAGAGAGCCACTAAAAAAAGATGTACTGAGAGAAGATCACCAATTAAGCGAATTGAGATCTGTTGATGGCAATATCGATTACCAAATGGGTTTTGTCGAATTCAAATACTTTTTCTTGTGTGTCTTTCTGGTCTGTTAAGGTGTTCGTGTTGGTAAATTAATAATCATTCATCTTTGATAACTTGAAATTTGTATAACGTGTAAATTGATCTGATCTGGACGGTGTGTCAAAATTGGAAATGAGGAATTTTAAATCCGTGGATTAGGGAAACGAAAATGATGTCAGTGTATCAGAAGTGATATCACTCGACAACAAACCGTGGGGATGAACTCGCTGTTGAATTAAAATTAAATTCCATTCCCAGCAAAAATTCTTCTTTTTTTTCCCCGTTGCACCAGAGTGAGAAAATTTTTTGATGCCACAATAAGCAATTGAGTGTCACACGACCATTTGGTGTGGCTAACGGTGGATTAGTGACTTCGCTTTAGAGCTTGAGATACTGCTTTTGTGGCTATATAGTAAGCTCATCAGTGGGTAGGGTAATAGAGTCATTGAGTAGTCCATTTTGTATAAAAATAGCTGGGCAAAAGAACTAAAATTTGCTAGCTGCTCCTCCTATAAGAAGCTATTCTATCAAATTAGCACATAAGGTGCATCTTCGACAATAGGAAGCCTAGACATCGATTAAATCGTGTAATCGGATGCCTCCAACTAGTACGTTACTGTATTTCCATAAAAAATCCGAAGTTATCTCCTCACGTCTCTCTTTATCCAACATTTCTTTCAAATCGCTGTTCTCAGAGTAGAAATCCGACTTGATGAACTCGTCGATCAATTCGTGCACCATGGTTCTCAAATATTCAACGTCTTGGATCATTGATTGTTGTTGGAGAATCTCCAAAATACGCGACTCCGTTTGCTTAGGAATCTCGTACTCCACCAATTTATCTTTCTTGATCTCCAAGCTTCTCTTGATAGCACTCTGTGGGATCTGGTGGGCCAATGACACATCTCTCATACTCATATATGGTGATCTGGCCAACTCTTCTACACATTTATCGATTTTCTTCTGTCTGGTGTCCGGATCATCGCTAGTCTCAATACACATTCCTCTGTTGGCGCCTTTATAGTCATCAAACTTCAAAAGATTACTCTTAGCGATCTTCACCTGCACCAGTTTACGCAGCGGTGTATTTATTGTGGTTGGTTTCAACTCTCTGGAGTCCTCCAATAACTCTTCAGCGAGGTAACCTCTGTCATTCTTTGAGTTGTACTCGATCAAGTTGAATTGAGCCAATGGAGGTGCCTTGTAAGGTGGAATGTACGGTGTTGGAACCGTTGTGGACAAAGCTGACCTCTCCGCCTGTTGCTGATGATGGCCATGACCCTGGCTCCCGGAATTTTGACGTTCAGCTTGTAAGTTCTGTTGCAGATAGTATTGTGCATAGATCAGGTTCTGACTCGTTGTTGTTGCGTTGTTGATCGCATTGTACTTAGGAGAAAAGGTCTGTCCTACTGCTGGACCCGCTTCATAAGATGGCTCTCTTCTCGTCACTCTATCATCCTTGTTGAAGTTCTTGTAACTGATCTTCAACTTCTTCATACGTCCTCTTAAAGTACTCTCTGGTAAACCGTGATTCCTGGCAACTCCTCGTCTACTGGCATTTGGATTTCTCTCCAACTCCAGAATGGCTGCCACAATTCGGCTCTCCCTCTCTTCCGGAGTCAACTGATCCGTTGAGTAGTCGTAACTAGACATCGCTGACTCAAGCTTGATTTATAGTATTCAACAAACTACCTGCCTGAAAAACGCTGTTTGTTTTCATATACAATTATGTAGACTTCCCAATTAGGTAATTCAAAAAAAAACTGTCCCGATTTGGTGACTACAGACTAAGAATTCTGAAACGAAGAATCATTTAATCAAAACTTGCTATAGATAAGCACGAAGCGAGCCTAAGAAGACCAAAAGTAAAATTGCCACAACCATAATAAAAACCAATTAAATATATAAAACCAAAAATCCTGCCTTCCCACCTATTCCTTTCCCTCATTTATCATAAGTACTTGCTTGTACTTGTCACTCTATACGAGTATTGTCGTTGCTCGTTGGTGAATTATCCTTCGTGTGTTGATACTACCTTGTATGTAATTGTGAACATTCTCTTGAATGGATCTAGTTCTCATTTTTCGAATACCAGCTTGTTCTCGAAAAGTTTCTCTCTCTCTTTGTCTAAATTTTGTTAAATCAATGAGACTGTGAGTCTAATCGTGAACAGTTCGTTGTTCCGAAATATCGCGAGTCCTCTCATGTTAAACCTTGTAGTCCAAAACAAGAGTGAAGCCTTTCTGAGGCTCTCTTGAGCCTTTTCAAACACTCTATTTTGACATTATTAAAAGTTCTAAAAATACTCTCCTGACTTTGAAATCCCATTTTAAGGCAAATCTGTATCAGTACAAAGCCACTTTCAACGCTTTTCGGAATCTAGAAATCTTTCCTCAAGCACTAAAAACATTCATGACGAACAATTAACAGCGCCAGGGCTTCACGCAATTAAATTAAAAACACACTCGGTGTTTGGAATTTAATCGAGAAAATCAAACACAACTTCATAGTGAGAACTCAATCACCACTAGGTCACCCATTGAGCACACTTAATTACTCATTCAACACTCTGAGCTCTTCAAAGTACAGTTTTTCAATGACAACCTTGCCCACTTTGTATTTCTCTCTTCTGTTATCAGTGTGGAGATATTTCCAACCCAAATAGTCTCCACATTGCTTACAATTGACGTCACAGACATCATACGTGCCTGTCATCATGGATTTTGACTCCTTGATACCAAAAGTACAATTTATAACACTTGATACGAGGTTCAGATCACCGGACCTGCCGTGGAAGTTCTCGCTCATTATCAAGTTAGAAATGCAGATGTGGTTGTGGCAATTGGCACAGGCAAAGATGGTTTGGACCTGGCTACCAAATGTAGCTGAAGGCTCTGTGTAGTATTTGGGTGTTGGAGAGAAATTGTACTCTTCTGTGTCTGTGGTGTCTTCTTCCTCGTATTCGTTGTAATCCTCAGCTCTCATGAACGAGGTGACAATGTACTGATTGTGCAAAGTCTGGTATATTTTCTTTTCTACAAAGACACCGTCTTTCTCAATAGACTCGAAGTCGACCAATGTCTTTGACGAGGACAGGGAGCTCGTCCGTTGGTCTTTGAACTTGTTGTGCGGATTGCTGCTAACAGGGGTCGCCTTAAAACACTCTGGGAATATCAAGCCCATCTGATTCTACAGTAGTATACGTCTCTCGTTGATCGTGGTACAACGGTTCACTCTCTCACTCTCTTAAGATCTCTTCTTGAACTCCAGTTCAACCCCTGAAGCTGCAACTATTTATATCTGCTTAATTATTTAATTATCTTAGAATTACCCCGTCACCTTTTCTCTGCTCTGCTAATTAAACATCCCGTTTTGGAGGGGTGAGCCGGGTAACTGCGAGCTTTATCCAGATGAGACTTGAAATCTCCATTTGTCGAGTAAATGACACTTCTTGATCCCTTCGATGTCAAATGATCAACTGGATCAATTTTCACCAGCTCTAATACTCGAACAACTTGGCCATCTCACTGGTCACTCTGTTTAGCAGAGGCTTTTGGTGTTTTGTGCACGACCTTGATTCAGTTTAGAGAGAAAAAAAATTTGTTCAAAGAGAACGCACGGTAAAGACAAGAGGAAGAAGAGAGAAAAGAACAGGAGAAGAAGAGGGGAGAAAAGACACAAGAGGTGAAGTGTAGAGAGATCAAAGGGTGATAAAAAGAACAAGCATAGAAAAGAAATATAAAAGGAGACACAAAGAATAGATATAATGTTTGGATTAATGAGAGGTCTGATGAGACCTGTTCAGGTACCAAAGATGCAAAGAGCTTTCCACATGTCTCGTATAAGTATGAACTCCGGGTCTTTGTTTGGGTCCATCACCAAGCTGGATTCTGTGGCATCGACATCTGAAACTGTGGAACAGCAGAACATTGAAGAAGACGACCCTTCAGTGATCAGATATCTCGATCCAAAACAAGACAAAGATTTGCAAGAATTTTTGCATCCAGACCCAATAGTTGCCATAGATGAGTTGTTGACTCCTTTGAAGAAACAGATCTATTTGGCCAATGTATCAAAGAATGGTTTTTTCAAGAACAAAGATACCGTTACCTTAGCGGATGGGAAGAGTTACTCTTTAAAATTAACTGCAAAAGAGATCGAAGCTTTGGAACCAAGTATTTATTTGAAATCTTACAGAATCAAATCCTCTATGAAAAAAGCCACTGTGGTGTTGAGATTACTTAGAGGTTTGGACGTCAAGACCGCCATCACTCAGTGTCAATTCACAACGAAGAAAATTGCCAGAGAAGCTTCTGATCTTTTGAGAAAGGGACTCAAAGACTCTGAAAAATTGGGTTACAACCCTAATAAATTGTTCATCTCCCAATTCTGGTCCGGTTCAGATGGTCACTGGCAAAAGAGAGTCGAACCAAAAGGTAGAGGTAGAACTGGTATCATCACTCACAGATCTATTCATATCAGATGTATCTTGAGAACTGAACAAACACTGAAAAGACTTGAATGGGAAAGACAGGTCAAATTGGACACTCTCAAGAGCAGAAAACCTTTGGCCAACCCACTTGTGAACACGCCAATCAGATCTAAAGTACAGGGATACTACAGATGGTGATTGCTTGAACTTGTGTAGTAGAAATTCATATGTAGATAAACGTGTAAATAGAATTACTGGTGGAATGTAGTTTGAGAGTCGTGCTCATTGTATCAAAAATCTATGGATTTGATATTGTGCTCAATTAACTTTTTGTCTGCATATGGCGAAACAGTGAACTAACAAAGGAGGCGGTAGCGACCAAAAGATCGGGTAATTCAGGCAATGATATATGTAGATAGTGAGCACTACTCCAGCCGATGTTAAGTAGATAAATAAATAAGTTGTTCAATAAATAGGTAAATAAATATTTAAATAAATAGGTGAATTGATAGATAAATAGGTATAATCAGTCATCATACCCTGCCAATGACTTATCTCTACCCCTCTTAGGAAGAGGATAACCGTTTAAAGGCAATGGAGTATGGTCGTCATACAAGTATTTTCTTCTCAATGGAGTGACCACCAACATGATGACAGGACCCATCAACCCAATGACAAATGGGAAAAACACATGGGGTCTGGTATTGGCATGGTAGCTCAACCACTATTCTTCAATTAGTATCTACAGCAAGGCAAAGCCAGCTCAACTTTCTAACTTACTCTGAGGGGTTGTTTGTAGTATATAGGATACTCGCCCAATTGTGACATGATTGGTTTATATAGCCAATTAGTATGGGGAAGCAATTTTTTTTTTTTCTTAGCGGCTACGAATCAGCCAGGGTCCAAGTTAGCGGCATTGATTTGGAATTACACTCAATTGAGGTGCAAATCATGAAATGTGGTACAAGAAAATTACAGGTATTCAGGAATCAACAGAATCTATAAAATCAAGCCTTCTTCTTACCTTTCTTCGATCTTGTTTGTCTTTTCTCGACAACTGGAGTGTCGACACCAGAAGCCTTGCTCTCTTCCTCTTTCAACTCTTCTTTCAATTCACCAACCTCAATGACGGCTTCTTCTCTCTCTTTCTCTTCTCTTTCAGCTTCTTCTTCATAGTATTTCTTCAACATTCTCTCGTTCTCCCATTCAGCATAGTACAAACCACCTTGTAAGACCAAGACTAAGACAAGAACAAAGACAATCATGGCTTGAGAAGCAGCAACAACGTTGATGCCGGTTCTTTCATCCACTTCTCCCCATTGGTTGTACATAGCACTTAAAATACCAGTTCTAACGTTGGTCAAGTAGATAACAGTGGCAAGCATGTACAGACCCAAAGTACCATACTCAAACATCTTGGCCTCTTCAGATGGCTTGAAGATCTTGATGAAACATCCAATGAATCCAATACCAATGACAACATGGTAAGTGTTCAAGATCAAACTTGGTGAGTTACCCCAAAGCTTGTAGTGTTCCAACGATTCTTTGAAAAACTCGTCAGTAGCAGGAACTGAGGAGTACAAAGTACGGTAATCATATGGCCAGTTAGAGAAAATAACACCCAAACAAAACGAAGTGGCACTGACAATCAACCCAGTACCAACTGGTAACAAATCTTTATATCCCATTATCAACTATTTTTCAGTCTCTGTGATAATAAACGATAACGTTGAAAGAAAGCCACTTTGTTATCTTTTTCTCCAGAAGTTGTTTTTTTCCCTTTTGGGTGTGGTGTCATGATGTCTTTTTTCAAGCCAGTTTATATTTTATAACTATTCATTGAAAGAGTTGGCTTTCTATAAACTTCACCTATCTAAAAAAGTGTAATAGCTTTCGAGGTGTGAATAGTGAGCTGTGGATCTTTGAAGTATACTCTGCTATTAGAATTTGAATTCATGTCAACTGTGACACCATTAGTGTTCCCAACAGAGTTGAGATTATTAACTGACGTTCATTAGAAGTATTCACTTTTGACAAATACTTGAGCACCATCAAGAGTCCAATTGTCTACTATTTCACAACATATTCTTTCGATCAGATGTAGCCGTTTAATTTGACACGCACATCTCAAAAGGTGATACTTCTGTGAAACACCGATAATAGAGGTGAAGTTATTTACCTTCGCTCGTTCTATTATTTCAGATCTCGAAGAGTTCTAATTTGCCTGCTACAGTTCCAGTACTTTTATCCGCAAACTAGAGCTTCTAATCAATATATCAAGGTCTATTTGATTAAGTATCGTCTCTTTAAAATGCAACTCGATCTGATTTGGGGGTAAACGGTAGTGTTTTAACTAACAAATTCCTAGAGAGGAAATGTATTTTTACAGCATAGAGAAGACTTTTAGAGTCTTGAGATTTAATAGGTCTTACAACAAAATGGATTAGGATTGGAATTTAGCGCTCTATACAAGGTTGAAACAAAGCTGTCTGTAAAGCCTCCTTTTTGTCAGATTTCCTCTCTTAAAAAAGGTCACATCATGTCCACACTTTAAAAACAACTTACCACATCTACATCAAACTGATCCAAAATATTGTTTTTAATAATAACGCTATTTAGTGAATACAAATTAAGCCTCAACTGGAGCAGCTTCTTGTTCAACTGGAGCTGGCTTGTAGTCTTTGACATATGGAGGTGGGATTTCGTCCTCTTCCTTGGCCTCGATAACGTTAACGGAATCTGGCAAAGCCTTTGGACCGAATCTGGCGGCAGCTGGGTCTCTCATAATCTTGACCTTAACACCCAAAACACCTTGTCTCATCAAGACGTGTCTGGTAGCAATGTCAATGAAGTCGTTGGCTGGTTGACCGGAGTGGATCATGAAACCGTCAGCGAATTTCATAGACTTGGCTCTGGCAGCTCTTAATTTACCGGAGACAACAACTTCAACACCCTTAGCACCAGATTCCATGACGAATCTGACAACAGAGTAAGCAGCTCTTCTGATGGCCAAACCGTTCAACAACTTGTATTTCAAAGATTCACATTGAGCGACAGCGGACAAACCTCTGTCTTGGACTCTTTCAGCGTACAAGACAACGGTACCTTGTTTGAATTGGAATCTCTTGTGGACCAAAGAGGTCAACTCCTTGATTCTCTTACCGTTCTCACCCAAAACAGAGTTGGTGTGGGTAGCTCTGATGATGATCTCAGTCTTGGTTGGAGTGATTCTGACTTCAACACCAGCGTAACCAGCCTCAGCTAATTCTCTGGTGAAGAATTCGTTCAATTCAGCGTAGAAGACACCGTCAGCTACGAGCTTTCTCTTCTTGGAAATAATCTTGGATGCAGACATTTTTAACTTGATGAGTATTGGAAAGATGTATAAGAAAAATTCGTGAAAAATTATTTTGTAAAGACAAAAAATTTTTCAGTGCGTGGTCGTGTACGCAATACAAAGAGTTTTCCCGTGTCACTAATGACAGAGCCGGGTAACTCTTTTCACCAGTTGACTAGTCAAGTATCTTCATCTTATTTGAGCTTATTTAATTCGTACGATTTCTCAAAAGACACCGATGAGATGTTTTGAAAGTTGTTTTGGGTTCCTTGTTTTGAAAGTTCAAAAATCTTAAAGGTGTGAATTTTTTTGCAAAGTGATAATAGTGCTTGTTAGAGTTGAGATGAGAGCGATGATTTCAAACCAAAAGTAATTCAGTGTCCTTTCTAGAGGGAGATGGAACGTACAATAATTGGTAGCATTAGTATTATTGACTCAAGCTTTCCATTTAATATTTTGTTTTGTAACACTTAAGCGTGCCAAAGGGTAAGAGCTCGACAAACAAGTCTTACCAACTAGACATCAAGATAGGCAGCCATTTACGTTAAGGCTCAGCCAACTACGATATGTCAAACGGAAACAACTAATTACAAAACTATAACAAAAGTGCCAGAATTGCACCTGCGGCGATTCCTATAGCACCGTATTCACCAACCCCTAATTGATGAGCTGCTCCAGCCATCTCAACGGTAGGAACAGTGGTGTTGGCATATGGACATGCAGAAGTGTCCGAGCATGAAGTGACAACTTCTGTTACAGTCACTTCTTCCTCGACAATAGCGGTAGTGGCCATGACACTTGAAATAAAAAGAGATAAAGCGATTGAAATGGATCTCATTTGAGTAGTGATTGTTTTAGTATAAAGAGCTTAGAAAGTGTGAGAGAGATGAGTATGATCTTGAGAAATGCAAGGGGAAAAGTCTCTTATTTATAACAAGTTACAGGTATTGTAAATAGGGAAAGTGCAGAGAATACCAATTTCAAAAGATTTTGGCTCCATTTTAGTCTTGCAAAGTTTGATCTTCAGTCTTATCTTAAATTACATGCATCAAAACTTGACACGAAACCTAGTTACTCGACAGTTCTGGAAGCTTTCGGTTTAAAACTTTCCAATTTGGGACACTCGATGGACGAAAAGAGCAACCCACTATTAAATTGGAAGTTATAATTTATTGTTCACTGGTAATTTTTTATTTTTTGTAACTTTAACGTTTACATCAATTCAAGGCGTGCACGCCTTACTAGTTAGGTGAGTTTACGTAGAACGCTAACCTCTTGCACGGTCGGTATATCAAGCTCAAATGTTTACTTATAGCAGAAGTGAGGTGTGCTCGTGATGCCTTTTCAGATTAATCTCTAAAGTAATCGTTGCAATCAGTTAACTAATAACTCGCGATGTCCCATGAACTGCATGAAATTACTTCATTTTCCTCTTTAGGCGTTTTGGTCACTTGCACGACCCAGATAAGGCACGACGATCTGCTCAATTATAACTACAAATAGATAAACCAGGACGGCTTAGGAGTACTCTTCTTTGTAAATGATTGTGTTCTGATATAAATCGCTATAAATAAACACCTCCTAGTTCAAAGTAAAAGAGTTTACTATGATACCATTCTCAACACGTATTTTTGCTTCAAGCATTTGTAAGGGTCTCAAGTGTTATTAAACACACGAAAATTCACTAACCATAAATTACCAAGATTATTCACAATCATGAAAACTAATGGATCTGTGATTCATCTTCATATCGATGGAGAGATACTCCTATTTTGAGCCAAATTGTTGATGTGCTATTTATATAATATGTAAAAACAGTACCTTCACAATGGTTACATTCATCAATTCAATCAATTTAGCTAAATCATTGATTTCTAACCCAGTGATCATCCACTTTGCCATTTCCATTCACAAACTTTCAAACATCTTCAATACATATTCTAGCAGTCGATATCTCTTCCCCAGTTTAACTTGAAAAGGGATACATAGAAACCCGTGAAATCAAATGACAGAATTTCGTAAATGAGACGAGAAAAAGAGCCCTGAGGCGAGCTGTTCTCAGTTGAGATCAATTAATCAAATTCAAGTGTTTGAGCTTGATTGTTTATCGAGGTGGTCAATAAAAGCACCCATACCAAATAACAGTGGTACAGTAAAACAAAAAATACAAAGTTAGTACTCCATTGCTGCTTGATACAACGGATCACCCAATACATCAAGAAACATGTCAAATTTTAGAAGTATAAAATGTGTTGTAGTTGGAGACGGGTAAGTTTAAAGCATTCAGACGCCAAACCATATGTTTCACCATACTAACCACTTCGTAGTGCTGTTGGTAAAACTTGTCTTCTTATAAGTTACACAACAAACAGTTTCCCACACGACTATATCCCAACTGTGTAAGTATAGATATCACTTGAGGAGATGATAACATACTAACAAAGCAGCTTCGATAACTATTCCGCGAATTCGGTAGTGGACGACCAAGTTGTGAAATTAGGATTATGGGATACTGCCGGTCAAGAGGAATATGACAGACTTAGACCTCTTTCGTACCCACAAACCGAGATCTTTTTGATCTGTTTCTCCTTGGTAGAGCCAACCTCTTTCCAGAACGTCAAAAACAAATGGATCCCTGAGATTCGTCACCATACCACTAAAGATATGTTGATCTTGTTGGTGGGTACCAAATTGGATCTCAGAGACGATCCAAATGTGTTGGACAACCTTGCCGACATGGATTCAGCTCCGATCTCTGAGGCTCAAGGTCAGGCATTGGCAAGGGAGGTCGGATGCTGTGCTTATTTAGAGTGCTCAGCAGCAACAAGGGAAGGTGTTGAAAACGTTTTTGAAACTGCTATCAGAAGTGTTTTGAACCCACCACTGAGTAAAGAGATCAAGAAGAAAGACACTGTCACCTCTAGTGGCAGCGACACTCCACAAAATAACGGCACTGGATTCATGAAGAAAAAACCGAGAAAGGCTAAAAAATGTCTTATTCTCTGATTTTACTTCTCCAAACTTAATCATCACCCACGCTGGTCGACTTTTCTACTATCTGTTTCAATACTGTATCACTTAACTAGGTTAAACGTTGTTTATAAAACGTACATTAATTTACAATTGATGGTGGCTAATTATTCAAAGCTATTCGTGGCTTTGAATTGAAGCTAATCTGTGACTTGCCAAGTAAGCTGTATGCTGACACTGATATCTGTGACTCCCTTGTGAAAAACTGTATGCTGAACAATCAGTCAGATATCATTTAATCATACCTGCTCTCGAAGGATGTATACTTGGACCAGCCTCTCTAGAAGTTGATTCACTCGGCAGAGCGGACTCACTAGGAGCATCACTTCTTTTCAGTCTACTCAGTTTAATATCTTCTTCAATTCTGGACTTTCTTTCAACTTCCAATTTTTCATTCTTCAGTTTCAACTTGGCCAACCGGTTCAGCGAGTTACCTCCACCTCCAACGGTAAGTTCAACGTTGATTTTCCTGTCTTTCAAGATCGAATGGTGTTTCATCACAGCTGAATCGATTTTCTTCTGGATATCTTGGTGAATATTGTAAAACTCAAGAAAAGCAATACCTTTGTCAGCTCTGATTCTTATTCTGTCTGGGTTGGCTTTCTTAAAATGCAGCATCAACTCTTGTTGAGAGATATCGTAGGGTAAATTGCCTACAAATAATATGAATCTAGGACCACCACCCAGTTGAGCTGCGAGACCTTTACCTTTCTTCCCACGTCTTGTCTTTCTCTTCTTAGGCACAGGTTCTTCAGTTGTCAGTTCAGTCTCCTTTTTCTTCTCTTCTTCTTTCACCTCATTAGGATCCAGTTTCGTCCTGTTGCGAAACTCTAAAGCCTTTTTCTGCTTCTTGGTCAACTTTGCCTCACTTTCACTCATTATCACCCAACTTTTCACCTCTAATGTAGTCGAAAATTTTTTAATGTGTGAAAAAAAAAAGTTTAAATTTTTCACATGCGCGATGAGTTGAAATCAAAAAAAAATTTATTATCATGATATTTCATTTATATATAAATCACCACGTACGTAAACCGTTCATAATTATCGTTATTAAAGAGAGACGACCGAATGAGCTCTTTTAAGCCTGTTTAGCGTGTTTAAAGCGCTGAGTGTAGATTAAGCTCATAACAAACCAACAGACAACCCTTTCAGTAATCTAGCGTTGGTTAAAGCTGCAATGATAGCTGCACCGACACCGGAACCATCTTCAGCAGCTACCAATTTAATTGGGTAATTGGCTGGAGTCAAACCTTGTTTTTTCCAGTCAAAGATATCAGCTAAACCATCCTCTGCTCTCAGAACAAAGTTTGGATATTTCGAGTACACGGAACCGTCACAGGCAATGTGACCTTTCAATTGACCGGTCTTGGTGGAGGCAGCTGCGATACCACAGATGGCCAATCTGGCGGCTCTTGTACCGATCAACTCAGATAATTTACGGATCAATTTTCTTTCCGGTTGTGTGAACTCCAAGTGCATCTTCTTCTTGAGCAAATCCAAGGTGTCTTGCAAGTTTTCAAATGGGTCCAACTCGATGATGGAAAGAACCTCGGTGTCCAAGATGTATGGAGTGTTCAAAGCCTTGATACCTTCGGAGTCAGCCTTGTAATTTTCCAAGATGGTACCTTGTTCGTACAAGTCGACCAAGATCAATCTCAATACTTCACCAAGATAGTAACCTGCAATCATCTTCTCGAATGCTTGTTGGTTTGGTCTTGGACTCTGAGCATCGATCAAGACATCGTATTTGGTTCTTGGTAAGGCCAAATGCTCGTTGTCAAATGAACCGTACTCACAGTTGATCAGCATGACAGAGTCTTGAGGAATGTCGTTGGCCAATTTACCGGCAAGTTTTGGAATATTGTTAACGACATCGTAGTAAGCACCGTTGACACCGGTACCAAAGATACAACCCATGGTGGTCTCTGAGTCGGTATAATTAGAGGCTACCAAGGTACCGGTGGTATCGTTGATCAAGGCAACAACCTTAATAGGCAAGTTTCTCTTGTTAATCTGCTCCATCAACAATGGAACGACATCCTGACCTTCAACGTTAGGAATATCGAAACCTTTAGTCCATCTTTGTAAGATACCAGAGTCAATTCTGGTCTGGGAACATGGGAAGGAGAAAGTGAAACCTAAAGGCAAGACTTGACCCTCGGCTACACCTTCTGGGAAGGCATCCTTGATAAATTTCTGTAAAGACTCGGCAATGAATCCGAACAATTCATCTCTGTCTGGAGAAGTTCTGATGTGGCCAGGCAAGTGATATTTGGATTGTTCAGTTTCAAATTTACCTCCTCCCAACAATTTGACGGAGACAACTCTCAAATTGGTTCCTCCAAGATCGATGGCCAAGTAGTCACCGGTTTCATTACCAGTTGGGTGTTCAACAACCCAACCTGGAATCATAGGGATGTTACCCCCTTTCACAGACAAACCTTTCTCCAATTCACTGACGAAATGTTCTGTGATTGCCTTCAACTTGGTACCTGGCACAGTTAACAATTCTTGATATTTGTCAAGAACGTCCAACAAAGTTCTTGGGACATCTGCCATGGAACCTTTTCTTGAAGGTGGTTGTTTGGGACCTAAGTGAACCATTTTCTATTAATATTTATAACTTTATTTGTAAACTATGTGTTTGTACAATTACTCTTCAACTTGAGTACTACAAGAAAGAACTCTGTATTTATACCCAACTCTTTTTACCACAAATCCTAACAAAATCTGCCCTTTCCCCATAATGTGATTTTACTTTTTTTGTCCCCGGATTAATGCATAAAAAGTCGGATCATTTTAAAGTGAGACGCAAGAAAAAAGAAAGACTTTAGTTTTTCCATACGGACTTGTGTTCCTCTATCACACCACGGTTCCCACCCCACTCTTTTTTATTCTGGTGTGGAGTTTAAAGATGTTTCATGGTGCTGGCTAGTTGTAGAGGGCATGTTTTGATATTGCTATTGAGCTCAAATTTGAAAAGTCGGTACTATGCACTCCGAGATCCAGTAAACAATATAACGCTAAATAAGTATCCCAAACCTTAAAAAAGCTCCTATCCAACTTCACATCCCAACCATTGGATCGGTCCATCTCCAGCAACTCGGCAATAGCGCACCAGCTAACGCACCATACTCCCATTTGCCCCACCATATACTTCCCCGTGGGGAGATCTTGACCTTTTTTCCTCGCTCACTCCGCAGGAATAACCTGATGCCCGCTAGCCCCTCAGGAAATTCCGGCTCCTGCTGCTCGGCTGCACAATTAGAGTTTCGGAGAAACTCCTCAAGCACCATGCACCTTGGTGAAAATCTCTCACTCCATCACCAAAGCCCTATCATAGCCGACTACTGCTATTCACGTATGGACCGTCCACGCATCTTCGCCAGTCTCGCTTGCCGATACTGTGGACCGGGTAGCGAGAAAAAGGTCGTGTACCGCGGATGCAATGTACTAAAATCGCACTGGGGAACCGAGCACCTTTTAGATCATTTCTAAAGAAGAATGCAGGAGGGACGGCAGCGTATTCGTAAAATCGAGGGAGCTGTCGCTAGGGCCTTGCGGTCACATGTCGTGATAAGGGATCTCTCCGATGTCGTGAGAGAGTTGTTGGAAAACAGCGTAGATGCCAACGCTACAGAGGTGTGTCTTCGATTCCGAAGCAATGAGTATTTCGAAGTCATATGCGAGGATAACGGAACCGGACTAATTCCTGAAGAGTTGCAACTCGTTGGTGAACCCCACTTCACTTCGAAATTCACCTCAAATAATATCGAGGGGCTTCAGCATGTGCAGACTTTCGGTTTTCGTGGCCAGGCCTTGCATTCGATAATTGACATCTGTTCAAAGGTCCAGATCTCCTCGGGAACCCATCAAATTATATTTGACAAGGGCGTACACCCAGGATCGGTGCGGGACGCTACTTCCTTTAGTAAAGGTGTCATAGTTACCGCTAAAAATATTTTTGGAACCTTGCCTGTGCGACAGGCCCGTCTTTTGAAAGAGTCCGAATCTGGCATTATCTCCAGAATAAGAAATGCACTGTTTCACATCGCTGTGACACATTCTAATGTGGCTTTGAAAATTTACAAAATGGAGCCCCACAAACCAGATACTCTTATCGTTAGTACAAGTAGAGACCATTCTCAAAGTCATTTGGCTGACGCCTTAAGGTCTGTCTATGGAATCTCTTTGTCGAACGAGTACGAGACTTTCGTGCTAGAGCATCAGGACATAAAACTTGAAGGCTTGATATCTTTCAAAACTGGCCATGATTCGAACTATCAGTTCACCTTCTTAAACAATAGACGATTGTTAAATCCCCAATTGACCAAATCTATAAACACATTTCTTCAGAACTCAGGATTCACAGACCAGGATGAAGTGATTCTTCCCAACTTTTCACCAAAAGAGTTGTCTCCGAAAAAAGGCAAGTCACCTACTAAAATTGTAGGTAAACCGTTCTCTAAGCATGCTATTTACATATTTGCTATAGAGGGCCAACAATCATCTTCAGACTTGATTCAAGACCCATCCAAAATTATTTTCAACTCGGCGGATATCGAATCTTTTGAGACTTTGATATTGAAGTCGTTGAAAAATTTCTTGGAAAGCGGAAGAATATCATCTTTGGGAAGAAGAAATTTAGCTAGCATCCTTAATGGCTCAACCAGACAACTGAAAAGGATCGCCAAACCTTTGTCATCAAGAAACGAGTCAAAGAAGCTGAAAACAACCAGCGGGAGTGCTAACAATGCTGAAAAGCCCGTGACGTCATCTGAAGGTAATTCTGAGACCCCGAAATCACCTAATGGCATAGAGAGATCTGAAACTTGTGATTTAGTGCTGAGGATAGATCATGGTGAATTGAAATCGGTTTTCTTTCCTGGAGTTTCAAATTTGCGTTTATCTATAGAAGATCTTTCTCGGTACAAGGTGGTTGGTCAAGTGGACAAAAAGTTCATTTTGATCCAAGTGTCTTTGAGCAACCAGTCTATTTTGCTGGCTATAGACCAACACGCTTGCGATGAGAGAATTCAGGTGGAGCGGTTTTTCAAAGGATTCATTGAGAGAACTATTTTACTGAAAGAGCCGGACTCTGTCGCAGTGGAACTGAATCTCGAATTCAGAGTGTCCGAGAATGATCTGAATTTTTTGAGGGAATTTAGTGATTCTTTTAACGTTTGGGGAATACGATTCAAATGCAGTGGTAACATTTTGAGAGTCACCCATCTTCCGTTTATTTTGAATCGTAAAGTTGGAGCTGATGCAGTCTTTTTGGAAAGTGCTATATTGCAGCATTGTTCCGATTTAAGAGCTTACAGGAGATTAAAAGTGACAAGGGAGGTGCCAGTTGACTGGTGGGCTTGTTTGATGTACATGCCAAAAGTTATCGTTGATATTTTGAATTCAAGAGCTTGTCGATCAGCTATCATGTTTGGAGAGAGTTTGAGCGCCGATCAATGCCAATTCTATGTTTCTCGACTTTTCAAATGCAAGCTACCGTTTCAATGTGCCCATGGAAGACCTTCAATAGTTCCTCTTGTTGACTTGGATCTTGTGTAAGTCACCCTCAAGCGACTAGTTATAGAGGGTTATAACTGGGTCTACGTGATGAACATTGCTGTATTGACAGAACAAAAAGTGGTTTTGGATGAATAAAAATTCATACTTCAAATGATCGCATAACAATTTAGCTCCTTCCAAGTTGGTCTTTACGGTCTTTAATTAAAGCTGGTCCTCCAACGAACTGACAGTTTCAATAAAACCAGTCAAGTGACATTATTTATACAAAGTCGTGTATTTTTCACCAAACACCCTAAAGAGGAAAAAGTGTAGTTTAAAAATGCAAATCAACAAGTTGAGATACTGCAATTTCACAAATCACCGGCTGATTGGCGATCCAGCGAGACTATGAGTTTCAGCACTCCACCCAACGATGGAGATCCTGTGAATCCAGAGAAAGATGGGAAGAAACCCAAAAGAAAGTATAGTAAGGCTGGATGTAGAGAATGTAAGAGAAGAAAGATGAAGGTGCGTAAATCGACTAATATTATAGATGGTCCAGGAACCGTACTAACTTCCGCAATAGTGTGACGAAGGCAAGCCATCGTGTTGGCATTGTCGTAGGTTAGAGAAAGAGTGTGTCTATGAGCCTGTTAAGTCCAAGAGAACAAAACTCTCCACTGGTGAGATGGCATCGACTTTGCAAGCAAAGCCCCAGAGACCAACACCGAAAGTGCCTCTCACCCCTCCAAATCTCCCTCACAACTATAGGAGCCCTCTATCGCTTCCTAATATTTTGAACCATCACCCAGAATCGCAGCATTATCAACAGTTCAACGTGCCCTTCCGCCCATTTATGAGCAACGTCTCACAGGTCCCGAGCCAACCAAAATCCAACTCACCTTCCTCCATACAGGCCAGCATCTCCATTCACGGTTCAAACAACTCGGACAGTCCACCACCGTTACCTTTGGATCCTTTGGTGAACATTCCTCAATTTTTCAACGACGATGTCTTTGTGAATAACGCCAATATCATGGCTCATAATTTGAACGATTTGTTAAATCTGAGACTTGAAGAGGCTATAAGTTTCGACAACGAGACTACCAACTTACTAGATAACCCTCAGTTCTCATTTCTAAATGAGCCGTTCCCAATTGCTGCTCCTTCGAATCTCAGTCAACAGAATCTTAATCTGTTGAACAGAATGGATCAGCACAGAAGTCATATACCCAAGATAATCAGTTACAATATGAGAGAACTCACGTCGATTCCAAATGTATCTTTGGAAGAATTCCATCTCAGAGACCCTCACAATTTGTATTTAGAGTATTTCTACAAAGATTTCGCCTGGGTGATCTTCCCGTTCCAAATTTCAGAGTCAAACAACTCAGTTAGAGATATTCTTCTCACATTGGCAACGAAAAATGTGTATTTGATGTCGGCTATACTTGCCTGTGGTGCGAGATCTGTGATGAAGTTGAAACCGAGCCCGGAACATGAAAAGGCGTATTTTTCATACCTTTCCAGTTGTTTGGCGGCTCTTTCGAAAATCCTCAATTCTCCAAAGAAGAAACTTTTGGAGAACGTTGAGCCGCTTTTGCTCACTATTTTGCTTCTAACATCGGACAATGCTTCTTCGAAGAATCAGTCATGGAGAGCTCATTTGAGAGGTGCAAAAGATCTTTTGTTGATCTACGCTCAAGCTAAAAGAGAACCAAAGACTCACGCTTCTTCACTTGTATTTGCATTTTGTGGTGCTTGGTATGTCACTTTTGAGCTATTAGCTGGATCCGGTGGACTGCCATTAGGTGGTACCATTGACTCTGAGGACGAGATGGATCTCTTGATCAACACCGAGGATGACGAATTCATGTACTTGAAGTCGATGAATTTGATCATTGGGGATTCTTTCAACAGGTTTGCGGGATACACCTTCTCTATGGTTTATTACTATAGAGACATGATCAAATTGATGATCAGAGACAAGAAAGAAGATGCAAATAGAGTCACAATTCATGAAGCAGTTGAGTTATTGGCAAAGCTAGAGAAGGAAACCAAAGTTTCTCTTATACATCCTTCAGCAATAGTCCCCAGTGATCATTATCTCTATCCAAACTCTGAAACTTCACCACCTGAAGGAGAAGAGCCTTTGCCCGTGTCGTGCATAGGTATCTTGAATAACGATGACGGCTCAATCAAGAAAGTGTACTCGTGGTACGATATTTCACAACAATCAGCTGCTCTTGGGTGTATGTTGGTGGTGTTTAATAGGATATTAAAATTACCCCAGGAGTCTTCGTTCATCAAAGAGTTGGTGACACAGATCATCACGTTGATGCATTTTTTAGACTGTGACGACCCTCCAAAAGTGTATCATATAATGATGTTGCAGCCCACGATGTGGGAAGCTGGCTCGATATGTACCAATCCTGAGGAGCGCAAGCAGTTTGAAAAGTTCTTTGTGCTTTTGAAAGATGTTGGAGTTGGGAGTGCAGAGTATGTGCTTAAGAGGATTCGCAAAAAGTGGGCGTTGTACGATAGACAAAAGATCGGCTCTTACCTCTCGGAGTCGAATGATGATGATGAAGAATTGGACATTGTAACATATTGAAAAGAACGTTGGGGAGAATCATGTGAACGATAATTGTAATCAGTAGGAGTTTGGTGTTGTAATGATGTGGTGGTATGAGTACAATAATGATCTTTTCAACTATACCACTTTGTTTCGAGCGACCAATGCTCAAGTATTAAGTCATCAAAGGTATTTCTTTGATATGATTATGACTAGATAATGAACTTTAAATGGTTTAATTAATTGGCGATGACAAGTGAGATTAGATGAAAGTTTTAATGTAATGATGGTGTTTTGTGGACAAATAAGTCTGAGAAACATTAACGCTTTGCAATCGTTGCAAGAAAGTGGTGAGCAAGATAACAAACGTCACTTTATTCCCCATGATGTGAACACTACCAAGCAGGTTTATGAGCACTTTAAAAGTTTATCAGGCTATCAAGCCATTCTCATTCAATTGGGTGAGCTTAATGTTTCTCTTGTACTTACCCCCAATTTACATAAAATATAATCTTTGTAAAAATTACGAAATTTTCCAAAAAATCTCTGCTTCCCAGAAACCCCTTCTCATCAGCGTCATCACCGGTTTACCATTGCTGCTATAAAATTCCTTCAACTTCACAACTTGACTATATCATTTTCACTGCTGAAGTATGAGGTGAGCTGTGCTGAAAATTACAATCAGATAGTGCGTAAAACACATCACTAACAAAAATCGTTGAGAGGAAAAAAGCAGCCAGCTTTGAGAAATTGATAATTAAATTGCAATTAAGGAACACCAACGCTTGTAGAAACCTTTCAAGATGGTGCAAAAGGAGGCTATTTTCCGTAAGTATAACTACAGTTAGCACTAATAGATCACACAGAGCATTGTTACTAATGGATTGATACAGGTTCTGCGGAGATGGGGCTCATCCAGTTGTATATTCCAACAGAGGTGGCTAGGGAGTCCTTGTACACCTTGGGTAACTTGGGGAACGTACAGTTGAGAGACTTGAACTCCAAAGTGAGTAGTTTCCAAAGATCGTTTGTCAAGGAGATCAAAAGGTTGGATAACGTGGAAAGACAGTACCGGTATTTTATGGCGGAGTTGGAGGCCCGTGGAATCCCCATCACAGACTCGCCTTATATAGGCGAGGATGTGAAGCAAGTGGGGAAGCTCTTGAAAACCTCTGAGATCGACGAGTACGTCGAGAGCGCACAATTGTTAGAAGAAAGAGTGTCTCAATTGGCTGAGAACGCACAAGTACTCTTGACCAAGCAGATGGACCTCGAACAGTTGAGAAACGTTTTGGGATGTTCCAACGAATTTTTCAGCGTCAATGCGCCACAACAGCAGCTCACCAGCCACTCGGAAAGCGAAGATTCAGAACTTACTGTTCTGGAGAACGGGGGCTCTCCAGATGTCAATTTCATCACCGGAGTCATTGCCAGGGAGAAGGTGTCTGTTTTGCAAAGGATTCTTTGGAGAAGTTTGAGAGGGAATTTGTTCATGAAATCGACCGAGATCACGACTCCGATTTTCGAGCCTAAGACCAAGAAATTCGTAGACAAGAACTGTTTCATCATCTTTGCCCATGGTGATTTGTTGATCTCAAGAATCCGCAAGATTTGTGAGTCTATGGATGCCGATTTGTACTTTGTAGACCAAGATCTGCAATTTAGAGAGAAGCAGTCGGCAGATGTGGACTCCAAATTAGCAGATATCACTACTGTGTTGGACAACACCAACCGTTCCTTGGTGAGCGAGCTCTCTGCTATTGGATTGGAACTCAACAACTGGTGGAATATCATCAAGTTGGAGAAATCGGTATACCAAATCATGAACTACTGTTACTACGATTTGAACAGGAAATGTCTCATTGCAGAAGGTTGGATCCCACGCGACGAGTTGCCTCTTATAAAAGAGTCTCTTGTCCAAGTTTCTGACCAACCAGGT
Organism: Nakazawaea molendinolei; assembly: GCA_030569155.1. Classification (NCBI taxonomy): domain Eukaryota; kingdom Fungi; phylum Ascomycota; class Pichiomycetes; order Alaninales; family Pachysolenaceae; genus Nakazawaea; species Nakazawaea molendinolei. The sequence continues at coordinate 183,801 of JAJMKB010000010.1, forward strand.
GATTCCGAAACAGTTCCTATCATCATCAACACTTTGGAGACCTCGAGAACACCTCCTACTTACCATAGACTTAACAAATTCACACAGCTGTTCCAAAACATCTGTGATGCCTACGGGATTGCTACATACCAAGAGATCAACCCAGGTTTGCCTACTATAATCACCTTCCCCTTCATGTTCGCCATCATGTTTGGTGATTTGGGTCACGGTTTCATCTTGACCTTGGCTGCCAGTACTTTAGTGTTTAACGAGAAGAGCATTGCCAGAATGAAGAGAGACGAAATCTTTGACATGGCATACACAGGTAGATACATCTTGTTGTTGATGGGGATCTTTTCCATGTACACAGGGTTCTTGTACAACGATGTCTTTTCCAGATCGATGACTTTCTTCAAAAGTGGCTGGGAATGGCCTGAAAATTTCCAGATCGGTGACAATTTAACCGCTAAGAGCGTTGGAATTTATCCGGTTGGTTTGGACCCTGCATGGCACGGTGCAGAGAACGCTTTGCTTTTCACAAACTCTTACAAGATGAAATTGTCCATCTTGATGGGTTATTTACACATGACGTACTCTTATTTCTTCTCGCTGGCCAACGCTATCTATTTCAAGAGCACCATCGATCTCATCGGTAACTTTGTCCCAGGTTTGTTGTTCATGCAAGGTATTTTTGGATACCTTTCCCTTTGTATCGTTTACAAATGGTCAGTTGACTGGGCCAAACTGAACGCTTCACCTCCAGGATTGTTGAACATGTTGATTTCCATGTTCTTGAGTCCCGGTACCGTGGCGGAACAGTTGTATCCTAACCAATCAGCAGTACAGATCTTCTTGTTGATAATAGCATTGATCTGTGTGCCTTGTTTATTGTTGATCAAGCCTCTTCACTTCAAATATACACATGAAAGACATTCTTACAACAGTTTGGAGCATTCAACTGAAAACTCCAACGATTTGTTAGCTGAGATTGTCGACGACGATGAAAAACACGAAGAACACACTTTCGGTGATGTTATGATCCATCAAGTGATCCACACCATCGAGTTCTGCCTTAACTGTGTCTCCCATACCGCCTCATACTTGAGATTATGGGCTCTTTCCTTAGCTCACGCTCAATTGAGTACCGTCTTATGGACAATGACCATCTCGACTTCGTTCGGTACCTCTGGATTTGTCGGTGTCTTTATGACCGTTGTTATGTTTGGGTTCTGGTTGATCTTGACAGTGGTGATCTTGGTGGTCATGGAGGGTACCTCTGCCATGTTGCACTCTTTGAGATTGCACTGGGTCGAGAGTATGAGTAAGTTTTTCGAAGGTGAAGGTACGTTGTACGAGCCATTCAGCTTCAGAACAGTTCTCACTGGATCTGAAGAATGAGGTCGTCATCAAGGACTCTCTATTTTATATATCAAAATAAAAAAAGTTTAAATAGATTTATCACTTCTATTGTCATATTAATTCATTACTCATTCTATTAAATATTATCCCCAAACTACCATCTTATCTACTCCTCCACTTACAAAATAATTTCTGTATCCTATTTTCACGTCAGCCTCGTTGTCGATGATAGGTTTGGCAAATTCGAGACAATTGACAAAAGACTCATGTTTGGCAAGTGTCTTTATACATTTGAAATCTTCTTTAAGGTCCCATATCTTTATACTCTTGTCGTCACTGCAACTCACTAGAAACCTTCCACTTGGATGGACTTGTAAATCTTTAACCCACGACGAGTGCTGTGATAATGTCAAAATTAGGGCACCGTTAGGGTTGGTGCCTGGAAGTGGGGCTTGGTGGGGTCGTGCATGTGGTAGCGGTAACAACCAAACTTTAATCAAGTCATCTCTCCCGCACGTGACACAGTATTTGTAACCCAAAGATTCGTACAATTCATGTTGCACGAGTTTGAAATCCAGTTCACTGTTGTTGAAGAGATATTTCAACAGTATAGCATCTAATAAGGCGTTACTGGCCATTGGGAAGAATTTACAATTTTCCACAACCTGGTTGTGGCCGATCATCAAACCAAGCCCTGTACCGGTCTCTAAATGAGACAACCGCACACTCTGGTCGTTAGAACAGCTCAATACAAATTCTCCAGTCTCGTTCAAGTCGATCTTCCTTACCCAATCAGAATGGCCCACAAATGTCTTCAAACACCACCCAGAGTTGATATCCCATACTTTGATCGAGCAGTCACGTGAGCAACTCACCAAGCGGTTAGGCATCTGTGGGTGGAACAGTAAGCCTGACACCAAATGGTCGTGGCCGAGCAAAGATCGTATTGGTTCGAAGTCACGGTCCCATATCTTGATCATGAGATCGGACGAGCACGACAGGAGCACCACCTGTTTCTTGTCGTTGACCTCATACATAGCAGGAGAGAACTTGATACTATTTATGGCTTTGATATGGGCATTTTTCAAGATTTTGACAGGTTCCACCAAGTTTAAGAGATCCCACACGATGAGCACACCATCACTGGTGCCGCTTACGAGGATGGGCTCGAATGGGTGGATCGCGAGGCACGTGACCGAGCTCGACCCGAAATTTGGGATCTGTTTTTTGATCTTGGTGGGGATCCACAGGTTCACCAATTCCCGAGACTCGGAGTTCTCTGTGTCCTGGTACTGGCTAACGGTGTTCTCCAACTCCATGATCTTCTTCTGTAACCGTAGCACGGCCCCCCATTTCTTACAGAGGTAATTCTCTGGTAACTCTTTCAGCACAACATTGTTATATTCTTGCTCATCTACACCTAACAACTTGAAAATTTCATCGTGGAGCACTTCTCTATGTTCAGAGTGGTCAATGAGCGGTACAAGATATTGCACCAAGGATTTGTGGAGCTCTTTGAGCTGCCTGTCGTTCAACGTCGACATCTTTGTACTTGTTTTGTATACAACAAGTTGACACTTTGTATTACTGTTTTGGGAAGGAGTATGAAAAATAAACTTTCAACTTTATTTAAAGTTTGAATTTTATCTGAAATCTTATTTTACACAAAGAATCGTAATTCTTCAATTAAATGCTATCATTATCACTTTTGTAGTTGCATAACTCCATATGTTTCATACTTAAATGGTGTCGCGTGGTGCGGTGAGATTTTGTTGGTTGAAAATTGTAATGCTGGTTTGTAATTGAGTTCGAGTCCCAATGCTTCAAGCTGCTGATCTATGCATATCGGCTATGGTAGTATGCATACATATCTTGGTGGTATCTACTATGGAAACCACATCTGATTAACACTCTTGATTTTGACTGAGTCTCTCGATACTCACCCATCTTCATCATCTGTATGCTCACCCCTTTGTGGAATATTAATTATTTCGTAATTATGGCTCGGCTTTTCTTGATCAAGTCACACAATCTAAACTACCCTACGTGGTGCTGGACCAAGGAGACTGATGCCATTCTCATACTGCACTCACACTTAGCTTAATCATTATTTGTCGTAATTATTCAAATGTGCTTCATCTCCATATAGAAGAGTATGTCTGTGACCTGGATCAAGTTTCACAGTATCTCCCTCCATCGTGCACACTTTAATATCATTAAACCACTCATCTTTGAACACATCAGTCATGGTGATTCTCTTTTCAGGGTCAACTTCGAGCATTTTAGAGATCAAAGGTCTCGAAGCATGTGGTAACAATCTCATCAATCTGTAAGGTCCATGGATCTGTTTATGCGAACTTCTATGTTGTCTTCTCTCTGGTTTCTCCTGTTTCTTCTCTTCTTGAGAATCATCACGTTGATTCATCTCCAGGGCTCCATTCAACTCTTGTTCATGATGTCCATTCAGTTCCAGAGACCCGTTCAGCTCATGATCTTGTGAACCGTTTGAATTATGACCTTCAGAACCATTCACATGGTCATGTTCCATCTCTTGGGATCCATTCACTTCTGGTTTCTCACCTTCATGCGATCCATTTATCTGTTGCAGGTCATCTCCTGAATGCTCATGAGAATGATTTTTAGGTTCGATCTCCATCTCCAACACTGTAGGATCGTGTTCATTGACACTCAAATCCTTAACACCATCGATGACACCATTAATCTCTTTGACACCCTCAATGGCTGGTTCTACAGGATTTTTGATCTCAGCTTCGAGGTCGATATTTTCTTTGTCTGGATGATGTTCAAGTGGAGATCCTTCTTCAGCAACATCGACATGTGATTGATCCAAGTCCTCAGTTTGTAACGTTAATTGTTGCAGTCTTTGTTGCATCAATTTCTGTCTTCTCTGTTGCATCAACACTTTGTGGTTTTCAGCACTCTTTACGTAATCATGGGGCTGGTCATCCTCCATGGAGAACAACTTGAAGCTGGAGTCGGATAATTTAGGGGCTTTCCAAGGAAATCTTCTCAAAGTCATACAACAGTAGATGATTGCAATTGACCAGATATCCACCAATTGAGGATCGTAAGAATTGGTACTGGTGAGCACTTCTGGAGCCAAATATGGATCTGAACCCACGACACCATGAGCGTAGACGATATCGTCTTCAAATGGGTATTTAAACACCACCGCGGACCCAAAATCGATGATCTTAACGATTCCGTCTGTGGTGACTACACAGTTGTCCAATTTCAAGTCACGATGCAGTAAACCGGTGCTATGAAGATAGTTGACACCGGACAGGATCTGTTTGAGACAGCAGTTGATCTCAGACCGGGTCATCTTCCCGGACATCACCACTGCAAAGAAATCGATTGGAGCGTACTCCATGATCTCGAAATAATGGTTCCCATCACAGATGATGTCGAGGGTCTGGATGATGTTGGCGTGGTGAAGTGTGGACCCGATACAGAATTCCAGAGTACATTTCTTACTGTAATCTTTCAACGACTCGTTAGGTCTTCTGGCCCTAAACTCTTTCACGGCAAACGTCTTGTTGTCGGACTCTCTTTTCAAGAGCCGAACCGACCCTCCGGCTCCGGATCCTAGCACTTTCCCCATCTTCCCGTATTTCTTGTTCAAAGAGCCCTCGATGTCGTCCTGGAAGTTCTGGTACGTGTTGACGATCATGTTGTTCTGAGAGTCGTGGGTGAAAGTAGGGCTTTGAAGCAGGGCTCCTCTGCTTGGAGACTGGTTGAGAGTGTTGTTGGTCAAGGTCCGCCTAGAAGGTCTGAAGAACCTTTTCAACTCCACCATGGAGCCATGGTTGGAGTGTCTATCTGGGGGAGAATGCTGATGACTGCTCTGAGTGTGATGAGATGCTGAATGGTCTTCCTGGTCCATACTACTTAAGGAAGCGTTGGAAGCGTTGGAGGCCGACTTCCCAAGGAACCCGAGGATGGATCTCTTGCCATGAGACCCACTCAAGTGGTCCGAGGAGTCCAGCCTATGTTTGTCGAAGAACTTGTTTGGCATGTATTGAGAGGACCAGTGTTCATCTGGTGTCCTTTGGGGTATGATTATATTTGTAGGTGATCAGTAGAGTGCCCGTTTGTTAAATAAAGAGATGTTGTTATCTCGAAAGACCTAATGTGTGGGAACTGCTGGAATCTTTGTAGTTGATTCAATACTTCTTGTTTGTCTAAACGCCTATAATTGCAAATATCCGATTTCACGCTATTTAAATGCCAGGTCTGGGAGTCATCTGACAGCGGAAATAGTTGGAAATGCAGCTCAATAAGTAGGGCAATCTCTATTTAGAATCATTTTTTTTTTCCTTTAAAGACTCGGTTTGACACCGGCTCAAACTGCGTCTTTCAATCTTGATTTATGAACCGGCGTAAATTTTGGAGAAGTTTCGATATGCACATCCAAGGCAGGGTCTATTGATACACTTTAAGGTTTCAAACTTTAATCCGTTACGAAAAATTCAGGTTGGATCAATCCCATATCTACAAGCTTTTCGAAAGGCAGAATCGCTCCTCCGGTCCGGACCCTCCTGTGGAGTTTTGAGTGGTTTTTTTTTTAAGGTCCAGCTATGACTTCCCAATGCGGGAATGTATCCGAATTCTGTAATTGTAACGGACTGTGGTGTAATGATGCCTGGATCCATCACAAGAGTTGGTTTTCACGAGAGTTGGTTTTCACAATTTGAAATCAGATGTTTCTTTGTAAATAATTTAGTGATTCACTAGTGTCTAGTGACGGTTCCTGTCAACATCGAATTGTCTTTTGTCCGGCCCGTATCTGATCCGCGTAATTAATCTGTACACATCAGCGGTTGCAGGGACCGTCGTGTATTGAGTAAAAACGTAGGGACAAAGTCGTGCAGCTGTGCACAATTCCTTCACCGGGAGCGATGACAAGTCGTGCATTTAAAGTCAAAATTTAGAGGTCGTGCCTGGTGCCTCAATTCATTGGGAAAAGGTCGTGTGCTACCACAATACCAAATCTAGCTGACAAAATACGTGCTGGATCACAAATCATATTCTAACCAACCTCTCATTACTCTCTATCTTTGATAAGAGTTACTCTGAACAGCAAGATCACAGTAAAACCTTGTCGGCATATCATACATCATGGAATCTTCAACAGTCACCTTTTTCGCCTTACTAGCTGGCTTGTTCATCTTGGTGTCGTATTTCAACTCGCCAAAGCCTCAGCCTACAAAGACGGTGAAGAAGGTTAAAACATCTGCACAAACAGCAGCCCCTAAAACAAGTGCTCCAGTGAGACCAATTAATCAAAGCATGATTGAAATTGTACAGCAAATAGCCCCTAATTTGACTGAGGAGCAGATCGTATACGACTACTCCAAATCAGGGTCCATCGAACTGACCATCGATAACTATTTGAAAAATGGCAACTTACCCTTCCCACCAAACACACAGAAACCAAAAGGTTGGGCCAGTACGAAAGAAGAGAGAACTCTGAATTTGGAGAAGAAAAGACAAGAGATGATCCAGAACCTGAGATTGAGATTGAAGAAGCAATTGGCCAATGAGATCGATATATAATGAAGTGATCTGAGCAAAGTTGAAGCTTTGATAAGTTTATGTGTTAGTATGAGAAGTGTATAGTTCTGTAAATACAGCTGATTAGTTGAACTGATACGCTTAGAGATAAGCCAAATAGTGAAGGTATCTGGTAGCTAGAGACTTCTGATAGGTTGAAACACCCAATAAGTCCAACTGCTCCAAATTACAAGCGTTAATGAATAGACATGTATTATTCTTATGTAAGCTCATATTCACCCGGTTACTTACCGACCCGCCATACTTAACATGCTAAAGAGACGGTTGTGATGTTAGGCTCTTGTTGAACTTCAATTTGAACAGTTTGTCCTGGTTATTCACTTTGTAGATGAAATTTGTTATAACTTCTGTCTCCTTCACGTTCAAATTGTTGAAATGACGTTTACACACGCCTGCTAACTCTTTCTTAGACACCCTGTTCTTGTTCAGAAATGAATATGTCTTTTCACCAATCTTGGATTCCAATAAATACCCTGGCAAAGTTAAGCAGGACTTGACTTCTTTGAAATCTTGGAGATGGTATTTGGCGTAGTTCCTAAGCTCTTGGTCGTCCAACTTCTCAAAGTCTAAAGGGTCGATAGGTTCGCGATCTTGTGGTCCGTTGGAGTTTATATGTCTTGCAAGTAATTCCTTTTGTGCCTGTTGTAACGCCAGATTTCTGGCTTTCGCACTCGATCTGCTATTGGTGTTGGTAGCACTCTTTATATCGCGTGACTCCGACTCGGAGTTGGAATCTCCTGTACCGTGTGCTCTTCTTGGTGGCATCTTGTTTGGTATTATGCTTATAATTAAGAAATTATCTTTTTAGATGCACTGATATAAAAGTCGTGCAAATTGAGCCTGAAAGGGAAAAGGCGGGAAAGGTCGTGCACGATGGTCCAGTTCAAAGCACCCCCTCCCATCCCCGTTAGTCGTGCATCGATCTCCAGTCGATTAGTCGCGCACGACTTATGCAACCTCGTACTAGGCTTATTTTTTACTACCGAGTGACTCAGATGAGCAAAATGCATGCATCTCTTATCTGACAATTAACTAGAGGGAGGTTGGCATCGTTCAGCTATTCAAAATCCGAATGCGAATGAATGCAATTTTTTTTTCTATTCCCATGTGATCGTGGGGCAAAATTAAAGTTTTCCGTGAAGATTGCTGTGACTAACTTCTCCAACCTGCATCGATACAAGTTCTCGACAATTCGAATATTATACAGTTGATATGTGTAGGAAGAAGGACTCAGTGTGATAAGGGTTTGAGACTTACTTCAAGGATGATTGAAGGCTGCTAATTAAGATTATGTCTGATCAAACAGACAATCCTAGTGTGACCGAGATGGAGAAGTTTAGAAGATGTCCGTCAAGGGCAATGCAGGGCCCAAATAAAGTTAAAGTTTTTTAAAGTTTTCCAGCTGCACGAGAAAAAATAAAAAAAAAGAATACAGCATGCTTCCCTCTGCCCACTGAAACTCTGTTTATAGTAACTTGGCCAGATTCGAGACTGTACGTTTCCCTGTAGAAAAAGCTCGGTCTTAGTAAGAAACTGCATTGGCACAGCCTTGCAAATTACTTTAAATTCTTCCTTTTTCGAAACTATCGCCATGATCACGTTAGAGGCACAAAGCCAAATTTGACTTTTTCAAGACTCCCAAGATTTGTAATTTGTGCAGAATTGGCAAATAGTGCTGCAGGGAGCAGATGTTATAAATCTCTCTTTTCCTCTACCGTCAATTTCTTTGTATTGTTGTGTGGAGTAATACTGTTGAAGAAGGCTCTTTGTAAGATAGCTGATATTAAAGCTTATCCAGTACCCTCACGTTAAGGCTTGACAAGCGGGCTGATAGTAAAGTAGGACCCTGGCAAGAGTGATAACGAAGCAAGAACACTGTAACCCCCTATCGCGTTTGAACTTGAAGATACAACATGGAGTCATATCATGGCTTGATTTTGACTCCCCGGGATGCCATCATCCTCCTCGAGGCTGCCAGGACAGGGATGATCCCCAAGACCACCAGAAGGTTGTCCGAGTTTGAAAGGGCAAATTTGATCACCAACGGAGCCATCTTCATCTGGGATGAAAGGGAGAGTGGGATGAAGAGGTGGACCGATGGCAAGTCGTGGAGCGCCTCGCGTGTCAGCGGCTCGTTTCTCATCTACAAAGAGATGGAGAACACCAAGAATTTCAGTTTCTACCCAAACCCTAACGATGCTTTGGCAAATATCAACGAGGAAAGTTACCGGTACAAGACCAACGGTCTTATAAAACAGAGCTTCTCCATCACTTTGAACAACAACCTGAAACTTCATCTCATCAGTTACATCAACCATTCATATCTCAAGAAAAATTTCAACCAGATGCAACTCCTGCGGCAGCAGCAGCAGATACCTCGTCACGAATTGTTAAGCAGACCCACACAGGATGCCGTTTTCAAGAATTTAAAGTTTGACTCGGATCTTTATCCAGATTCGATCTTATCTTATCTTGATACCGTGACCGATTTCCAGCAGGTGGACAGCACGTTGAAAACGGAAAACGCACCCATCTATGCCAACAACAGCAACATCGGCAACAACCCTATGAAACAACCAAAGAACGAGAACTACCGTATCCAGTCTGTTATCACGAATCATGACCATCACATCCTGTCTCCAAGACGTCTTCTATCGATCCCATCCAGCCAATTACCCCCTTTGCTATCTTCTTATCAGCCTTCCAGACGCAGCATCGACGAATCGAGCCAGCAGCTGCAGATGAGTAGCCTCCTGTTGCTACTTCAACAACAACAGCGGGCTCCAGTAACCAATACCAACATCCCAATCCATCACAAGGAAGATGGTCAGTATTTAAGTTTACTAGACCGTGCATTCAGTTCATAACTATTTAGGTTCCATGTATACTTTATTTAATTCCGACATATACGTCTACGATCTGTTCTGATAACCAGATATTTCCGCGTCTTCATCTCCGTCTCAGAGTGATTTCAACTTCTCCATTTCCCTCTCGTCTTCTCCTAAAAATTCATTTTTCCGACAAGGTCTCCCTTGGCCCTTCTTTCCAAGACCGGTCAAGAAGGAATCAATTTGCCCCATTGCCAAGCCGGTCCAAGATTTTCTTGGCTTTGCGTGCTGCATTTTTCGTGCCTGCACTAAACAACTTTTTGACAAGAAAACTCGGTCTTTCGGTATTTTAAACCAGGAGGTGCTTATTCTATTGACTCGTTTAACAACACCACGATCTGCGATCCGAATATACACCTCAAACACCACACTTTTGTAGAGTTCTGACTAATCACGGAAAAATACGAATCCTGGGCAAACTCAGCCCTTTTAGTCAATTTATTATAGTTAGCTGTTATACCCTCTTAGATCCGATGTATTCTGATGCGCATTCCAAAAGGGGTTATTCTTGAGCTGTGTGTTGTATAGGTGAACGGAATTTCACTTGTACATTTCTGGGCATCAAGATATGATTATGAGGTGTACTTCTCGTCGAGCTTCACAGGCTGTTTACATTAAACTCATCTGCTAGAGTGTGTGGTAAATTCTGTTAGTAAAAATTGTAGTGAAAATATTGGTAGAATTTGGGGGTGATTCTGCTGAATCTGATCTAAACTACCATTTTTATCAAATAATCCAGCTTCCTATTATAAAAATGATACAATGGGTAAGAACTTCTAATCCTGCTCCCATAGTAGTAGAAATTTTTTGAAAACTCACTATGCTTGACATTGCAACTAATTCAAGACAAAGCATAGCACAACTTCTAGCATAATGTGCTTACCTTCAAACAACTATAAGTAGCTGGACTCCAACTAATTTCCTCTAGCTTCTACAGAACAACAATGATCAATCTTATTATCACCCTCTTGTTGTCTTTGGCTGTGTCTCACTGTCTGCCTACTGGCAGCATTTATCCAAACATCACCGACTATAACTTGATTATCGTTGAAGATGAAGTGAAGTTTCAAGATTTAATTACTAACCCACGTCTTTATAACGACAGACCAAACCAAATCTTTTACTTGCAAGCCACCGATGAGTACTGTACAAATAACAAAACTTTTGACAAACAATATTGCACTAAAGTTCTATCAAAGCCAGATACCTGGATCGATCATATTGGAGCTCCCTTGACTGCTTGTTTGGATTCAAGATTTGGTGAAGGTGGGTCTACCTCAAAATCTCTTTCTGTCAGTGTTGGTATGTCAACTGGGTATACTGTAGGCTTGGGATATTCTGCCATTACTGCAGTGACATTATCAGGTTCTTCAGGTGTTTCAACTTCTGTGTCTTTCTCTATGAGTGTCTCTTGTGATGTCACTACAGGCAATATCGTTCAGATGTGGGGCTTCCCCTTCTTCACCACTGCCTCTATCTCATATAGATCGTTTGAAGTTGGTAAATTTGGTAGAATGAAGAATAAGTCCAAATGGAGTGATCCAGAGATGGTCACCTTCCCGAGCACCATTGGTCCTGCCACTAAATGTGTTGGAAGTGTCAATGAGAAGGTTTGCGGTGCACACACAGTGAAAAACAGCTTTATAGCACCTGGTGAACCACTTGTCGATAAAGTTTCTTAATTATAGTCTTTTCGATTTATAATGTGAATAAACCTGTTCTCTTCTTACCAAATGGATAAACCACCAATGCTGCCATGATCAACCCAACACAGAGTCCAATGGCTACTTCGATCATGGATATACCAAAAGACAAGGAACTGTCATTTGTGGAAGATAAATTGCTCCCATTGACGATATCATCAGCTATGGTGATACCACTAGTCAAACTACTCTTTAATCCAATACTTCCTGGTACAAGAAGCAAAATACCAGGATACATAGCTGATACGGCCAAACCTTGGCCTATTCTCGAGTAAAGGTTCCCCAATATCCCCACGATAAAACTACCTATGGCCAGCGAGAACTCAGCACTTGAAGAGAAATGCTTAGATGCAAAATAGTAGGCAACGTAACTTGCACACGATATGAATAACATTATCGGGAGTTGTTTGATCTTAGCATGTCCCAATATCAGCTGGGTAATGGCGAACAAGGGCACGAATACGATACGCCAGTAATCTGAGATTTGAATATCCAGAGGACATACAATCTCAGATGTAGCGTCTGAGTCGACCCATTTATATATGGCAGAGCCCATGATGATCCCAAACCCCAAGAATAACGAATAAATGATGGCATAGAACATTCTCACCGACCCACTGACTATGTTTCTCGATTGAAGCTCTAACGATCCACATAAGATGGTATAACCAGGTAAAATAGACACCAATGAACTTTGAGTGATAGCGCTGAAGCAAAAGATATCTTTATTTGGACCAATGGATCCGAACGCTCTTCCTAAGAACAGCACAAGCACCGAGGCTGTCACTTCAAACACTGAAGAGTATGTGTTTGATTTAGGTGATACTATGATTTGTAAAAAGCCTATCAAAGACCCAATGACAAAAGATATGGGCATATCACGCCAACCTCCACGGAACCCCCATGATGTGATGAAGAAACTCGATAACCCGTTCACCAAGATCAAAACCAGGTTATTGTACAAGTCTTTACCTTTCAAGATCCTGTCCAATTCCTCCGAAGCAGCGTCAACACCAGTCACATCGTGCATAACGTTCTTATAGATAAGATGGACATCATGAAGTTTACTCAAATTGATACCTTGAGCACATCTTACAAGATGCATCTCTGAAGTTCTTGTCGAAGCATCACCAAATGATATAATCATACAACCTGGGAAATAGATGAAGTTGGCATCCATTTCTAGGACTCTTGCCGTAGATATCAAATATTCTTCGATACGATGCGTAGGAGCTCCATATAACATGAAGGTCTTACACAACTTCAAGATGAACCGCTGTCTTTGCAAGATATCAGCGATGTGCACTGTGATACGAGCTTTGTTCAACTTTTTATGATGAGTTAACTTTTGGAGCTTCGAGGTCTTTGGTTTCAGTTTCTGGAATTTTGGTAGGTCCAAGTTGGAGACTGATTTGGAACTATCACCTAGAAGGTGACGAGGAGCTCGTTGGTGAAGATTCATAGGTGATTTGGACCTATTTTCACTTTTGAACTTTCTGTTGAACCTGGATCTCAAATTGTCCAACTCGTTCATACTTTTACTAGGGTTCAAATCTTGAAACCCATCATCACTTACAATTTCATCGTCACTAGTTTCCTCAGAGCTCGAATCTTCCTGATCTTTGTCTCCATTGTAAAGCTTTAAAAGAGATGAAAGAATACCGGTTTGGACATTCTTGGGTATCTCACTGAACTTGTCATTCACATCATTAAGCTCGTCATCATACTCTTCTTTTATCAAATATGTTCCATGATCCACTGAGGGAGATTTGAGATCTATAGCTCCTTTGTGATGATCATGTAGGTTGACTAAACCTTCTGCTATGTTCTGTTCTTTTAACAACAGAGCTCTCTCAGCTTCCTTTTCGAGGTCTTCTTCGTTTAAAGGACCTGAAAAGGTATTTGAACGGAGCGATCTGAACCCTAAGATCGTTGATCTTCGCCTACTCCCCACCCCTGTAGTGGTGGAATGTGTGAAGGTCTTCTTCAAATTGAATAATTTCCTGATACTAGAGCCAGATTTGGCACTAGAGGTGGTGTTCCTGGTATGTGTGAGCTGGATCGGATCTATTCCTGAATGTACTTCATTGATACTCGAATTAAGCGTGTAGTTGTCCGGGATATCGTTGTGTACCTCATCTTTCGATTGGGCACCGTCTGAGATCTGAGGTCGCACAGTCTCATTTCTCGAATTTCCAAAAGACGGGAGCCTGAAATCTGTTCCTAGATCTCCAGGTGTAGACTCTGAAACCGAAGAGTCTCTTTCATCAAGCAAACTTTTCTCATCAGGAGACGATGAGGACATGTTTAGTTTAATTATAAGTTTGATTACACTACATCACCAGTTTGTCGTGTCTGGAACAACAAATAAAACGGCTGTAGTGCATAGAGCACAAAACTAACATGAAGTCGTGCATTGACTACCAATTTAGAGTTTGGTAGTGCATGGTCTCAAAATTGACTAGTGGAACTCTAAACTTCAACTTTAGAGGTCTGTTAAAGTCGATTAATGCTCGATCAATGATTTAAATAATACTGCTGTCTTGAAGACATCGAATTTTAAGTCTATTTAGTGTATAAATCCCGGGAGAAAAAAATCACAATTTACCCTTGTATGATTCGTATTGAGCGATACCCTCCAATTCAACCTTGATGTTTGGATTAGGGAAGGCTACAACGATACACGATCTAGCCGGTTGAGTGGTGAAATGTTTCAGGTAAACCTTGTTGACAATAGGAGCGTATGAAGGGTGGCCAATGAACAACAAAACCTTCAAGACACGGTCGATTGATGAGCCGGAATTGGCAAGAACTTTTTTAAAGTTGGCAATTGCAATCTCAGTCTGAGCTTCGACATCGGTTGGAATTTCGCCGGAGGAGGTTTGGCCAACTTGTCCAGAAAGGAATACATGTCCATTGGACTTGTAAGCTGGTGAAAGCAAGTTGTTTCCTTTAGCTCCAATTTGTTCCCATGAAATCTTTTCAACCATCTTGTTTGCCGATTCTTGATGTTAACTGAATGAAGAAATTGATTTTTCACTCTTGTTTTTTATCATTTCCTTTTTAGTGCTAGCCGATAACGGTTTTTTTTCCGGGCCTGTTTTGGATCTTTGTTTTAGATCTCTGTTTTGCTCTTGATTCGAACTCCTTTTTTGCTGACTAGCGAGACAGGTAATACTGTTCTACATTACTACAGCCGAATATATATAGCTAAGTGATATCTGTTTATACAAATGTTTTTAAGTACCCCATACTGAGCCAGTACGCTTATACACAAATTAGACTAAGATCAGTTCTTGACAGCGTCGACAGCAGCCTCGTGAATCTTAGCGTATCTACCGGAAGGATCCTCGTTACAACCCCATTCGGCTTTTGGAACCCATCTCATCACAGTAGAAGCGGCAGCTGGTTGTGGGAACAACTCGTCGAACATACATCTGTACCAGTAGGCTTCCTTTGTGGATGGGATATCGTCACCCCACAACTTCTTTGGTTTGTTGAATTGTTCGTCACTGATCACCTTCTCAGCTTCGTCTTTCAAACCGTCAATCCATGAGTAACCAACACCATCGGAGAACTGTTCTTTCTGTCTCCACAAGATTTCATCTGGCAAGTATGGTTTAGCACTTGGATCATCGGAAGTGTCAAAGGCCTTTCTCAACAAGTATTTTTCGATCTTACCCTCGGATGGGTGGATCAATTTCTCCTTTGGATCGATGTTCATACAAACGTCCAAGAATTGTTTGTCCAAGAATGGGACTCTGGCTTCCAAACCCCAAGCCATAGTAGACTTGTTGGCTCTCAAACAATCAGCCAAATGCAAGTTCTTGACTCTCTTAACACATTCGGTGTGGAATTCAGAGGCGTTTGGAGCACTGGCAAAGTACAAGTAACCACCGAAGATCTCATCAGAACCTTCACCGGACAACACCATCTTTACACCTTGAGCCTTGATCTTACGGGACAACAAGTACATAGGAGTGGAGGCTCTAATAGTTGTGACATCGTATGTTTCCAAGTGGTAGATAACATCACGCAAGGCATCCAAACCTTCTTGTAAGGTGAAAGTGTGTTCGTGATGGATGGTACCGATGAATTTGGCAACTTTCTTAGCAGCGATCAAATCTGGAGCGTTTGGCAACCCAATGGCGAAAGAGTGCAATCTGGACCAACCGTTCAAAGACAAGTTACCGGCATCGTCAACACCTGTTAAAGTGTGAGAGGCATCGACACCTTCCTCTTTCAGAGCAGATTCCATAGCAGCTTTAGCGGTTTCTCTAGCAGCGATAGAAGCGATCAAAGAAGAGTCCAAACCACCACTCAACAAGACACCGTATGGGACTTCGGCCATCAATCTCTTTCTTACGGCCAACTCCAAAGTCTCCTTGACCAAAGTCAAGTCCAGTGGAGTAGTTGGAATCTTGTTCTCATCCCACCAGGATGGCTCGAAATACCTTGTCATTTTGTCGGTCTTGGAGTCGTAGATGTGACCTGGAGGGAAGGCGATGATATCATCACATTCGTCGACAAGCGACTTCAACTCCGATGCAAAGTAAACGGACTCGGACTTCAACGAAGAACGACCCATGTATAAAGTGGTGATACCGATAGGATCTCTAGCAGCTACGATTCTGTCCTGGTCCTTGTCATAAAGAACCCAGGCGAACATACCGTCCAAATGTTTTGGAGCTTCGATGTCGTATTTCTGGTATAAAGGAATGATCGGTTCACAGTCTGACAACGACTGGAATTGGTAGTCTTTGCACAATTCACGCAAGTGGATGTGGTTATAGATCTCTCCGTTGACTGTAAGGGCGATCTTACCATCTGGGGAGGTGATTGGTTGAGCACCGGCGTCCAAACCAACGATGGCCAATCTTTCATGACACAAGATCGTACTGTTCATGATGATGTTACCCGACCAATCTGGACCTCTATGTCTAACTCTCTTGGAATATTGCAAGGCTTTGGCCTTGAAATCCTCGATTTGAGGTTGTCTGTATGCTGCGAAAATACCACACATGGTCTACTATATTCACTAAATGGAGTACCAACTGCGGTTTTGCAAGTTTATATAAAAACAGCTTGAAAAATGTTAGTCATTGAATTTTTTTTTCACTTTTTTCAAAGACTCGAAATGAGTCTTTCGCCCGATTTGGACGCTTTGGTCCACGCACACGACTTGTTTTTTTAGACGCTTCCCCTTTTGGCTCTGCTCACACAAAATTACCTACACGGGAAGTCAACTTCAAAAGTATCCATTTATTATTCGCTATTAACCTTACACTAATCACCTTTCAATATCAGTAGGAATCTCGCTCTCGTTGATACTCAGAGCATAGCTGGGTAGATCATAACCCGAGTCCTCACCTTCGTCTTCTCCTAATCTCAAACTATCTTCTTCTTCCTCTTCATCATCATCATCATCTCCAATAGTGTTGTCCCGTACACTTGTCTCATCGTCATCATCATCGTAACTGTCTGAGCGACCAAGGTTAGATTTAGTCGTTTCAAACTCTCCGGAATGATTAGAGGATTCTTCCTCTTCCTCAGCAGCCTCGTTCTCGTAGTATTCGATCTTCAACTCATGGACAATATCGAAACATTCCAGAAGTAACAGGTTTAAAGTACCTTGACCTTCAGGGATCTGGTCTTCGTACATGAATTTACCATCTTCTCTCAAGTTATCAATAGAAGCCAACTTCAATTGATACGGATACAACTCTCTAATCGAGGAGATGCCACCCATTCTTTTCACGTCCAAGAGACATCTACGAACGGTGGACAATTGGTTGTGGATCGGTTGAAGAGCCTCAGAGATAGGTTCAGAGCTCTCCAACAACTTGTAAATTATGGCATAACATCTTCTCAAGATGTATAAAAGGATGGATTGGCCCTTTTGAGGTGGTGGAGTGCCCGGTTTCGATACAAACAAACCTTTCTCTCTGTTATTGTCGATCTCTTGTAAAAGTTTTTGATAGTTGAACAAATCGGTCTCACGTAACGTCCATCTTCTCGTCACCAAGAGATCTTCCAAAGTGACTTTGATCTTGATGAGCTGGTTGTACAAGGGGAGAAGTGAAGGGTCTATTTGAGACTCGATCTTGGACACGGTGAGATCCGAGATCAAAGTGTGACAATCGTCGATCAACCCATTCAACAAGGTCCCACCTTCGTCCTGCTTCAAATCTTTGGTGACACTGGTGAAATTGTCAGACGATTCCAACAGTTTCAACTCATTCTTGAATTTTTGCAACTCTTCATGGTTGTTGGTCTCATCTCTGGTGATCAAGTTCATGAGATTTCTACGGATCGACACGAGCTGACTCAACACCAGTTGCAACTCTTTCGAGAACTTGCTGATCTTGTCCACAAGAGTCTGAAACTTGGCATAACATTTGTCCAACTTGTCCGTGAGTAACTTGTACTCGTCTTTCTTAGCTATTTTCAACTCTTCCTCCACTTCTCCATCTTCTTCTTGCTCTTTCTCCAATTCTTCACCCTCGTTGATGATTTGAGCAAATTTGTCCAATCTCTCCTTGATCGGTTGTAATTCCAAATTGGTGTAAACTCCGCTCTCGTCCAAATGCTCCAACAACCTCTGCACTGTTGATAACGAGGCATACGTCAGAGGTGCCGTCTGGGTCAACCCCACGGTCATATAGCACAACGACAACAACTGGAAGATATCGTCGATCAAGTAGTCCACTCTGTTAGGTGCCTTGGCTTCGAGATCTCCATCATGGGCTTTCCTAGAGATCTCCAACTTGTTAAGCTGCTTCAACACCCGGTTGTAGATGGCGGATACGTCTGCAGATTTGATAAAGTTTCTCCGGTCTCTTTTCAACGTGCTCAACTCTTGCCTGATCCCCGTGAGCTTCTCGTAGATCTTCTGTTCATTCTCTGGTATTTGGTCTGACATTTCTCCCTGTGTTAAGGCTCTTTGTAAAGGCTTCTTACAAGTATTTACGTCAATAATTAATACCGCTAACAATTTAATTTTCTCTCGGATCACCCAAGTTTTTTTTTTTTTCTTCTCTCCGGATGGCAGAAAAAAAATGGGGCAACGCAACTTAACTCCACTGTGGAAGAGCCCTGACAGATATGGTTTTTACAATAGCGGATAGCCTGAACGATTTTTGACACAACTCAGATTTGGTATATGATGAGTTGTTATGGAACTGGATCAAATGGAGTTGAAACGGAGGCTGTCAAAATTTTTTTCCATAAAGTTGCAGTGGAGTTACCCCAGACAAAGGGGCTTGGAATTCTATGAATTCCGGGGTTCTTACGGTTAAATATTGTAAAACACACCTTTTAGTAGAAATATCAAGACCGTCTCAATGGGATCAGTCTAGCTGTAAAATATAAATAAACACCCCGTAAATACTATTAAATTCGAACAAAATTCTCTTGGTATGGTTGTACTTGGAGTACAAGACATGACGATTGGCTGATTAGTGTCTATTCAGAGCCCTGGCTGTGGTATAATTGGGCTCTGAGCGGCTGTGATTGTCTCTAAAGGGTTTTCAATGGCTTCTGGTTCTGGATTATGTGAAAAAGGAGCTGTGTGGTGAATTTTCACCAATAAATCTTGTGACAAAGACAATTCAGCTAGTGTAAGCTCTAGGTTTCTCTAAATGAGCTTTCGAACATGACGAAATACTCTTGAATCTAATGTCAGGCTAAGTTTGATTAGCCATTAAAAGCCCCTGTTGCAGCTTTAATGGAACTCATCTTCAGCTTTTAGGCTTATGAGACACAAAAGCCTCAAAAGTGAGTTTCCACTTCATATAGGTGTCACAATTGAGCTTTTAACCCCGTCGAATCAGCTTTGGAGCTGATCTTAACGCTCAAGCCTTGTCACAAACCTCATTTTTCACATTCTGATACGTTAATCATCGAAAATGTCACCTTAATCAGCCAATCAGCAAACACTCCATACAAACCTACTCAAGAAAGACACAATCCATTCTAAATGGCAAAACTTTTCTTTCAACAAATTGATTCTCAATCGTTCACCACTTCAGTGGTACTCTGTAATCACACATTATCATCTGGATTGGCCACTCTAAGGATCTTACGTGTGTAGTCGGCGTGGTCAGCCAAAGAACCTTCACTCAATCTTCTATTCCCGAGCTCTATCGGGTTCAATCTCTGATCCACGTTCATGTTGAAATCAGCCGGACTTTCAAATGGATTCTGGATTGGTTGACGCTTGATCAGTTCATCGTAGATAGCATCATCGACGTAAGTATCCACGGAATCGTCGTCACTGGCACCACGACGTCTAAAGTACAAGATGCCGAATATTATCAACACGATGATCACTAAACCTCCAATGGCACCTCCCACAGCGCCTCCAATGATAGCACCTCTATTTGTAGGAGACCCCGAGGAACTGGAAGCAGAATTTACAGAGGCTGTTGGAGTCGATGTCACTGTCACTATAGAAGTGACACCGTTAGCCGATTGTGTGACCACTGACGTGACAGCGAAATGCGATGTCGTAGAAGCCGATGTCGTAGCCCCAGTTTCTTGAGAAGCAGTATTAGACGTCGTGGTGTCACCACCACGGTTACCGGTGGTAGTGGAAGTGGTTTGTTGAGGAGAAGTCTGTGTTGGATTTGTTTCCTGAGCTTGCAGTGTTGATGACGACGAAGATGAAGAGCCAGTCAGATTCCCGTTCTCATTTTCATCCGGTTCATTTTCATCAGGCTCGTCTTCATCTGTAGAGTAAATGGAGTAACTGGAAGGTCCTCCACAGTTCTCTTCTCCATAACCGGCACACTGGATGTTACACGACCCACCCGTTGAGCCTTGAGGAGCAGCGTCGAAACAGTAACAGTACATCCCGTTATAAAGGGCGAAATATTCCGAGTCCTCACACTGGTTGGAACAGTACGCGGATGACTGGTACATATAAGACCCTTGGTTCTGAGCACCTGAAGGTACCGAGGAGTAGCATCCCAAGAGAGTGATAGCTTGCAGAGGAACTGCTAAGGAGACAAAGAGCAGTGAAAGAGCGGGTATTGTATTTGTGATCCTCATATCGTTGCTGATGTTGTTATTTTATATGTAGAACCCCGAGGATCGCACTAGCTAATGGGCTTGATGATCTCAGGTATGAATGGTCTCGTGTATTGGTCAAGAAGAGACAGTGGTCTAAAAGGGTATAAATGCAACGCGTGAAAATGGTTAAAGAATGTGTTTGTTTGCTAAGCGGTGTTGCCTCTCACCTGGATGAGTGAAAATGTATTGATATTTAAATGGATTCCGCCTATTTTTATCAATTACAAGATGGATAATTTTAGTATTTTCGACAATCTCTTTTGCAACACCTCCCAAAAATCTTTTTTTTTTTTTAACCTTGGAGCTCAAATTAGAAAAACTTGTTTTTTTCCTTTCTTTTTCACGTGGAACAGCCAAAAACAGAAAAAAATGGTGTGTTTCGTGTATCAAAATAAGGGGGAAGGGGTGACGAGATGGAGATGGAGAAGGAGAAGATTAAGGTTTGGAGAAGAACAGATCGGATGATGAATAAAGTTTGGAGAAGAACAACAGTTGCAGTTGGAGAAGCTATACAGATAAGAATAGAGTTGGAGGAGAAGCGACAAGAAAGTACACCTGAAACAAAGGCAAGATCACCGCTGCACGAAACTAACGGTTGAAATTGGACTATTTGTTAGTTCTAGAACGGACCCTGAACTGAGGTGAAGAATCGTGTCTCGGGAGTTATTTCTGAGGTTATTAGGTATCTAAATGAGGCATATCGCTGTAATCCGATCACTGGTACTGAGTTATGAAAACACATCAAACTATACTTGTCAGTCCGAACAAACCGATCCATCTTCTTCCTAATATTATAATATGTCTCTTCTCACTGCCCCCTTTTTTTTCGCTACCCCTTTCTTCAATGCTTCAGCATAATAAATTTAGAAAAAAAAAATATCTCTCGGGGGCGAGTCGAACGCCCGATCTCAAGATTTCTAATTTTCGATTACAGTCTTGCGCCTTAAACCAACTTGGCTACCGAGAGGATTATGCTCATAAATTGAATTTTTCAATTTATATTCTATTCTAGATATTTACTAAGAATTCAATATTTTGTGATCATTACTGTTTTTGACAATTCTAATAAAGAACGTGCAAGTTCCAAATCCTAAATTTTATTCGTTCAAATTAATCTATCTATAGTGTACTAGGCAAGGTCCGTTCACTGTCCCGACACAGCTGTCTTTATTCACCGTTTTCAAAGGTTCAGTTCCAGCGCCATTACAAAACACTGTGTATAACAACTACTTCACCACACTCTCTCGCCACGCTCACATCACTGAGCTCAATAAGATCACAGATATCTCAAGTACACATTGAACAACGACAAAGCCACGATTAATCCCACAACCACTACCTCTCTTCTCTTCTTACTTATATCTCTCTTGGAACTAACTGGTAATGGTAACACTTCTTTTGAGCCCATTCCTTCAATCACCGGCACGTACGTCACTCTGTATATCTTCTGCTTGTATTGCTCTCTATTGGAAGGATCGATCCGAGGATCGTACTCTACTTGGACATGCTGTCTAGGTATCATGCTCCCACACATCTCCTTAAGAAGTCTCTTATAAAGAGAAAGCCACTCGGTTTCTTATCTTTTTCATGTCCAGCTGTTGTCATGTGATAATGTCACGTGCGCATAGTCACATGAGCAATGATCACATGATAATGTTTTTTTTTTCAAACGGTCCCTGAAATCAAAATAGAGATGCAATTATTTAACTATTGTATAAGCATAGCTAATCACTAGATAAAAGAGGTTAAGAATAAGGACAAGGTCACGATATCGCTTTACGCTTGTAATAGAAGGATCTGTGGTCTTAGTAGGAATAGTGAGCCTGTCCCAATTGCATTTATGGAGCTAATGAGGATCACTATATAAGAGATAGGGTATCAACAAGAGCACAATAAGAGCTACAAAGAAACTGAAAGGAACTAAAAGCGTTACTTAAAACAACAATCAAGGTGTCTGAGTATATTAAAGGATTATCAATCTCCACCAAAGAGCTCATAGAGTCAATTCCACTACAAAGGTATCAGAACGTCAAATCAACACATAATGGATGACATGGTCTCTTCCACACCTTTGCCTGGACAGAGTACCAACTTCAGCAGTCACGAATTTGACTCTGACCCAGACACTCCAGTCATCAGAGTCAGATGTGGCACACGAGAAATTAGAGATTTGCTCTCAAATGACGACACTATCCAGGATGATGTGCCCAATCCGGTCAATCGAGGAAGAAGAGAACTAGCCGATTGGAGACAGAATCCAGACCGGTACACTAATATAAAAGACAACAAATATCACCTCATATCGGACCCACTGATACCGTACACGCTTTCTTTATATCTACAACTCATATTCAACACCATTATCATAGGGTTTATAGTGTTTATCTTGTATCTCTTTATGAAAACTATCAAATCAGATATCAAGAAGAGACTCGATGAGATGAGTTTCAAAATGATCAAAGAAATGGCAGTTTGTGCTAAGGAGTACGAACTCAATAACTGTGATCCACAAGTGCGAGTACCACTGGCTCAGATCCAGTGTAATATATGGGAATCTTGTATGAACCAGGACCCAGACTCTGTAGGAGAGATCAAGATCACGTTTGAGGTCTTTGCAGAGATTTTAAACGGGTTTGTCAAGTTGTTGAACTGGAAGACAATATTCGTGCTATCAATAGTGACAATTGGGTCTCTAGTGGTGACTAACTTGACATTTGACCATTACAGATACCTGAGATCTAAAGAGATGGCTCAGCGTCGTTAATCAAAGATAAATAGTTCCAATTTTTAACCTTAATGTACATTCTGTCGTTACGTAATCTATAAATTTGGTAACTGGTTCAATCTCCAATCTTGGAACTCGTTTGTGAGCAAATTATCAATTTCCAGTTGTTGTTTGTCCAGCTCCAATGGGGTCAAATTGAGATAGTCCTTGTTCAAATTCGGGTTGAAACTGAGGGTCCACAGTTTGTTTGTCTCATCCAGATTGGTTGTTTCGTGTATGAAGTCCAAGACAGCACTGAAAAATTTGATAGAGTCCATGAATTTGTTCTTCACCTTCTTATCAACTTGTTGATTTGCAGGATTGTTCTTTATAAGAACAGGGATCTCATCGGTCTTGAACTCTTCAACTGATCTCAAGATCATGTTTTCATCACGGAAGCCGTATATGATCTTCCGTATACCTAGTAAAAAGCATTGAGCCCATGTCTTGTATAACTTCTTCTCGAAAGTGAGCAGTTGTGGAGGTGTTGATATCACTTTGGAAGTCTTCAACTCTACGTAATGCGACAAAGGATCATCACCTTCGTCTTGTTCCAATTTGTTAGGTTTGTAATCCCAAGTACAGTCTACTTCACCTGCTATGAGATATTTCACCTTACCGATACCAGTTTTCACCACACTGGAGTACTGTTCAAAATTGTTAACGACTAATTTGGATCTGTTTTCAATCTCGTCACGTGTCTCCAGAGGCCATGGTTTATTCAAAGTGGCCACAGCCTCGAATTTATAGCCGCCAAAGACAGCTTTCTTATAATTTGGGTCAGATTCGAAACCATGCTGAGCGTTACCGGATTTATCGATCTGCATAAAGATCTGCCCATCAAACTTCACCACTTTCAATACAAAAGGATCACGATTTTCATATGGCAAGGTGAGCAATTTGGTCATTATACCCCTCCAGGTGATAATATCAACATCTATTTTTTTACCAGTAGACTTCTCATACTGTATGATACTCAGTAAGTATCCAGTGAACAACCCATCTTGAGCATCGTCAATCAGCTTGAAGCTAGCTATTCCCTCGGCTAAATCAACAGCTCCGAGGCCGACATCCGAGTCCGGAAGATAGTAGTAACAAAGACCTGAATCGTCAATCGTGTAAGAGCCATCGATTCCACGAGAGTATGAGATCAACTCTTTAGGCTGTTTCAAAGCAGCGTTCTTCGACCTCGCTATTAAAGGGAAGTTCTTTGTCTGTGACATGACAAATTGGTTACTCTGAACTGCTTTTGTAGCCACTTGATGCAGTTGTTATTTGCTGCAGTTTAACTGTTGAAAGTCTTAAAACTTCATCTCTTCTCAAAAATCTTTTTATTCCTGTACGATTTTGTGCTTTCTTGCACGACTATTCAGTACTTTTCACACGACCTTTTCAGATGTCTTCACATCACTTTCATTCAACTGTGCTAATCGAATGTCTTTATTTATTCTGGTGATCCTGATCACAAACTAAATTGAGGAGCGTTTGTTAATTTGAAAGACTTGAAATAGCTCAAGTTAGTTGGCAAATCATTTCATGGTCTCCCTTTTCTTACCTTTAAGTAGCACATCTTCAAAGACTAGACTATTTTTGGACCCAGATCTGCACTATTGAGAAGTAAGGTCATATCTCAGTTTTGGATCAAACACCTGATGCTTTCTAATCGGACCACACTTGAAATCTGCTTTGCTAATCATTTTTTCAACTTGCTTGTGTGACTTTCCTCGACAATCTGACACCAATGCTCTGCTCGTTAGCCCTTTCTCTGTTCTCATTTCATGCATTTAGTCGCTGAATATCTCACTACTGTATCTCACATTTGTGTACATCTTACCTAACAAATTTCACTTTTGCACTTTGAGGGCTCGTTTCGCTTTTATATTTGAGCTTCGTATAATTTCTGGTACGTTTTATAATTTAGCCTTAGAGGACAGTGTAGTTGTAACATTTATTACTGAGTTATAACCTGCAGACTTCACCACTCTCAAGCTTCAAAACACTACCTCACCATCCTCACCGGGCCTCGTGTATAGCAGTCACAATTTATAATTAGTTCACTGTCGATCCAGACGATTTACGTCATTAGAACGCGCTTCAAATGCTGCTAAAAAAGTAAGGGGAACAAATTTTTCAGTGTTTGACCTTGCGCAAGCGGGATATTTCGAAGAAGCTCCTTCTCACTGAAGTGCGAAAAAGTAATGTGATTTCACCCTGCACAAGCGGGATTCTTTCACTGTCTGCGATTTACATTTTAAAGTTTGCCCCTTGAAGATCTGTACCTTTGCCCACTTCCTATTCGAGATTTGTTTAGAGTATTTGAACAGGACAAATCCTGTCCCAATTCACTTCTTCGTCAACTTTAAACTTCATTACCAAGACATGTCTATAGCGGTTGATAGTTCTTTGATGGTCTCGGTGACCAGCTCCGCGAGCAACGATGGGTACTTTACAGGTTTACAGAAGGGCACAGTGTTGAAATCGTCCTCACCAACTTCCCTTTCTTACCAGTTTGTATACTCAACAGACGAACCAGAGCCTAATGAATATTACGACGGTGCTCTTACTGGAAACGTAGCACCTTCCTCGTCATTGTCTCAAATGGTGCTCGATGCTTCGCATTCTCTGAGTTCCAGTTCAGTCAACAGTGTTGTTCAGGAGAGTGGTGTCTCATCGAGCCTGGCCCTCGCCAGTAACACCAAATTAGCATACTTGGTGGGAGGTTTACTTGCAACCACTATCATTATAACAGGTTTATAATTGATTTCCATATTGGTTAGCTGGTCACGAACGTTCCAGATCACACTCAGATCACATTTGACAAACGTTAAGCGTTATTGCAGTAGAGGTTGTTATATCGACTGAAGATTTACTGCTCTTGTCCAGGTTGTTATACCAACTAACACGAACGCTATAGTTGATATACCAACCAATATCACGCTACCATCACAACATCACACATTCACGATAATCACGAACGGACTTAATGATACCCTGGTTGTCCACCATATTTATAGTCAATACATTTGTACACTATTACGTACAGCTTCGCTATGTTACACCGCCTTAACGCCCCTATTTTCACTACTTAACAAACAATACTAACATTCCACAAAACCTTGAAGTTCACCATGAATGCTCAGACTACCCAATTGTGACCATCACTATCTTCACTATTACACCATGGTCACATCACCATTTCTATCATTTCTCCACCATACAGACCTTCTAGAACTCGTTTCACAAGCTTCTCTGTAAGAGCTCATCGGATATCCGCAGCTCGCTTCCTTGAAAAAAAACTGAAAAAAAAAATAATTTACAGTTATCCGATGAGACTTATATAAAGTGGACCCTTAATCTTACTCATTAGATATCGCTGTCTAGCACTTCTTTCAGGCAGAATTTGTCTCCGATTCAGATAGCACACAATGTCAGATACTTATATCGTGGTCGGCTCAGGAATTGTGGGTTTATATACAACATTCTCGTTGATCGAAAAAGGTGTATCCCCAAAATCGATAACTGTTAAGGCAAAGCATTTACCTGGCGATGAGACTATCGAGTACACTTCCCCATTTGCCGGAGGTAATTTCTCGTGTATCTCCCCAGACGATGATGGTACTTTGAAAATTGACAAGTTCACCTATACCAACGTGCACAGAGTACAGAGAGCTTTAGGCGGTGCAGCCAAGTGTGGACTTGACCAGAAACCATCTACTGAATACTGGGAAGAATTACCTTCAGAGAAGAAGATCAACTCTTTGAAGAGTTATTTGAAAGACTTCAGGATCCTTGAAGCTGATCAGTTGCCAAAAGGTGTTGTATTTGGTATCTCGTACACGACTTGGAATTTCAACTGTCCACACTTCTTGGTCACCTTTCAAAAATATTTACAATCTATGGGAGTCACTTTTATAAGAGAAGAGGTCTTCCATATTGATGATGTCTTGAAAAACGCAACGACCAAGGTAGTATTTAATTGTACTGGCTTGGGATCGTATTCTTTATCTGGCGTTAATGATACTCAGATGTACCCAACTCGTGGACAAGTTCTCGTAGTCAATGCTCCTCATGTTCAAGAAAACAGGCTTTGTTGGGGAAAGACTCCAACAGACGGTTCTGATGAAGTTGCTACATACATCATCCCAAGACCTTACTCTGGCGGTAACATTATTTTGGGGGGGTTTGTTCAAAAAGGTAAGTGGACAGCAAAGACTTTCGAAGAAGAAACTCTGGATATTTTGAAGAGAACTACAAAGTTGATGCCAGAATTAAAATCTAAACCTTTCAAAATTGTTAAAATAGCAGCAGGTTTGAGGCCTTCCAGGAAAGGTGGTGTCAGAATCGAGAAAACTGTTACCAAAAATGGAAAATTGTTAATCCATAATTACGGAGCCTCAGGGTATGGCTACCAAGCAGGTTTTGGAATGGCTAACGAAGCTACAGAATTATTGTTGAGGCTGGGACCAAAATTGTAGATACAAGCTTTTTTATCATTGACTTTTTATCATATTCTATTTCCTTTTGTTTAATTATCGGCTCTCTTGAAGAGCTTCCCAAGATTCAAATTTTTAAAGTTGTCGTTAATTTTGAAATTATCCATCGTTTTGGTGATATTCTTCTCCATCTGATCTCTAGTGTTGATCAATTTGCTGTTGTTGTTGAAAGGTGAAGATAGAGTGAAATTGTTCTTCTGTTGTGGAGAGTTTGGTCTGACGCTGTTGGCTATTTCCGCGGTGTTAGACCCGCTCAACCAAGCAGGGACGTTTTCACTGTTATAATCGATGGCATCGATGTTGATGTTCTCCAAGAATTTGAAACTCTCAACCAATGGTTTGTTTGTCTTTGCGTTCAGTTCATGATTGTCGTCGGCATCGATCATAGTATCTTCGTACTTGTTCAATTGAGAATCGAATATCTTTTTATACCTAGAGACTCCACTATCGTTGAAATGAGGTGCATGATGACCTCCAGTGGTTGGCAAGATCCCTTTCAACTTCAAGATCTTGACGAAATTGTTGAAATTACGATCACCAACGACGTAGAAGTAATTTGTAGCAAAAGTCTCTATAGGTTTCACTTCCATCAATAACACTCTTAGCACGGTTTCGATATTCCCGGTGGTCAAATTGACAAAGTTGGTATAATACTTAGACCCTAGCACTTCTTCGTGGTGTTGATATAGATCAGGTAATGAGTTCAAGTTGTCTTTCAAAGATCTCAAATCTAGTAAAAGTTGTTCAGACATCACCTCTGTGATAGGTTTCAACTTGACAACGTTGATGAAGAACGAGTAGCTGATCAACTCCACGATTTTGTTCATAAAAGTCTTCAGATAGATACTTCTGTTGATCTTGGTGAAGACTGAGGTAACATTTTCATTTATAATTTTGTTGATACCATAGACGTAATTAGAAGTGTCGTCTACCGAGTTCAAATTTTTCCAATTGAGGTTGATCATCGTTCTCCATTGTAACGACAACTCTTCACTCAACTTGAAGCATAACAAGTTCAAACATCTGTTCATCAAGGCAGTGAAACTCTCTTTAACACGTTCAAAAGATTGTTCCATCCTTGGTATCAAATTCTCTGACATGCTGGCTACCAATCTTTCTTGTAATTGAACGATAGTCAATGAGCAGTAGTCTGTGGTGTTCAACACCAACGTGGCATAGTTGACCACTTTCTCATTCTCCGTGTCACTGTTCCCCTTTATAACATCGAACTCTGGTAGTATCGGTTGCAATACCATCTCATTATATTTGTTCAAATACTTGACAAAGATCATTGAAAGTTTCAACAAGGGCTCCGTCGTGGATAGTTTCGAGAGTTGTGATAAAAGAGATCTGTATATTCTGAACAAATCAGCAGATGAATCCAAGATGTTCAACGTGTCATTGTTCTCTTCCTGGTTGCCAGAGTCCTTGTTCTCGAGTAATTTGGCCGGGTTCATGAATTCCAAGAACTTATCGTTGATAGTCTTATCCTGGAACTCCAACCAAATGTCCAAATACGGTTCAAAGACACTGGAGATTGTGTTATCGAACACGACCTCCGAGTCTGCTGGTTTGGAAGAGTTGTGAGCTTTAAATTTCATGTTTAAGAAGTTTTCAAACTCCAAGGTCTCTGATAGAGCCGTTAACAACAAGTTGACCCCGATGGTCTTTGATTCTTTCAGTAACACTTCTCTCAAGTCGAGCTTTGTAATCTCACAGAACTTGTCACAGAGTTTTTGGAGAATTTTCCAGTCCTCTGGGAATTTAGAAGAATATCTCTGTTCAACGGTCTTGAATACTCTTTTAAAGAAGATGAACCTTCTATTCAAGTTCTCCAAGGAACCCGCTTCCTCTGTGCTTCTAAAGATAGATTGAATCTCTTTCAATTGGTTCGAAATGAACCAGTTTATCAACTTATCACGGTACGATACTCCTAGTAAGTCTAAGATTTTACAAGCGTTCATGAGCTCCATATTGGAGTAACCTTCGTTTATCTCTTTACCGAAATCGTTGAAAATCTCGTCAACAATCTTAGCTTTCAACTCGGTGATCTTTCTGTTCAAATTGTTTATGTCATCGATGCTCTTATAACTCTGGAAATGGTCCATCAATTCGATGACAACACTCAACAACTGGTATATCTCATAGTAATTCTTCACATTGGAGTTGTATATGATATGCTCAACGTTGTTATAGGAGGTGATGAGCATTTGAAGCCTCTTCAAGATGGTCATTGAAAGGGTAATGTTCTTCTTACAGTTATCCAACTTCTTGATATTGTACGTCATCGAGTTGATGGTCTTCTCTGTTGATCGAGCCAATTGCCTAGTGGTCTCTATCTCCGCCACTGCGGTATCCAAATCCTTTTCTATGCTCAGCAAGGTATCCTTGGTCTCACCGACTCCCTTGTTATACTCATCTCTTTCAGTTTCGATGTACCTGTCTAGAGACTTTCTATAACTACGTGTATACTGGACAAGGTCGTCCAATTCCAACAACAGAGAAGGAGATTCAAACAACTGTGTCAAATGCACCACTGGAGAGTAGTCCACCGACTCCAAATCCCCTCGATCCATGGCTTCTGATACGTCAACTTGTCCTTTACAGTTGTGAATTGTAATTGACAATTTTTGTAGATTGTATCGACTTCTTTTTAGGGAAATTGTTGATTTCCCCATTTGGTTGGCTCGCTTGCATAGTTTGACTTCTCTATATGGTAATTTCAATGTATTTCCAAATCCGGTCGCGCACTCACCTCCCCTCTCTTGACTTCCTGTTTTGGAAATTTGCGTAAAAAAATCTCAATTAAAAGCATCTTTAAAATAAAAATACTAAAGCCATCTACATGTTCTTAGGCAGTAAACTTGTACAAAGACAGGGACTTCGAGTTTTTGAAACTCACCGTTTTGGTATTCCGATGATGAGAAACACATTGGTACCAAAATGGAGACCCTCAAACCTCTGGTTCAAGAGATATGCTTCGGTGAAGACAGATACCATCGATTGGAAGCCCATGAAAAGTAACCGTCAGATCAACAAATCTGCTCAGCCTAAGAGAGGCAAATCGGTCGTGTTGACTCTATTATGTTTAACTCCAATTGTCACTTTGTTCCTTGGAGTGTGGCAATTGGAGAGATTGAAATGGAAGAATGCTCTTGTCGCTGAATGTGAAGACAGGTTGACTTATAAGCCTTTACCTTTGCCCAAGAGTGTCTTGCCAGAGGATGTACCAAATTACGAGTACCGTAAAGTGTTGATAAAGGGTAGATTTGACTACGACAACGAGTTGTTTGTGGGACCACGGTTGCACGACGGTGAACGTGGATATCTTTTGATCACTCCGTTCATTCGCTCGTCTGATGGTCAAAAAGTTCTTGTAGACCGTGGATGGATCCACGAGAGTAAGATGGACTTGAAGAGTAGGAAATTGAGACACTTGTCGGTACCTCTTGGTGAAACTACGGTGGAATGTCTCTTGAGAGTGGCTCCAAAGAAAGGTATGTTCCATATCGATCATGAGCCAGGAACCAGGATCTTCAGATACGTAGACCTCGAGCTGATGCTGAGAGAGACGGGTGCACTTCCTCTCTATGCTCAAGTTGTCCAGGATTTCCAGGACCACCCAGAAAGGGTCGTGGCGAACGAACTCGCGATGGAGTCACGTGCGCACGTGACCTCGAAATCCTCTGGCTGGAAATTTTGGAAAGGTGATGATGGAAAGACAGTTCAAGATGAACCAGCGGCTATGGTGAAGCCAAAACATGATTTTGATGAGTCTATAGAGTTTGACGAGAACCAGTTCATCAATGCTGGTGTTCCTTTGGGTAAAATCCCTAAAGTTGACTACAAAAACAACCATTTACAGTACCTTGTCACTTGGTGGGGTCTTTCTTTTGCATCTACAGTGTTGTTGTTCATCGTTTTCAAAAACAGAAAGATCACAAATCCACTCGATGAAAAATTGAGACATGCTCGTAAGTCTATGTGATATTTCTCTTGAATTCTTGTATATAGGAAATATAGGTCAAACAAAATATAAATATGATTAAATAATGTATCTCGTGGATCGCTCTCGAAAAAAAGCGGGACTCTGATAAAGAGTTTTTAAAGAGATCAAAAAAGGGCTCAGCGAGAGCTCCGGTGAGGATGAAAATATTTATATATGATTTTGGGTGGTGATACATCGACGTGAAATTTAGAGAGAAACTTACATCAACAACATCTTTCTTGGGTCCTCGATCAATTCCTTGATGGTTCTCAAGAAAGTAACGGCTTCTCTACCGTCCAACATTCTATGATCGTAAGTCAAGGCCAAGTACATCATTGGTCTGGCTTCGACTTTACCGTTTACAACAACGGCACGTTCTTTAACACCGTGCAAACCGAGTACACATGTTTGTGGCATGTTGATGATTGGAGTTCCGTACAAAGAACCAAAGACACCACCGTTAGAGATGGTGAAAGTTCCACCAGCCATATCTTCTAAAGTGATCTTCCCATCACGCAGTTTCTTACCCAAGTTGGAGATCTCTTGTTCAACGTCCAAGACAGAGAGAGACTCGGCGTTACGGATAACAGGTGTAACAAGACCTTTTGGTGTAGCTACAGCGATGGAGACATCGACGTAATCACGGTAAACCATTGTGTTACCGTTCTCAATGGCACCGTTAGCAGCTGGAACATCACGCATGGCCAAAGTAGCAGCCTTGGTGAAGGCACCCATGAATCCGAATTTGATACCTGTTTTCTTGATGAACTCATCTTTGTACAATTTACGCATTTCAAGCAACGAGGACATGTCAACTTCGTTGAAAGTGGTCAAAGAGGCAGCGGTGTTCTGCGATTCCTTTAATCTCTCAGCAATACGTAATCTCATTCTGTTCATCTTTACACGTTCCTCGTTTCTCGAGAAGCCCAGTTTAGGGGCAGCTGACTCCACCGGTTTGGATTCTGGAGCCTTAGCGGCTGGAGCAGCAGGTTTGGCAGCTGGTGCGGCTTTAGGGGCTGCCGGGGTTTCCTTTTTAGGAGCCTCCAGTTTAGGGGCTTCCTGTTTAGGAGTTTCAGCAGGTTTGGCGGGTTCAGGAGCCGCCAGAGGGGCCTCCAGGGAACCTTCCGGTTTGGCGCCTGGCTCGATCTTGACCAAATCCTGACCCACTTCAACGGTGTCTTCTGGAGCCGCTAAGAACTCGGTGATGGTTCCGGCAACTGGGGCGTTCACCTCGACATCGATCTTGTCGGTCTCGATGGTGGCGATGGTCTCGTCCAACTCGACGTAGTCTCCAACGTTCTTGGTGAAAGAGGCCAAAGTACCCTCGGTGATGGACTCAGCCATATCTGGTACTTTCACAACAGTGGCATTACCTCTACGGAAGGACAATGGCATCTGCCCGGTGGTGGCATTGGATTGGACACCGGCTCTGTGGTGCAACTGGGTCTTGGTGATCCCATTGGAGCTCAGCAATTGCCACGATGACATCAATCTGGAGGAACTCCTTACGACATCTCTTGATACAGATTTAGAGACCGATCTCGATACCGATCTACTCAAGGATCTCGACACAGTTCTCGACAACATGTTGTTGATCTTTTTGATATCCTTTTTGACAATTGGATACTTGTTTGATTAAATAGCTGGAAGTATTTGAATTGGTAATTCGTCTACAACTACTGGTTTAAAATTACCAAATTCACTCGATGGTTCTTTTTTTTCTAATCCTTTTGCTCCGAGAGGACGTTAATGTATTTCCGAGGGTAGGTTTAGTATGACCCGGAACTGGCAGACACGGGTGTCGAGATACCCTCGGTTTACTGGCTCGGTTCCGATAAAAAAAAAAAAGAATATCTTTTTTTGGTGCGATGGTGCACGACTGGGGTTACAGGGGGTAACTTGTAGCGACCAGTCCCGGGGCTACTTTAAGCGAGATGATGACTAGCGATGACTAGCGATAGTGACAGTGACACTAACTAGCGACAGTGACAGTGACTAGTGAGTGTCATTAATAGTAGTAGCAGTAGAACCAGACCTTCAGATTCTCATTTCTTAGTAAATTCAGTTTATACTTATTCTACCAGACAGTCTCACCTTAGCCAATGATAGACTTCACCCACTACAACTCGAGTGTTTTTATGATGATTTTAATTAAGCGAAATATACATGTATAGATATGAAAAATTGGGGGTGATACACAGACGAGACATAGATGTACTTGTTGTCATAGATGTTGATAGTCGAGACAGCTGATAGTCTTAAATAGCTTCACCATAGCCATAGAGTTGACATGAGATTTCACAACAGCTAATTGCCTCTTACTAGCTGAAAACTCACCTAGCTGAGCAACTCACAGTCCAAATACTTCAACTCAGTCTCAACATCTACGCTAGCTATCTTCATCTGGTCCAAATCTCCATAAAAAATCAGCAACTTGTCGACCGCATACTTGATGTAGTCGAACTGGTCGTCACTGTTTTGCGAAGTGAAAGCACTGTCCTCATCATCATCGGAAACAGTGTCATCTTCTTGTAAATTGGTGATCAAATATTTCTCTCCATTAGGACCCAACTCCAGGTACTCGGAATCCTTCACCTTTTCAGGAACCTTAGCCTTCACAATGGACCACAATGCCCAAAACAAGCAGTTAGATCCACGCCAAAGGATACAATCGTTGTACAATCTGATGATTCTTGGAGACAACCCATCGTCACTTCTATAATAACTTTTGATGAAATTCAATCTCTCTTCTCTCGTTGGATACCTGGATGTATCCGCAATACATGAGGTCAATGGGTCATTATAATCGAACATCCACTCACTGAAATGATTTGTCACATCGTACAGTGGGACATTGGCGCCTGAGTACTCGAAATCGATCACCACCAATTTTTCGTCATTTTTATAGTTTGGTCTCGAATTCAAGTCCAATGACCCGGTCCCGGAGACGATGGACTCCAAATCGTCTTGCTCAGGGTTGTAAAACAATAAATTACCATACTGAGTGTCATTGTGACAGAAAACGATCTCGTTGAAGAAATTCAATCCATTGTTGTAGTGCAGATACAACGATTTCTTGTATGTTTCAACTAGTTCTACGAATTTGTCGAAAGTGGTACCGAAAATGTGAACCACTTCCTCCTCAGAGAGCTCTGGTACTCTTTTACTAAGAATAGAGATCCATTTATCGATATTGACCCAAGCCTGTGGACCTTCGATACGATCTTCCAGATCAAGAGATACACCTTGGTGCAATTCCTTCATTCTTCTAGCAATCATCTTACTGATATTAGAATCTCTGATCTGAGGCAGAGTCAACGTGACGCTGTTGTTCAAAAATTGTTCGAGTCTCCCGTTGAGGAAAATCCCGATCAACTTCGGGCCGATGTTCAACTTGGAGAGTTTCAGAAGTGTGTGCAATTCCTTCTCTCTATCGATGATAGACTCCCCACCGGCACCGTAAATTCTCAACAACAAGGGCGGGAGCTTGCGACATGTCACTTTATATATGGAATTACTCAATGCTCCACTGATTCTTTCGAGGTTGATATCCATCCAGGTGCCGTACTTGCACTTTGTCTCATTTTCATTGGTGTTGATACGTCCCCATTTCGGGATCTTCATCTGCTGAAGGATCGCCACCAAGTCTTGCCTGAAGTAGTCCAATGGTAACGTGTTATCCAATGTCACTTTACAGTAGGGGATAGCCGTCTCATCTCTACCGTTATTGGATTCGATGTTGGACGTTGTTAAATCGATCTTGATAGATCCCGAGGAACTCAGCGAGGCTGACCTCTTTAAAACCGGATGTCCTACTGATGCTGCTCCAAAGCTTCTCTGTGAAGAGCGCGATCTCCTACTAGAGGGTCTTGTTGGAGTCTCCATCACCCTGGTGTATGTATTGATTTCAGTTAACGGAGTCAAACTATCTCCAGATTTTTTTTTCAAAGCAGTATACGAATTATTTGAGGAGCCGCGCAGCCACTTGGGCGATTGTGGCTGGTGGAGCGAAGTTAGCCAGAAGCCATTAGCCTCACCAGCCTCACCAGCCTCACTAGCCTCACTAACCTCACTAGCCAGCTTACTAGCCCAGCTCAATGGCATATTACCCGCCGATCTCATCTACTGGCTCGCCAGCCTGCCTGCCTGCTCACCAGCAATAAACATTCCATCTACAAAATACAACGTCAATGCTAGTTCAGTGCTACTTAAAACTGTAAACTGCTCAGTTAGCCGGAAAAAGAGCATTTTACGAATAAATTGGGGGTGACCTACTCTCATTTCAAATTGGAGTTCCAAACGTACACCATCTCGTCCCATCCAGTAGTTGCACACCAGCCCGGTTCCCCCCACATACTCCAATCACCTCCAATGACAAATTCCGAGTGTTGTTGGAAAGTATTTATAAGACTATCTCCATGCCATACTCTTTGTGAAAACCTACTAGATTCACCAGTGTTATCTCTCCAGACTCTAGCAGTCATGTCGTAGGACGAAGTGAGTAAAACATCACCTTGATGTGGAGACCATTTGACGTCTCGCACAGCAAACTCATGGCCTATCAATTCATTTACAGGTGGACCTCTTCCTACAAAACGAAGGTCCCAAATTCTCACCGTTTTATCAACACCTGCTGTCAGCACAATGGTGGATCTGTACTTGTTCCAGTCACAACTCAAGGCTTCGAGTCCATTGTGAGCCACCATGTCCACCACAAGGGGGTTTGGAGCCCTAATGTCCCACGATTGGAGATGTGAGGCGGAATTACAAGAGATGAGGCTGGTCGGGTCGTGTGGAGAAAAACACAGCTTGTAGATACAATCACCAGCTGGGTTCAGCACCAGGTTTTGGTGCTGTGGCTGATGGCTCACGGGCACTGAGGCTTCCAGTTTGGCACTGGTATCCTTGCGCAGTTGAAGTGTCAATATGGACAGTGATCTCGAAGGTGTCCATATCTTCACAGTGCCATCCCATGAAGATGAGCTGAAGATGGACTTGTCCACAAGATTCCAACACACACTGAACACTTCTCTCTTGTGTTCCAGGTACTTTTTCACAGGAAACCCGCTCAACTTGATATCGAAAATCGACACTGTCCCATCACCACTCCCTACAACGGCTTGGTTCTCGTGCGTCTCACTCCACGAGACATCGAACAACCCATCCTGGGTGTCGAAGAAAGTGTCCGGTACAATCGATCCATCAGCATTCAATGACAAGATATAAAGTCTCCCATTCCCTACAAGCCCATAGTTCAGCGAAGTCGCCACAGCGATCTTGTTATCGTAGAAAGGCGAATATTTCACCGCATACCCGTTGAAACCTGTGGTACGAAACGATAGCATCGTTGATGTTAGAGAGCCCTAATAGGGCTAAGATTTGATTTTTTTTTTTTTTTTGATGTATGTAGATTTTTTTTCACCTATATATATATATATAACCAGAAAAAATCCTTACAAAAGAAAGTGCTCCCCAACAGCGGACCCACTGCCGATCAACGGACTGTTATCCTCTGAAAAATTCACCAAATTACTCAAGCCTATAAGTTTGTGAGTCTCACCTATCTCGTCTTCCTCCTCATCGAGATCACTGTTGTAGTAATAACCTTTCTCGTTGAACTGTTCAACCTCCAATTTGACAAAATCGTACACTTTCTGGAACTGTAAATGGTTGAGTTTATTCAACTCGTCAATGGTTCCAAGCCAGTCGTCTCTGATGATCATCAAGATGTTTGAACGGTTAGATTTCAAAAATTTCGACAAATAATTCACAAAGATGAGATTGATCTTCTCAATACTCAAATCGTAGAAGAACCTGAACTCGAGATTCTTGAAGATAGGCATCTTGTGGAAAATATTCATCAAGAACTCGTTTAGGAATTTCAACGTGACTGTGTTATCGCTCTCTACAGGTTCCAAGAAATTCAAGATGTAATCCGAGAACGAGTTGAAAAATTCAACCACGGGTTTCTGGACTCGGAGATAGCTGTAATCCGAGGTCGGATCCACTTTGTAGGGCAAGTTCTCCACAATCAACTTCATCTTCTCTTCCAAGATCCTCAACGTGTGGTCTACTCCGATCTTCGGCAGAAGTTGCAATAGATCATGGCTGATGTCGGCTCTTTTCTCCAAGAGACTCACCACCAACGTCTGAAGGGACTCGTGATCCAAACTTTCTACTATTCTTTTCAAGGGCAAGGGCTCGCCGTGCACCTGTTGAGACTTGTGTCGCTTACACTTGCCATTCACATTCTTCCCACTCTTCATCTTGTTCACCCTATGCTTGGTATCTCTTCTCCGTACAGCTTCCTCGTGGTCTTCGGTGTTCTTCCTTTTCAACTTGGAAACTGTGTGACGGCTCGTACTCGGGCCGAATGGCATCTTTTCGCCAACTTTACCCTCTCCATTGCCAAAAGTGAATGACGGGATTACTGACATATCCTTGTGGCGAAATGGTGTATCCTTGATAATGACTCTTAAAACTCTTTATCGTGTTCAGTTTGTTGTGGAAACCTTTATAAACGGTACTAGAAATCCTTGGAATGACCTTGTATCTTTGAATGCGAAGCTGTAGATGACTTGCTATGGTTCTATAACAGCTATTGGAATCTTTAAAAGCACCTTTATAAATTGAAGAAAGCAATTTTTTTTCTCAGGTTTCATCATTTTTGAAGCCGAGCCCACAGCCCCAATTGTGAGCTTCACTGGGGGGGTTATTTAAAGAAGCAGATGATGAAATGGAGCGATGAAACAGTGATCCGGATGAGTTGATGGAGCAGTGGAATGGTGCTTTCTACCACCAACCGGACTCACTTGACTAAACATCTGATTCCAGAAATCTACAAAAATTCATAGAGTCATAAATTATATATTGTTCGACCCCCATCTGTTCCTTGGGTTCAGGGTCCTGTAGTTCGGTTTTTGTTGGTTTATAAAAGGTTGTTGTTGCATGTACCAGTTTTGTTGGAACCTTTGCAGATCAGGATGGAATTGATCTTGGTAATTGATATTTTCTTTGTTCAATTCGAGATGATTCGAATGGATATGTGTACTGCTGATACTGGACCCATCGATGATGAAACCTTTGTCATCGTTGAAGTTCTTATCGATGATGATAATTTTGTGCTCTCTCAAGAAAGAAGTCAAGATTTCCAAGCATTTTTCAAAGACTGAGTCTTCAACTTCCTCTTTGAAATAACTCAAGATAATAGAATGGAATTGAGGAGTCTCCTTGGTGTCTGTGTTTTGCAGTTGAAAGAATTCGAAATTTGGTGAAGATGGAGAGAGATTCTTGATATCGTTGATGAAATTTTTACAGTTCATCGATGACAAGCTTGCAGAATTGTAGTGGCCAATGTCGTTGGTGATGGTGTTGTTGTTAAACAAATCTTCCTCGTCATTCTCCAACTTAGGATTGTAGAAAACTTGA
Source organism: Nakazawaea molendinolei (assembly GCA_030569155.1). Classification (NCBI taxonomy): domain Eukaryota; kingdom Fungi; phylum Ascomycota; class Pichiomycetes; order Alaninales; family Pachysolenaceae; genus Nakazawaea; species Nakazawaea molendinolei. The sequence goes on from JAJMKB010000010.1 coordinate 223,073, forward strand.
ACCTCCACATTGTACAACAATTTTAAAGGTACTGAGATCTCGTTGAGGAACTTGAACCCAATGCTAGAGGCTAAGTTTCTGTTCTCAAACACCATTTTCTTCGAGTTTCTATCGACAGATGCTATTTCTGCAAATTTGGGATTATAAGCCAATTTGAATTCGTAGTCCACTGGTAATTTCTTCTCGAACAATTTGGCACATTTCTCACTGTTTTTCTCAACACCTTTGATTTCTAACAACTCCAAGGACATTGGCTCGTTAATTGGGAATTTGATCAAAGTGTTTGTCTTTTTCTCCAAATCAGCGACAAAAGTCGAGTTGGACGAGTTCTGGTTCAACTTCTTAATTGAGTTGTTGATACCAATAGAATTGTTTGAAAGTAATCTCCAGTGAGATCTCGAGAGCTTGATAAAAGTGTTGAAGTAACTGATGTTACTGCAATTTTGGACCAATTTCTCCAATTCACTCTTAGCATATGGTATATTGTTGCCATTCTTAGATGGACACTTGATGATAACGTTATTCTTCCTGACAAAAGTTTGAACAGGATTGAACTCGAGTTTGGAGACATCGTCTTCACCGTTGAACAAAAATGTGTTGGAGAATTTGATGAACACATTGTATCTTCTCATGATTGTTTGCACAGTGGAACCTCCTACTCCGATGATTTGTCTATGGAAGCTCTCTGGAATGTTAAAAGTGACGCTTGTTGGTAACTCATCTTCCACCATGTTTAGTCCCATAAGAGATTGGTGAAGATTTTGTGAGTTCAACTCGAGTATGAAACTGAAGTTACTGAATGGAATGATTTTCACTATAGATTGAGAGTTGTTCATTATCTTGAGCAACTTACCATTTTTCTTTCCACCAATGAATTCACGTTCTTCGTTGTTCAACTCGATACTGTATTTGATTGCTTTTATTCTTTGTAAACCGATCAGAGTTGATTGATAGTTGGATAAGAGAGTTACTGCTCTCTTTGTCTCGTTTTTAGAACCTGTGATGGATAACTTGTTACCATTGACTTGGATCAAACAATTACTGTATGAACAGATATCGAAAAAGATTCTGTCCAACTCCATGTCGACCAAATTGTCCAAAGATTCGCACATGGTGCTGTAGATGTTTCTAAGTAAAAATAAAAACTGTTCGATGGATCTCTCAATGGCCTCCAAGTTGTTAGCTTGGAAGATCAGAACAGACTCGTCTGATTGTAAAGTTGGGAACTGAATGAAACATTCGTTTTTGTACATTATGCTGATCAAAGGGTCGTGTTGTTCGAGCAACAAGAGCATTGTCTTTTTCTCGAGAACCATTGGCACATTTTTAATGAATGGAGAGATGATGTTTTGCTTGATTTTGGCAATGAGTGTCTTTGTCAATACCACCTGGGACTGTAACCCGGTGATGTAGATCTTTGTGTCGGGGATTGAGACTTGGTTGTAAGTGTTTGGAAGAAGGTTTGGGAGGTATAAATGGCAGTTTGTCTGTTTGGCAATCTGTTTGAAATTGTTGAACTCGACCCCACCGATAAGGGGGAGTAAAGAGATTGTTTCAAGGTCGATGTAGTCGATGTACACAAGAGGATTCATCTGATCGATCATGAGTCTTAATTTGTTTTCAGCGATCTTGACTGAGTCTGGGTCTCCGACTACGATGAACTCGTATGTGTCTTGTTGTTGAGAACGGATGATTAAAGAGATCTTTTGGTATGAGCAAAGGGAGTCCACGTTTTGTAAGAGATCTGTCTTGAAGGAATGATCCGGGTTGAAAAGATGTTCATCTTTTAGTACGCTCACACACACAGTGGAAGTGGAGATCTTGTGATACTGTGACAATATATGGGGGAGTGAGGAGTCCTTGGTGCGCACCACGTAGAAGTCGTCATTGTTGTGGATGATTTTGGCGTCAGTAGGAAGGTTCTCAGTGTAATTAGTTAACACGTTTCGACCATTGGGGGTTGTCTGCCAAGGTAGATAAGAGAGGTTCTCATAGACGACATGGGTATTTGGTTTTGTGTAGAGACAATATTTGAAAGGGATATAGCTAACTGGTTCCGCACTCATGGTGATTGTGCTGTGTGCCTCACTGTTCAACTAAATGATCGCAAGTAGTTGTATAAATGAAAACAACTCGCTCTGATTTTTTTCCCCTAATGAGATGTCGAGTGTTTACAAATTTCCTCTTTAAGCATCTCGACGCACGGTGTGTGTCTGTATCACGGGGGCTTCGTATAAGAGCAAAATACGAGTTTTGAGGTGGACTGAAAGAGGAATTTGGGGCTCTGTGGATGGTGGTGTCAAGTGAGTGAGATGGAGCAGTTGTCCGGATCACCAAATGTGCATCATTTATCACACTGGATGATCAATTGATCTGATAGCACACAGGGTTTCACTGTGACTATAAATGGCTATCTGGCTATCCACTCAATGGTTCTATAGAGCGTTAGTATGACTTGTTGATTCACAGTGAGATGGGCCAATATACTTCTCCATTTGTTGAATGATACAGATGCGGATCACCAATTGATACCACCAATGACGCACCCCATCGTATACTTAATTATTTGATAATTGTGTGGAAAAAAAAGATCAAAAGAGGAATTACTCAAATAAGTAAATAGCCCAATGAGCTTGAAAGAGGAGGGCATGGAGCCCAAGTCCAAGATGGAGAGACTCAACACAGTGGTAAGTGTGATGGTGTGCTGAGAACGATACCGTTTAGCAGATGTAGAGATACTAATAACGAGCAGATTCTGACATCGATCTTAAAAGGTGCCCTCTATGGAGCCCTAGTGTCGATACCAGCTGATCTCATATTGACATGGCGGTCTCCAATGTACAGATGGTTTGGATTACGTGGAAGAGTGTTTTTCCATACCATCATGATCGCAGCCGGTGCCAATTTTGTCACTGAAAAGCAGATCTTGAGGTTCGAATCCAAGATGCAGTTTGAGAAGAACTTGAAAAGGCAGCAATTGATTGAAGCCTCCATCTCCAGTGGAGATTTCCTGGATTACGACGACTCGGATTTGCCCAAAGTTAACCACCGGGGCGGGAAAAAGACCAGAACCGATGTCTCTGAGGCCAGACTCGCCCGTGACGATATAGCCAACAGAGGTGGTAAACTGAACTGATCACGTGACACTCTTCGTACTCCTCAACCGGCCGTGAAATGTGAAAATTGGCGATTAAAATAGGTGATGAGGTGCTGTTTTGAATGGCTGTAATTATTTTCACCGAGTGATCTTAAACAGAACTCTACTTGTATATCTATTATTCTGTAATGCATATGTTTCTTAGACGACTGTGTCATGACATTTCTCTGTATATATCTTCCATGAGTAAATGAGTTCTATCTGCTACTCATGTTCTTTGGAAATTGCATGGTTGTTGTGTATTATATGTTTTTGATCTTGAGCCATATGTTTTCTATTAAAATGCTCCATACAATGATATCATGGTCTTATCAGCAGAATATCATTTCACCTGTATTTTTTTAGTATCTCTTACAATTCAAATAACACCCATTGAAATACTAAATCCCCTGATTCTCCTTCCCTATTCTTCTTCTCTTACCTGAAAACGTATCACTCATCTCTTGGGGCTCAACCAACCATTCTCGTTGCTGAACTCCATTGACCAAGTCTCTCACCTTGGTATCTGTCTCTTCGATCATTGGTGACGAAATCAGTCTCTGGGGCCATAACCCACTACTCTTCCTAGATTTTGATTGGTCATTCTCAAGTGGACTCAACGACTGCCGGATGAAACACATCTCATCTTTACTCCAACAAGCTAATTTGAGCATAATTATCCCATTCTCTGTAGACAAATCAGTGATATGTGCACCTTCGATCTTGGACTCGAATTCGGTATCCACAATCTGTGGTACTTCCATGTTGACATCGCAGTACAATGTTATGCTTGATCCAGAATTTATCAATACCAAATTGTCAATAATTGAATTCACATACTTATTATTACTTCTTGGTATCTTAGTCGCTCCAAACTCGAAGTTAACCACTCTGCCAGGAGTATTTATAATATGTGTTGGAGCAGCCAGTTTTTGTAAATCCCATAAGAAAACCACAGTGGGCATTGATCTCGGGGTTGACATAATTTTAGTATCATTAATTTTGATCTTGTCTATTCCCTTGTTAAGAATTGAGATCTTATCCACTGAAGGAAGTTTGAAGAACGGTGTCGATTTTTCAATGTAACACAAATTTTGATGATTGTAGTCAAAAACTTTTGTGCTGTCTATCTCATTTTGTATAGCTTTGTGTTTAAGAGTTTTGTATATTTTTAAGGCACCTTGTACTGATATCAAGTGTAAAGATTCATCATGATCTCCACACACTATTATTTCATCTCCACCGTCATTCAAAGTCCAATCAATACATGTCACACCTAATGTTGCAACTGGTGATATCAATTTCTGGAACGAGTATCCAGATGAAATATCATTTCTAGGAGACTTGCCCAATGCTAGAAAGTTGTAAATGTGTATGTTCAATTCACTGGACACTGAGTCTGAGACCAAGATCCACGAATTCTGGGGCGAATATTTCATGATGATGTCAGAGGTCGTGTCTTTTAACTCCAAATTGTTAATTGTCTGCACCTGGTTGTTTGCAACGATAAATGTGAAAATCATGTTTTTGATACCGTCCTTTAGCACTATCGCAAAATGACCGTGAAGTGAGTGTCTTATTATGTGGGATGAATATTTATAGATTGTATGGATACACTCCATTTGAGTGCCAACAAAGCTATAGATCTTCACGGACAATCCATTGTCGCTGTAGACAGCCAAGATACCACCGCTATTGTTATGCAGATCGACATCGAGCCATTCAATTTTGCTGATTTTCTCAATTGGAGATTGCACCACTCTTGCTTCTTTATCGTCTTTCAAGCATATCACTCTGACATAGTTCTCTGTATCATAAGCCAATGCTAAATATTTATTGTCTCTCGAGATGACCAGTTGCACATGCCCTCTTCCTGGACTCGATATTATTTTATAAGTTGCAAGAGACCGCGTCGATCTCACTAGGACATTGGAGACATCGCTGTAAATAAGATACTGGTTGTCGTCTGATAGCACTGGGTGTACCTCACGACTCGAGGAATATTTGGAGATGGACCCCATCTCACTTAATTTGTATTTTGCTTATAGCGTTTAGGGATCTTTCGAAAGGTAAACAAACCCCCAAAAAAAATAGTGAAAAAATAGAAAAGCCCTTAACTGCCTATTGTAGATAATATTATTACTGGAAAGTCTAAGCGCCCCTGTTTTCCGCATGCGGAATGGTTCACACATGATTGGGCATGCAACGATTCAATGGAGCAGATGATAATAGAGAATTATGGGAAACTGAGGGAGGAGGGTAGATGGGTTAAAAGGAGAGGGGGGAAGAAATGATAAGGCTTTTTCCGGAAAATTTTGATCGTCAAATGAAGGTTTTCTATTGGTAGTTGTAGGAGGTTTTGGGGGAGTAAGGTGTTAAAGATATCAGTTGAAATTGATGATATCATCAGACACTCCAACTTCAATAAGAGATATCTATGTGCTGACAAATATTCTCTGATTAGCTTCAAAGTTGTGTCTGAAAGAGCTTCCGGAAAGGTCTGGAGGAGTCTTAACCACTTGGCTTGTTGTTCTACTGGAAATCTGAATAATAGTAGAGCCTCAATTGAGCATTCAAGATGATTTGAAGCTGAAGCAGGAAATTAAAACACTCCACTGTAATCCAGAACCTGAAAGTGTTCTTCTTTGGTGTAAATATATCCTTTTGGCCATGTCTTTCTTATTTTACATTAATAGTATTATGATTTGATGTTCACTACTGAAAGATGTGTGATGAGAAGCTGCTTTTAAATGGTGACAAAAATGGCCAAAAAAGGAGGGATCCATTTTTGCACACTTCATGTTGCTTCTGGAGTATTAGAACAACAGCTTTTTCATCTTCCAATCATCTACTCGACCATTCATTACTATTTTGTTTTGTTATCACCTTTTAGTAATTGTAAATGGCCATAGAAAGTCAGGTTTAAGCCCGAGAGACTCCCAAATTGTAACAAAGTTAGCTCTTGAACTCTCTTCAGTGCTGAAAGAGTCGAAGCGAGATTTCCATCACTCGGTTTTTCGGACCAAAGAGTTAAACGAACATTTAACAGTTTTAATTCCGGTCACATATTAGGAATAGCCACAAATCAGGTAAAGAAATCGGATGGACCAAATTCAAGTCCACAACGTGAACCTAAATGGCTACCCCAATGTTTCATTCTGAGAAATGGTTCATGTCCCTTAACTTAATTTAAAAAAGACTCTAACGTTATAGTAAAATTTTTATCATGAACAGAGTCAATTTGGAGACCGCAGTATCTTGAAAAGCCCCAACTTAGAAGAAACTTGAGATTCGTTCCAACAGGAACACACTTTTGGCCAATAGCGAGTCGCGTTAGCGTCGTTCTGGAAAGAAGTCTGCAGCCGAGTTTTTCTTTTTAAAGAGAAAGGTAGTCTTTAAATGATAGATTGTGCATCTAATGATCTGTTCCCTTGGAGCTAGTGGTGTTTTTGCACGAAGTTGAACCGCTGGGACAAACTCGATTTACAAGATTTGTGATTCACGGTTGAGAGCCGGAATCCGTTTCATGAAGATCGGATCAAAATCGAGGTTTTAGTCGTGTTGTAGAGTGTGGAAAGATCAAGAAATGGGCCGATTGGGTGTTGATAGCTTTTATGAATAGCCCAAAATCTTTAAACTGGTCGCTAAGAAGATTTGACCACTCGCTTCTTTAATAAGCGTTCTCGGTGATACAAACTTACATCTGGAGTTAAATCACAAATCCTTAATCTTTAATAAATATTCAGAACTGTGAAATTTTGTGAGGAATTGCAGAAATAAATTACATTTGAACATGAAAGAGCGTTTTCAGGATGATCCTTGAAGAGCACTGATCACGAATTGAAGGGGTGCACGATACTACTAGGTAGTGACTCAGATCAATCCTAGTAAGGTTATCTATTGAAAATACCTTTTTCTTATGTATAGAAATTGAGAATGCCTATTTTAGGAAGTATAAACGACCAGTTTGCCTAATCAGCAGAAAGGGAAAGGGGGGAGTGGTTTTTTCTGGGCATTGATCTGAATGAAGTGATGAGAACAGGAACGATGTGGAGGGGGAGGGGACAGGCAGTCATGATATGATTTGAGGATTGACTAGTAAATGAGGGTCAGAGAGTTGAAAAGATCTACTGTTAGAACTATTTAGAGGTAGGGCATTCTGAACTAAAGTTGATTAATATTTCGAGACGCACACGTAAATCCACGGACCCCATTAAGAATGTAAATCCGGGACTGCAGCATCGTTTTTTTTTTGAGGAAAAGATGGTAGGAGGGATGTCTCCAGAACGGAGAGTGGATTTGAGAATCAGATCATGCTGAAAGAGACGTTAGGAATGGTAGGAAAGTTTGAATAAAATAAGGTCGATCTCCAAGAGAGAATGGGCAAGGTGCCTATTGATTAGTCGAATACAGACGCAGAACGAACCTTATTTACGGCTATATGCCGGTGGTTGTTGTTGAGGTTGTAGTGGACGCGCAGTATGCAGAGGGCATGTGCGTTGGTGAGGTTTTTCGGGGCAAGACAAGCCCTTTGGAAGCCGAAGTTTACAGGAGTCTAATTTGACTCACCGAGTCAGCAGTAGTGGGTGAGAGAGGTTGAGACCGAAATTAAGGACATCAACGGTATTGTTGACGATATCGGAGAGGTGACCCGATACGGAAAACTCCGTTAAAATTCATGAGAAACGGTTGTACGGTATCATCACCGAATAGGACAAAGTTGCCTGATCCGCCTGGGAAACAAGGCACTACTTTGTGTTTTTTCAAAGAAAATTCGCAGCATGTGATTATTGGGAGCGCCATTTGTATTGACGGCTAAGACAAGAAGAGACCTCTCCTGAAAAAATAGTCAAATTATTTTTTGGGCAACCTTTCAACCTTGGGAAGTTTGGGAACTGATATGGGCGCAACTCCAATTTCCCAAATTGTTTGACTCGATCAACATATCATTGGGCCGAATTAATTTTAATTAAGGAAAAAGCACACTGATTTTTTAAATAGAGACTATAATTTTTTTTTTAGAACCAAAATAATCGTCACTGACTAACCGCTGCATGTGTACCGCGACAGCCTTTCCTTCTTGGGTAATTCCGCGCTTATGCATTTGTAAAGCCCACCTTTTTTTTTTTGACTTGCCCTTATAATTCGATGCGTTTGAATTGCATCATCTTAGTTTCTCATGCCCCAAGTTTAAATGCAGCTCCAACCTAAATCGTCAATTCCCTCGTACCTCTCTCCCACTTTAAACTTTGACCCTCTGCATCAGACACAACCTTAGGCAGGCGTGGCAAAAACTCAATTTTAAGTCCAAACTTTGTGTTCCGAAAACTTTTCCCTTCTTGAGACCCAATCTGATTTCCATCCAATGTCTCACACATATATTGAAAGGACCATCTGCTCTTGTCCCTTCTTTCTTCTATTCCTTCTCGACGTCTGACTCAACCACTTTTTTCGCAACCTCATTCAATCCCATCTGATTCCTACAATTCACTGTCTTCCCCACTAGTCAATCTTCACTCAATTCCAATTCGCATCATCGCTCAATTTCGCAACAGACTTTCCGCAACTACTTTTGTCTCCCATCAAGACAATTCGAACGTATCAAGCCACTTCAAGATTATGTCCAAGGAACTCCACGCTCCATCAACAAACTTCTCCAACAAGCATATGCTCGAATCTCTATTGTGCCCCTCCTACCGATTCTGAATCTCCTATTCTTCTCCACGGATGATCCCAAGGTTCCAAGGCTCTCTGCCCATCGACGAGGTGTCTCCGGACCCTTCTTATCAGCCGGAGCACCCCGCTTCTCCTCCCCCTCCTCCACCACAGCCGGACCTTCGATCTCTGCATCCTATAGATTTTGTCGCTGTGCATCCAAGGCCTCATTCGACTCAACCTTTACAATCTTCGATCAATTTGGTATCTGTGCCTGCACCAATAGCCCAATCAGCTTCTTCAATTCCTCAAACTGCACCATACAACATACAAACTGCATACAATTCATCTGAGGTCTCTTGGTCCAGTCATAGTAATATTCCTTATGCAATCCCAGCTCCACCTTTAAATCAAATACCTCTAGGTTACGTGCAGCCCATCACTTATCAGACACAGCAGCAGCAGCAACAACAACATCAACAACAACAACCGCAACAACTGTTGGTCCAGCCAGTATATCAGTATCTGTATCCCCAATCAGAACAGATATCGTATTACAATGCTGTACCTGACCAGGATATCGAATCTAAGTCACAGTCTTCTAGAAATAACTATCCGATGGCTTCTTACTACCAAGTAGTACCCACTACCACTTATTATTCTCAATATCCACAACTGCAACAACAGGTCACATCGAGTCCATATTTTGCTCCAGCACAACCTTCAGAATCACCGACATCGAAACCAAAGAGAACACGAAGAAAGAGACATGAGGTGGAAAGATTGTATTTCTGTAATTTTGAAGACTGTAACAAAGGTTACGGGTCTTTAAGTCATTTGAACGGTCACATAGTGAAACATGGTCACGGAAAGAGACGACACCCGGAAGAGTTCACAGGTTTACGGAAATTTTTGAAAGAACGAGAAAAAGATAAAGATCATGAATAGATGATGATGACACACCGGTAAATTATCACCAAATGATCATTGAAATAACGACGAGACTGACTATTAAAACCATAGAAAATCACAGGCTAAACCTGGATCCGCATCGATGTATTTATACCACTGTATTTAAAGCAGTGTCCTAATTGTAGTATTAAGTATTCAAATGTCCATTCACAGCATCTTTTTTGACCCAGCTTAGATGCCCATTTAGAGGTCTCATGATGAAACACAAGACAAATTTAGAGTCCATACTTCATTTCATTTTTATTTCTTTAATGCTCAAGCTTGAGCTCAACACCCTCTTTTTTTTAGCTATCTTATCAGATATATATAGCATATATATTAAACATTTACTTTTATGAAGAGAGGCAATATTAGCTAATTACTTTGGACCTCCAGTTGTTTCTCCAGGGTTCCTCTGAATCCCCTTCCCCATCTAGAAATTTTTTCAAGCCGTGCTCTGATAGATAAAGAACTGATAAACCAAATCATACCCTGAAAAGTCGTGCAACAACCACATTTCCCAATTTCGTAATCTGCTCTTCCTTATCTTATCGGCTGCGCATCAGTATTTATCCGAAACGTGAAAAAGTTCCTGATTATTGTTTGAACCGAGTATCTTAGTAAACAGTATCGGAGATAGCCACCGATCGGATCAATCTCAAGGTGGAAGGTGACGAATAGGATGAAGCCGAGTGATGACGAGAATTCGGTGCTTTTGACAAGCAACGCCGATGATATAGACGCCTCAGACCCAAGGTCTTATATACCCGAGGTATCACCAACGTTGGTGGACCCTGAAGTTTCATACGAGCTTGCACCTGTCACCACGAGGGAGTTGCACGACTTGGCGTATCTCCAAGAAGTGGTCGATCTCCCTCAAGGACGGCATCTCGGTGTCTTTGCTGTGACTGTCAATTTCGTCAGTCGGATCGTCGGCTCAGGTATCTTTGCCGTGCCGGGGTTGATGTACCAGGACGTTGGAGGGTCTCCAGCCCTCTTTTTCCTCGTCTGGTTTATAGCGGCTGCCCTTTCCTTCGCTGGGCTATACGTCTATTTGGAGATGGGCAGTTTGATCTCGAAAAATGGAGGTACGAAGACGTTTCTTGAGTTCATCTTTTATAAACCAAAGATGTTGACCACCGTTATGGTGGGGATCTTTTATATTCTCTTTGGCTTTGTCATATCCAACTCCCTCGTCTTTGGTCAGTACTTCTTATACTGTATCGGGGTGGACTCTCCCTCAGACTCCAGTCTGTCTAGAGTAGGACTTGTCTTGATAGCCGTGAGCCTCGGTATCCACTCGCTATCAGTTAAAGGTGGCACTTTTATACAAAACCTATTAGGTGCTTTGAAATCTCTGTTGATAATTGCCATGGCGCTTGCCGGCGCCTATGCTCTTCTACCACAGAGTGTCACATCGATTGAAAACCAGTTGATCAAGTACAATTTCTTTGCAACAAAGCACCCAGTGACAATAGCAGGCTTCACGTCTCTGTTGTTCAAGGCTTTCTTCACAATGGCCGGTTGGAACTCGGTTCACACTCTTGCCGGTGAAATCGAAGACCCAATCCGGACTATGAAGATCTCGGGCCCTCTTTCACTTATAATAGTGTCTGTCTGCTACCTATTCATCAACTTGGCCTACCTCATAGTGATACCAAGTGAGGAGTTGTTGTCTCGTGGTGAGCTCGTGGGCAGTTTGTTATTCGAGAGAATCTTTGGCTCCTCAATTGGTCGTAGATTTCTCACCATGAGTGTAGCAGTATCTGCTGGTGGTAATGTCTTTGTGGTGATGTACTCCTGTGCTCGAATGAACCAGGAAGTGTTCCGCGAAGGTTTCTTACCGTTCTCCAGATTCTTCTCATCGAATTCGAGGTTCGGAACCCCAATCCCGTCCCTTTGCATAGTTTGTGTGATCTCGTCGCTCTTCTTGATCATGCCGTCACGTGGGAACTTGTACGACTACATCGTCAACCTCGAGTCGTACCCGGGCCAATTCTTTATCTTCTTGGTGGCCATCGGTATCTTTATAATGAGAAAGAGGTACCCAGAGTTGAAGGCTCCAATAAGAGCGTCTCTATTTGCTACTGCCCTGTTGGTGATATTCTCAGTTTTCTTGTTGATAGGCCCGCTTGTTCCTTCTAAAGGTGAGAAATGGTACATGCATAAAGGTTACCCAAACTACGGTATCACCAGTTGCATCTTCTTTACTTGTTGTGCTACATACTGGTACGTCAAGTTCAGACTTTTACCGCGCTTGGGCGAGTACCAATTAGTACTGAAAGACGATTACTTGGATGATGGTTTAGCCATAAAAGTATGGCAAAAAGTGTATAAATAGTCACGGTATAGTTGAATGGCCAGACGTAGGCTACAGTTGTGATTTTCATAGTAGCAACAGAAAGAGGCAGAAATCTCAACGGTTTCGGAAAAACTTCTTGTTCTCGATGCAGGGGTGCATGCATCTCCGGAAAAAAAAATAGATGAATATAAAAAAAAGACACTAATGAGTTGCAATATTACAGGACAATTAAGAACTTAACTATTTTGATTACACCAAAAATAAATATTCTATAAATACGAATATTGTTCACTCTCCCGGTTGTTGTCTTTTCTTGACAAATGCATCTTTGGCCAATTGGATCAAGATATCCAACTCACCAGAGTTCTCACACATGCTGTGGAATAAAGAATCCTTGTTGATGATCAATGAATATGGATCCTCGTACTCTACAACCTTACCAGCATCCATCACCAAGATCTTGTCGTAGTCGATGATAGATCTCAATCTGTGAGCAATTGTCAAGATGGTACTATTGGAGAACTCGTCTCTAATAGTATGTTGAATCTTAGCGTCAGACAGGTAATCGATAGATGCTGTGGCTTCGTCCAACAAGATCACTTTTGGCGATTTCAACAACGAACGAGCAAGACACATCAATTGTCTTTGTCCCTGTGATAAGTTAGAACCGCCTTCAGAGATACCACTCTCAAGATCCAAGAATTTGTTCTTGTTCTCACCACTAGCATTGTCACTCAAAGTACCAGACTGAATTGCCTCGTATTCTTCAGGAGTTATCAAATTAACTCTTTTCAAGGCAACAAACATCTCGTTGTCCGAGTATTGGTTAAACATGTCCAAGTTAGATCTGACAGTACCTGTAAATAATGTAGGATCCTGTGGGATGATAGTGATACCTTGACGTAAGGTTTTCAAACCAATCTTTGTGATATCTACACCATCGATCATGATAGACCCAGTCTCTGGGTCCAAGAATCGGAAGAAAGCTGTGATGATGGTGGATTTACCTGCACCAGTTCTACCAACGATACCGACCTTCGAGTTTGGTTCAACTGTGAAGGTAACGTTATCAATAACTTTTGGTAAATCAGGAGCATATCTCAAAGAGAGATCTTTGACTTCGATTTCACCTTTATCTGGCCATGAAGAAGCTGGTTCAGTCTCTGGAATGTATTCAGGAGGCTCTTGGTCAATGATCATATACTCTTGAAGTCTTTCAACAGAGTTCATGTTCATCTCAACGTTGGAGTAAAGACGAACAACCCACAAGGCAGAATCAGAGAATGCAATACCGTAGGACAAGGACAAACCTGCAAGACCAGCGTCTAATTTTTCTACAGAGAGTAACACCAAGACACCGGCAAAGAAAGAGACAAGGGCACCAACAAAGTCGATACGCCATGATAACCATCTGTTTGCAACCCACAAGTAGAAAAATGGCTTGTTATTACCATCGATCTTGTGCAAATTTTGAAGCATGAATCTACGCTCATCACCATAGGCACGAATGGTTGGAACACCGACCAAAGTCTCTGTGAAATGTTGATGAATTGGAGATCTGGTGACGGAATCGAATCTTTTCAACTCTCTCGAGGCAGACAAGTAGAAGATACCAACGAGATAGTACAAGAACGAGACGAGGAATGCAAAGAGGACAAACGCTGGTGTGATGGCACAGATCAAGATGATGACACCCAGACATTGAACAAGACACATCAAGAAACCTTCAGCACAAGCAGCCAATTCTTGATCAACAGACTCGATATCTTTTGAAAATCTGTTCATGACACGACCAATTGGAGTGGAGTCAAAGAATCTCAATTTGGCTCTCAAGACTCTGTACAACATCTTTTCAAAGATAGATTTAGAGGCGACCAATCCACCAAAGAAGACGATCAAGACTCTCAAACTGGAAGCCATTGAGTAAAGAACACCAATACCTGAGTAGACAAGGATGTAGAACAATGTAGAATGCGTTCCAGCTTCCATGACTCTGAAACTCTCACCACCAATAGGTTTAAACCAGTCAAAGTTGATCAAGAATTTGTGGAAAGAGTTGAGAGGTTGATAACCGAATGAAACAATCGAGTATGCAAATGCTCCAGCTGCTGATTCACTGGCAGCAGACCAAATCTTTAACCACCAAGATTGATACATGTAAATGAACTGACATGCAATCATCAATGTGAAAAACATAGTCCAGATGAAAGGAGTACCAAACTCTTTACCATAACCTGTGTAAACAGACATCTTGACGTTACCAGTACTTGAAGTTTCTTCCTGGATCAATTTCTTCTTGGACAGAGGCTTCAGATCTTTCAGCAGTTCTTGTTCACCAGCCTCTTCAGAGACAATTTTCTTCAATTTGGCTTCTATCTTAGCAGCTGCATTCTTCAAGTTCTTCTTGGTGTCCATTTCGCTAAAGTTGGCAGTAGAAGCAACACGAGACATGACACTAGCCTTGACCAATTCATCGTCACCCAAGTCACCTTTTTCTAACAACAAATCTGGAGTACCTTGGCTCTTAACACGACCGTTGTCCAAGACCACAACCCACTCGGCTTCAGTGACAGTAAGGGCAACATTATGAGATACTAAAATACATGTACGGTTCTTCATCAATGGGCCAGTGATACAGTTTTCGTAAATCCATAGAGCAGTGTGAGAGTCAACAGCACTGAGACAATCATCCAATAATACATGTCTAGCACTAGAGTAAAGAGCACGAGCTAAGGAGACTCTTTGCTTCTGACCACCGGACAAAGTGATACCTTTTTCACCAACTTCTGTTTCATCTCCACTATCAAGAATTTCAAAATCACGAACCAAACCACACGCTTCAACCACAGCATCATATCTTTCTTGGTTGAACGGAGCTGCAAAGACAATGTTGTTCTTGATGGTGTCGTTTAACAACCAGGCAGCCTGAGAACAGTAAGCTACTGCTTCAGACAATCCTGTTTCCACATCAGGAATCAATTCATCTCTTGGTTCAGTACCTGGCAAATGGACCTGACCATCGAGCAATTCCATCTCACCGAGTAAGGCTAAAAGTAAAGAAGTTTTACCGGCACCAGTTGGACCAATAATGACGTTCAATTTACCAATCTTGAAGTCGATGTTCAAATCTCTTAACTTGAAATCTGCGGTGGAGTTCTTCGACCAACCAAAACTGGCATTTTCGAAACCGATGACAGGAGAAGATGCATTTCTTGGATGACTCAACTGCTCGTACTTGGTGGTGTCTTCCTCGTCGAGGAATTTTTGGACACGATCAAGAGAGACCTTCGATTGGATGACAAATGAAGACATATCTGCGATTTGTTCCAATGGATTTCTCAACAAGTTGAACAAAGACAAAGAAGTGAAGGCAATAGGGGCAGTCAATGTGTTTCCATCAATGATAATGTAACAGTAGAAAGAGACCAAAGTGATCAAAGTTGGTGTGATGAACCAAAGAATGGCAGACAAGGACCAAATGATACATCTGATTTTCAACTTGTACAATTCCTCATCTCTCACTTTCAAGATTTCTTCGGCAAACTTATCTTCCCAGGCAAAGAATTTGATGATTCTGATGTTTTGGAAAGCCTCGTTCAATTTTTGAATTCTCTTGTCGGTGACACCCAACATCTCTCTTTGATAACTACCCAATAATTCGGTGGCCTTGTAGTTCAAAGGCAATAACAGAATGATAACGAATGAACCAACAAAGGCAGACCAACCTAATAATTTGTACAACAAAGAGATGGCAATGAAGATCATCAAGATGGCGCTGACAAAGTAGTGCAAGTAACCGGAAATTTCAGAGACTTTGAATGCATCGACAGCCATCAAGTTGATGATGGAACCCAAATCAGCTGAAGAAGTTTCTGCTGGTTTCTTTTGGTCAGCTTCTGTGGATTCGTTTGAATCTGATGAAGAGACAGCCTCTGTGGTGACTTCAGCCAGCGAGTTCTTGTCATCTTCGGCACCATCATCGGAACTCTTAGCAACTTGTTCTAAAGTGACTTTTCTTCTCAATGCCTTGGCGTAGACTTCACCAATGATGATGGCTTTCAATCTAATACACAACTTTCTACCCAAAAACAAGGATCTACCACTGACAGAGGAAGAAGCAAGTTTGAAGAACAACAACAAGAATACGAATAACCAGGCCAAAGATTTAGGGTTTGATTGCTGGTCATCGACGTATTCCAAGATTTTTTTCAACAAGATAGAAGGTGCAAATACCAAGAAAGAGTCCAAGCAAGTCCAGAAGGCTTGAACGAGTAACAATGTCTTAAAGTATTTGAACAATCTTCCCATGAATTTGTATGAACTTTGCATTTTTTCGAAACCTTGCACGATGTTAAAAGCGTAATCTTCCTCGCTTAAACTCCAGACATCGTTGATCTGCAAACCTGAACGGTATGCCTTGATCACCATAGCTGTCAACCAGTCGTAGGTCATCAAGTTGAGCAAAGAAGTTGTCTTCTCAGGGGAAGGAGCAGCTCCATCGGAGGTTACGTACAATCTTGCCGGTTTGTCACCGATCGAGGCGGTATAGATACTACAGACCAAGATAGTGCAAGCAACGAAATAGGTCTTGTAGTAGTAAGCCAAGACCTGGTCGTCGATAGAGCCGATAAGAACCGATCTGAAGGTGAAACAAGACGCAAGGAATGTAAACGAGTATAATAAGACCGACTGTCTCCAAAGGTTCGGCAATTGCCTGGAGCCCGAGCTTGAGATGTTCAACAAACGGATGGTACATACCAATAAGGCATAACCCCAGACGAAAACCTGAATAAAAGGAACCTTTGATCCCAGCCATTCCTTGTGCAATGGCTCATAAAAGACGGTACCGAGACTCAAGGCAAAATTGATGATAAGCATCAATTCTTCCAGAGCGACTCTCAATTTTTCAGAAGTGGATCTGTATAACAATTTAACATGGCCATGTTCTGAGCCATCTTCGTTTCTGTGCACCAATTTCTTGATATCGAAATGGCGCTGCGTAATAGTGGGCTCTTCATCGTCCAATTTGATGGTGCCGTAGCCCTGTTCTGTGGCGGCCGTCTCACGCGTGTTAACAGTGGATAACAACCGGTGGGTTTCCGGGTCAATTACATCTTTCACTTGGTATTGAGAGGCCGTGTTGCGGATAACCAACCTTACGAGAAAGTACAACAGGGACAATGATGCCACTGTGAAGGGTACCACGGCATCCAAGACCAAATGCCTACCACAAGGCGTGAAATCATCACCAACAAATACTCCTGACTGGAGGCACGTATTGTTCCAAGACATGTCCCAATTCTTCTAACAAACTTGCAGGAGACTTGTACAACTTGTTTCTATGCCTCTATCTTTCCAGAGTCTCAAGTTTTCACTCTCCCCTTCTCCGTTAAAAGTATTTAGTGATATCAATTATAATGCTTAACTTTTTCCTAGGAAAAAAAATTAGGTATTTCCTGCCGGGTCACGTGAACAGCAATACTGGCTTTGTGTGACGGAAAAACTTGATCTTTTGCACACGAACAAGAGGTTGAATCTTGGTTTGGTGATGATCAAGTTGATGATTTTGATGCTTTATAAAGCTGCTGAATTGGGGTCGGGCAAAGGCTTTATTTAAACTCTTGTTATCTGCCGTGAAAAAAAAGCACAAAAAGAGCCAGCTGACTTCTGTTTTGGGAATTTGCAGTAGGTACTCAATTTGAGCCGTCCCACTACGAGGATAAGCTGATGGGGTGCCAAATTAGAGGAGATTCAAAGATATAGCTACAGAGATATCGAGAGGGGGTGTCAGAGAATATATTAGTCGGCTCAAGTGATGATAAACACTCGAGTTCAAAGGTGAAAAATTATGTTTGTGTGTTTCGGGGGGCTAGCGTCGGCCAATTGGGGGTTATTAACCGTAGTATTTTATAATTGTTCTGAATTGTATACATGTTGGAGGATATTGTACAGCGGATAATGCAGACACAGAGATGACGCATAGATCAGCGGGAATGTCCAGTGACCAAGCAGCTGCCGCGTGGTTGTGATCTTTTCGAAATTGATATTTTGTGGAGCGTAGATAAGCGCGCTAGTTATTATCTTAGTGAGTCAGAGAATAGAGATGTACAATGGGGGTGTTATAACTTAAGCTTGGCTATTCTCAAAGGAAGTGACAGAAGTGTACCAGAACTATGAGTCACACGACCTACATAATGCAAATATGTCAATAGAGGTTGTTCTACAGTGATAAATAATTGGATTTGCTATTTGGGGGCTAGCATCTGCGAATTGGGGGTTACCTGCGTATGATTATACTGAGTTTTGAATAAATAAGCTAGACATGGACGGCTGAATTATATTCAGGAATAACTGACACAAAGGAGTGGATTAGACCAAAAAATGCAAATTCCACGAGAGGCTATGAGTAGATTTTATTGTGAATCTTTAGTCGCTGGTAAGCTTCGACCCTACGGCGCTTAAAAAATAGAAACATTCTGTGAAAATTCCTTGAAGGTGAATAAAAATCTTACTTGATAACCTACAAGTGCGATGAAGTCAGTCCTCTTAATCATCCAAAGACCTTTGTAATTTCTTGTAAAGAACCCCAAGTGAACAGTTGGCAATTATGAGGCTACCATTTTAAAATTGGGGGTTATCTGCGTGCGTCAGTACAATACAGAAGAATTGGACTAAAATCACTAATGTAAAAACTACACCCTTGTCACTGAAGGCCGGAGATGTGATCATGTGACATATTAACTAAACCTCGCAAGGTCAATTTATATTATAATGTAGAGCTTATTACGAATCTACTGCCTTAATAGATAAAAAGCCTAACTAATGTAAAGCTAACCTGTCAGATTATAATATCTCGAGTCGCTTTAATACTTTTCACTACATTCACTAACTTTTGTTCTTTTATTAAGTTGCTATTTAACAGATCAGATAATTTACTCGTAAGCAGCGTTCTTACCAGTCTTTCTACCGGTTCTTCTAGCAGCAATAAGACCAATCTTTTGACCTGGAACAGCACCTCTGGAGATGGTAGAGGCCTTACCAATATGTTGGTGGTTACCACCACCATGAGGATGGTCGACTGGGTTCATAGCAACACCTCTGGTCTTTGGCCATGAGTTTCTCTTGACCTTGTATTTGTGGAATGCTCTACCAGCCTTCAATAATGGTTTGTCAATTCTACCACCACCGGCAACGACACCGATGACACCTCTGGCGTCGGATCTGATAACCTTCTTGGCACCGGATGGCAACTTGACTCTGGTCTTACCTTCATCTGGGTTGTGACCGATGATGATGACGTAGTTACCGGAGGTTCTACCCAAAGCACCTCTGTCTCCTGGTTTCTCTTCAACGTTGGAGACAATGGTACCTTCTGGCATGGAACCCAATGGCAAAACGTTACCAACGTTCAAAGAAGCCTTCTTACCAGCGTAGATAAATTGACCGGTGTAGACACCTTCGTTGGCAATGAAGATTTCTTCACGCAATTTGTACTTGTATGGGTCACGGAAGGCAACTTTAGCCAATGGAGCACCTCTTCCTGGGTCGTGGATGATTTGCTTGACAATACCACGGATGTAACCGTGACGTTCAGCATAATCTAAGGTTCTCAACTTAGCAGCACCTTTTCTTAATCTGGTGTGCGAGGTGAAGATAGAACCAGCACCTTTTCTTTGGTTACGAATAACTCTACCTGTTATGTGTTAGTAAGAAGCCTTGGTATATACTGAGCATTCGGTATGGTGCAGTCGTAGTCTTGTTCCACTCTTCAGTTATCTTTATATCTGCTTTATCTGAAAGTTACAGTTATCGTGAGCACATCACTTGGTTGACATTCTCGAGCTCATGATAACACATAGTCACTCTCACTGTTTAGATCTTGTTGGTTGAAAAATTGAAAAATTCACCCATCCTGAAGAATACTCTCTTGAAACTACAGTCACAATACTCTGTACAATAAATGATATAGATGACACTGATACGACGACGACTGATCCATGTTGATGTCTTAGTTTATCTTAACATACCCATTGTTGATTATATTGGTTTGCTTGGTAAAACCTTTATTAAAAGTTTCAAAAATTTTGAACAATTTTTTTCTCTCCTTACCGCTTTGGTCTTTTCCCACTCAATTCACTAACAAAAAAAATTTTGTTTCAAAGTCGTGCAACAACCAACCAAGTTACCCTTTTTGGCACATTCGCTGCGCGAGAACCCTCAAACACAGTCACATCATAATTCCCCTTTCCAGAGCTGGTACAAAGCCGAGCCGATCGAGGTGGTGTAATGATGCACGCCGTGCGGCTCACCGGTGAACAGATCCAGGGATACATATAGATGAAATGTTACGATAACTAAACTACAACGAATAGACAATTGAGCAAACTTTTTTCTTTCATTAATAACTAGACATTATACCAAACGAACAAGATGAGAAATAAGACAGATGAATGAAAGAAATACTAACGACATAGACATAATTTAATTTATCATTAATAGGTCGAGTCGAGGTTCACCGGTGAAGAGATGATGAGATCCTAAGAAATGAAATTTCACTCTTTGGATTCTTCTTTTGGCTCTTCAACTGGTTCCTCACTTTTCCTGATGTTGGAGTCGATGGCGATCGAAACAGTGATAGGTCTACCGTTGATCTCCTTCCCGTTGGTTTTCTCCAATGCGGACTTCTGTTGTTCTTCAGAGGCAAATCTGACAAACCCAATACCTCTTCCTCTGATAGGGACGTTCAGTCTCTTCAAAGTTCTGTAGATATTACTTGCCACGATTCTCTTTGGAATATCGACCCAAGTAGGCTCGAATTCGGAGTAGAACTCTTTCAATGCAGCCTCTGTGACTTCGAAATCCAAATTATTTATAAAAATGGTATCCTTGGATGGGACACCTTCACTCAATGGCACTTTAGGAGTCTTGGCCCTTGGCTTCCTTACCAGTTTGGTTGGTTTCTTACTTTTAGGCTTGGAGGCACTACCTTCAGTGGCAGCAGGTGCTGATGCAGAGGTTTCTGGCAGATCAGTTGATCCATTGGCCTCTGATTCGGCAGCTGGAGCAACTGGGGTAGCAGTGGTGGCTTCAGCAGTAGCAGTAGGAGTAGCAGAGGCTTTTGGCTTCTTTGCCTTAGCTTTCTTGGCAGGTTTGTTTGGGGTCTTCTTTGGTCTCAAAGAGTCTGGTAAGGCTACTCTTGTGTAAACGTTTCTACCTTTGAGTTCCTTACCGTTCAACTCAGTGATGGCCTTCTTTGCTTCATCAACAGATTTGAAGAGTACAAAGACGTAACCCAGACCGACCTCTACAACCTCTCCTTTTCTCCTTGTAGTTTTTTTTGGAATCTCGGTCGATTCGCTAATTCGATGTTAGTACTGATTATCCCTTTTCGATAAGGCTGCTATGTAGAAAGAAAAACATACACTTCGTAACCGGTTAAAAACAGGTCCAATTCCTCTTGAGAGACATTGTAGTCGACGTTACCGATGTACACCTTTTCCTCGATGATCTTTTCCTCTGGTACGGTTTGTGGTTCTTCTTCAGATGACATTTCTTGACTTGGTGATTGGTGGGTGAATGATGGATTCCAAAATGATTTCTGCTATTTTTTACTTCTTATTTAATGCTGCCGGGGGATTCCTTGCCTTTTATTAGGGTGTTGCCTGAGCTCGACTGCTTTTATTTCTATGAATTGAGTCTTCTTCGTGATACGATTCTATTCTCGTGATTAAGTTACGAGTCTCCTTTTTTTATACAATGTGGCAAAAAAACCGATGGAAATTCTCGAAAAATCGATTGAGCCGTGCACGACTTTTAGGGGGGTTGAAGGGGTAATAAATTTAGCCGAACTAGAAGAGATGAGGTATTGGTACTTGAATTGAACAGATGAGCATGAGTCCAAGTGGTGGTGTATCAAAATTTGGTGTCTGTAGCGTTAAAATTGGTAGAGAAATAAAAAAACTGGCTAAATACGCCACTTGAAAATCCAGAAAAAAGGTGATATCATCTTTCACATCTCCACAGCACACTAAGATTATCAATTCCTCACCAAACATTCCACAAACCCACCAATAATCACCCTTTAAACACAATATCTGCCATTTCAGAAGTCCCGTGTCACTAAAATCCAGCCAATAAAAAACTCGTTTTTTCAATTACTACAGGAAAAAAATTGTTAGTGAATCTCATAGTGAATTTTTGGAGCTGGGTTCAGATTTTATAGGTAATTTGCCAAAATATCAAGTAAAAGTTGAATTACAAATTGAACTCCTGTCCAGTGTTAAATACTTCATCGAACACCATTAAAAATGTCTGCCATCTTACGTGAATTGATAGAATCATTTGTTCCAACTGTCGCTTACGCTGAAGAGGTATGTTGATGTCCTTTAACTAGTGATGGTGGGTCGGTGTCTAAGTGTTGATCAAATAGTATCAACAAGGTATCTCTCCTTCAAGAAAACACCAAAACGCACCACTCACCCCTAGCCAATGCCAATAGAAAAAAAATCTTACTAACAACCATCAATAGCCAGAAGACGACGTTGAAGACGAAGAAGAAGAAGACGAAGAAGAAGATGAAGATGACGAAGATGAGGAAGCTGAAGACCAATTGGACAAATTGCAAAAAGAATGTGCCGAGACCGGTAAATGTGCTCATTACGTACACCACTACGCTGAATGTGTCGAAAGAGTCACTGCTGCTCAAGAACAAGAAGGTTACGATCAACTCTCATACAAAGAAGACTGTGTTGAAGAATTCTTCCACATGCAACACTGTATCAACGACTGTGCTGCTCCAAGATTGTTCTACAAGTTGAAATAAGCTCATCACACCAATCAACTAAACCCACTGAAAAGAAAAAAAACTACAAATTTACTACTCATTTAATTATTTATCATAACCATGAACATAGAAGTGTTGATCGCTATTTGATTTCGTGTTGATCGAGATCTTTTGAGCTTTGATTTTTCTTCAGTATCATTTGGTTGATATTGAGAATTGATATCATGACATCTCTACCATCGAATTGATAATTTTAAAAACAAAAGAAAGTCACCTCAATATCATCGTCAAATGGGCTATTCAATCTTGTTCCAATCATAATATTTATACATTCAACCAAGGTGTAACGGAGAGATAGAAAGATGAACTCAACAGTTTATATAAAAAGAACAAGTTTATAGCTTCTTTGTTAACCATTCAAAATTCGAAATCCAAAATAGACAGATCGACGTTGTGTAGTGATGTCACTGAGGCTGGATTGTTATCTTGCTTGTCCTCAGCACTGGCTTTAGCACTGGCTTCAGTTATCATTTAGTTGGTGATAAATGTATGGTGAAAAAAAAAACACCCCCAATTTTCACCAACTCACCTCTGACCTACCTCACCACTCTCACTACTAACTACAACAAATTATGAATGATACTTTTAAAACTACAAGAACAAGTCTAATGATATAAATCCCATTAAACTTAAGCTTTGATAGCAGCAGCAGCAGCCTTAGCTTTCTTCTCGGTCTTAGCTTGGGACTTAGCACCGAAAACACCACCACCCCAGTGTCTTCTGTTGTCTTCGTATTTGTCGGCAAAGTTGGCGTCGATGGTAGAGACCAAGGTAGCCAAAGCAGATTCATCCTCTGGTCTGACTTCGGTCAAAGCAGCAACAGAAGAGGTCTTCTTGTGGACCAAGGTACCCAATCTAGCCTTACCCTTGATGATAGCGTATGGAACACCCATCTTTCTACACAAAGCTGGCAAGAAGATGACCAATTCAATTGGGTCAACATCGTTGGCAATCAAAACCAATTTGGCCTTCTTGTTCTCGATCAAAGAGACAACGTGGTTCAAACCGTATTTGACAACGAATGGTTTAGAAGAGACATCCTCTTTGGTCTTACCTTCAGCAATAGCAGCGGCTTCTTTGGTCAATCTCTCCTTCTTTTCAGCAGCGGTCTCTGGTCTGTATTTGTTGAACAATTTGAAAGATTCAGCAGCAGTGTTTCTGTCCAAAGTGTGGGAGAATTGAGCAATAGCTGGAGGAACCTTCAATCTCAAAGACAAGATCTTCTTTTGTCTTTGCAATCTGACGTATTCTGGCCATTTGACAAATCTGGACAAGTTTCTCTTTGGTTGGATAGCTTGACCAATACCGAAGTTCTTTGGAGTAGCCTCGGTCAATGGGTTCTTAGAAGAAGCCTTTGATGACTTGGCAGCTAATGGAGCTGGAGCAACCTTCTTTCCTTTTGGAGCCTACAACGATGATTAGTTAGTATTCTAGAATTTAGCTTTGAATCAGACATTTTGTGGAACAACTTTATGGCTCTTGGAGGTACTCAAGTATTTGCAACCCTGAAGAGCACCTCCCGAATACAATGATGATCACACTGATACACATTTTCTCCTCAAAATGTCTCACAATAAACTTCACATACCATTTTCTATAGTTGATACAGGTAGGTTAGTTACACTATGAAAACTTTTTTTGAAATTTTTCAGTGACGACCTAGGTGAAAAAAAAAGAGATGGAGATGGTGTAATGATGTTAGTGGCTAGGGTTGGTAGCCCTAACTTATAACCGTCAAGCTTTAATCGAGTTAACTCGACATGAAGAATCAAGGGAACTGTAAGATTGACCTGAGAGCCTCGAATGGTAAGCTGAGTTGCTTCTGAATTGTCAAGTATTTTCAAAATTTAAGAATCACTTTACTATCGTCAAATTACTCTGCTATAGGCTTGATGCGCTCTATAGCTACAACTGGTCTTCACCGGAATTTAAATAGTTTAATAGCTTGAAAGGCGAAATTTTCTAGCCATCTTAGACACTTCAGGTTCTCTGATAAGTTTGAGTCAGACCTACTTCTTTTAGTTTGGAAATTGTACGAAATCTCTTTGGCCAGCTCCTTCATAATATATATATCTTAGAGCTCAAGCACTCACCATGGTGAAGTCTGATAATATTATTCTATTAGATGTACTTCTTAAACTCAGTTAGATATTTTGAAAGCTACTTCTAATAGTGACTCGCTACGCTGAGGACCCCAATGTGATTAGTTGATGTCAAGAACAATATTGCTTGAGACCTCTCAGATCTCATCTGCATTTTCCTCTTTTGGAAATTTGCTATCAGTACACGACTGTCCTCTTCTGCATAGTGATTCCATTCATCTTCAAGATATAAAATCCACTTTCATGAGAGTGACCAACCAAACCTCACTATATCACTCTTTTGATATTCTAGACTTTATAATGGCTAGTTGTATCGAAATTCGAATCTTCGGATGAGGTTGAGAATCCATGTATATCACAGAAAAAAGGGATACACCTTACTATAGTATTTCATCAATCTCTCTAAGCGTCTCAACTAGAATATATAGTGACAACAAGTATCTTCTAATTACCTGTGATGATGCTCAAATGTTTATTAAATTAAATTTGTATTGATATCTTGCTTTTGGGCACAGCTCTAACGGCCTCAGGCTTCGTTTTAGAGAGCTCTTCAAGACTTCAATTGAATTTTAAAATCAACGTTGATCAGCTGCTTTGAAAATTCTACGAATTGCATGAACAAATTTTGATCTGGAGACAAGGATCAACTCTGCACAGTCATGAGTGACATGGTCACAAATGCAATAAGTGCTGTTTTCAAGTTGATCAACAGACAAGCCTTCTCTTATTTGAGAGGCTATTCCACAGATCATGGAAACAACGTCCATGTTAGTAGTGTGAAGTTCTCTCTCACAAAGCGAAAAGAACTTTAAAAGCCTTCTTTGAGATCCCCACATGCTCTTTCTTGCAATTCTTCTGGTCGTAGTATTATCAAGTAATGGTTTTGTCAAGTTCAACTCTTCAACTGCATTGTTAAATGCTTCGATCACTTGATTCAAAAACAAGCACAAATCGGGTTCAACAGAATCTTGGTAGAAAGCTTCGACTTTTTGAACGGCAAGAGACTTTGTTTCAGTAAAGCGCTTTAATCCTGGTAAGGAAGACATATCTCTTGATTCCATCACCAGTATAAATTCATAGATTTCGAAATCCAGACCGGCGGCTATCTCATCGATCACTTCTCCTCTCTGAGCTTGAAAAACATACTCAACCATCTCTTTTAAAATCTGCTCCTTGGTCGCATTATTCTGTTTCGTCTCAAGATAATGAAACACAAATTGTAATATAGCTTCCCAATTATAGGAATCTTCAGCGAATCTTGATAACTTGTCTCTATTTTGCTTTGACTCTATGACTCTATCTGTTCCTTCAAACAACTTTTGCAACTGATTAATTCTGAAAAGAATCTCAGAATCTGATTGTGTTCCCAATATTATGGTCTTGTACCTTGAGCCTTGGCTTTGGAAATTGAAAAGCGTCTCACTATTTATTTGACCTCTTCCAGAAGAGCGCCTTCTAGAATACTCACCTACCGGTGTCATTTCTTACAATGCTTCAACTGATGATTACCAGCTCAAACTGTTTGGTAGAAGTTTAGTCTCTTTTTGATAAATGGTACAAGAAAGAAGTGAAGAGACCGAAAATTTATTTCAATAGTACATGGGCGTCTAATTGAGCTTCGCATCTTGAGCACAAAATTGCAAGGCGAATACGGAGACTACCTTAATAATGCTATGGTCAATAGTTCTTCACGATGATTTAAATACTCAGATACACTTGAGAGTAGCCAATCTAGAGGTGTAAGTCGTTCCCGGTACTTAAGCATCTTGAAGCTCAATTATCGAGCCTTCGAATGAAGCATAACACTTCCGAGGTAAATCTTAGCCTTTTCAGTTCATGACTAAGTGCTTTTTGAGTGTTCTGAATCTTTCTTTACATAAACTCGAATTGTTGGTTTCCAAGGTGAGTACTGCTGATCGGTTCTCGTAATGTGCTTTGACATGACAAACACCCCCTTTTTGACTTGATTTAAAGTTTTTTTTAGTTTCCTCTTTGGGAATTTTGAGGTTTATGAACTACTTTGATCCATCTCTATTCACTTTTAGTTTGAGGGGCCATTTCATTGAGATGAGCTAGGGAAGTTGATATATATTTATGTACAAACCATTTCCGTAATGTTGCTGAGTTGTTTTAAGCGAATGCAAAATTCTAGAGAGATTCTGGCATGTTCATTATCAATAAGGCCAAAGAAGTCCATCCTAAAAAGTGTCTCGTTCTGGTTCCCTTACCGTCAGACTCTTGATATTGCTCGTAAGCATAACCAGTAGACTTCCACTCTTTATAAATGTTAGTCACCAAATTATTTCTTAGCGACTTGTAAGCCGATGCAATTATATCCTTCAGCAGTAGAGAAGTTTCTGGATCGTTGGCATAAAACTGCAAGGCATCCAACACCAAATAGTTCATATTGACCCAAATGTTACCTCTCCAGTAGTCCTCCGCTGTATGGAAGAATTCGTCAGACTTTGAGAGCGATCTGATCCCGTAATCGGACCATAACTCATTCGGATCTGTCAACATTGTGAGAACATGCAACAACTTTTCAGAATCAGCTGGAATAAACTTATGAATGAACGGAAAGAGAGAAACGTAACCTTTGTGACAGACAAAGACATCTTCGTCTTCATCATCCACAGTAACATCACAGTAGCACTCATCTTTGTCGGACCAATGAAGGTCCTCGATGTTTTGTTTGATGGCTTTTTCAATTTGAGAATATCTCTCCGCATCATCTTTTCTATCCAATAATTGTGCTACAGTCTTCATAGATCGAGTCATTACACCGATCCAGGAGATCATATCGACATTCAATTCAGCAGTATCAGGGGTCGCGGCCCTTGGATAATCATCCAAGCCACTAGGAAGACAGTGGGTAATGGATCTGCCCTTCCATCTGTAAGCCTCATCTGGGTATGTTGGGTTTCTATCAAATTCTTTCAAATCCCCCTTTTGAGTGCGCCTAAACCATTCGTAGTGGGATTGTAATTTTGGATACACTTCCTTTGCGTATTCGATCAACAAGTCTGGATGTTGAAGGTATGCATCAGATAAGTCCAGGGTCTCGAAAGAATCATATTCGACATCACCTCTTTGATTCTCTAGATCAAACAAGTTGGATTGTTTCAGATCTTGTAAGAGCTTTGTGAAAACCAACATCATTGTTGGAGGGTTTGCAATATTTGGGTTCTGTACTTGAAATTCCTCTGGTACTTTACTTCTTGCCTCGGGACCAAGAATTTGTTCTCTAGCGATCCACCCATTTTCGTCGATTAAATCAAACCAGCTTTTCAAGATCTCTAACGCCAAAGAGGAATCAAATTCCAGAATCGGTAACAAATGGAACCCTTCGTCCCAATAGAAACCTCTTGGGAAAAATGGTCTACTTGGAACAGAAGTGAAAAGCTCTTGAGCCTCCTCAGCTTCACCCTCCAATTTGATAGATCCAAAAGTGACTTCATCCAATTTGGAATCACGATCAACAAGAGAATCTCCGTAAAAATACCCTATCCCTCCCAATAAGTTGGACAAGAAATCTTTACCGAATTTTTCATACTTTGGGTCGTTAAATGGGGACTGCAATTGGAATTTCTTAGCGAATTTCTCGTCAAAATTTTTGAGAGCATTTTTCAGTTGCAATGGCATGGTCTCAGCAGTGATCAACTCCTCAGAGAAGTCTTTGTTGAACGACACGAAAAATGTGAATTCGCCCTGGAACGTTTTCTGAACAAAGTGCATATTTCCTGAGAAATCGTGCAAACTTCTGATGGTGTACAATTGATCAGCAGGAATGTCTTGGAGATCTGGGTTTTCCAGAGTAAGAGATTCTATAGATTCTTGTAACATTGTCATGAAAATTTCATCTGCTCTCCAAATGTTATCATCTGGAACGTGCAACGAGAGGTAATGTGTCTTTGCAGGGTCCAAATTAGGCAAAACTACATTTCTATAGTGTGGCTTCTTATTTTCCACAGAACCTTCACTTACTGCCACGGTGAACCCACCACCTAATTGTTCGGAGAACCCAATGAGCTCGACATCTCCTTCTACAGTATCATCCATGGACGGACTAGTTAACAGTCCTTCACCTTCCAACCCAGTGTAAAAGACAAGTGAGGTCTTGACATTGGCATATCCTTTTTTAGGGATACCTCTGATTTGAGCGCCCCAGTTTCCTTCTTCGTTCTTCACGAAATCGATAACGATGTCTATCTTACAGTCGTTGTCTCGGATCACCTCTCTTCCGCCGGATCTCGGATCGTACTTGATCCACCCGAACCCCTTCATATCATCCTCCTGATTACAACTGTGACGTACTTTCATTATCCCTTGATAGTCGTCTACATTGTACCACATCAACCCTGAGAGCAAAGACTTGGGTATTCTTGGTCTCACACCAAAATATAGATTGGGCCTGTAGGGACCCCAGAGTAGACTTGAATTCAACTGCTCATTGATGCTTTGAAGATTTACAGCAAAAACGAGGGTCAAAGACGCCACAATGGCCAAGTATTTATAGAGCATCTTTTGACACTTGTTCACTGGATCATTGCAATGATTTCTGACTATTTTTTTTTTCAACTCCCCTGTAAAAAAGGGGTTAGGCTGATGCAGTGAGATGTGTGAGTTTTAAGGGCTGTTTCAAAGCCGCTTATTCAAGTGATCTACAGAAGCTTTTGAGGGTCAATTTGAAGATATTCGTTATCTAATCCATATCTCATTAAATTGTACGACTCAGTTACGAGGTTGTTCAAATACTTTTGTTAGTTGTTTGAAAATTCATAAAGTGCTCACTTTCCATAAGCATAGAGCAGAGCGAAGCTACTTGATGAACAAATGAGATAAATAATTAGTATACATAGATGCTAGTATTATGCTATTAAGATGCTAGTGGTGAAACAAAAGCTATGCGAACCCGCCCATTCTCTTCTTTTTCTTCTTCTTCGAGGCGGCACGTCCACCGAAAACACCTCTTTCGATCTGGGTCAGAGGTGTGACTTGAGAGTCTTGAGAAGATTGTGAAACAAGCGATTGTTGAGACGACGATGCAATGGCTGAAGCGGGTTGAGTTAAATGAATAAATGGTAAATTCACTTGAGAAGGAGTGACAAAAACTGAAGGTCCCGGTCTTTCTTCTGGGACAGAGTCCTGCCATTCTGATACTATATCTTGAAACTCTTTAGATAGCCCTGTGATCAGGTCTTCACATGACTTGTCGAGCTCAGAAGTGAAATCCTGCTTGGAATAAGTGATCAGTGACATCACCATTTGAATTGCCAATTTTTTCAGCAATATCTCGTCGTCTGTATATTCTGCTTTTAACCAAGTGAACGTAGACTTCAAAGGGTTTTGCTGATTGAAATACTCGCGGGTAATTGTGGTGTTAAATCTCCGAAATACAAGACCTTCAGTAGTAAAATGCTCAATTAATTGTGCCACCATCGACTCCAACTCATCTAAATCTTCCACCTTTAGTAGTAGGTCGACGGCTAGCCAAAGATTTCCTGGTGAGAAAGCTTTACTTTCTTTATAGTTAGTCAAAGCAGTACTTAATGAAGTTGCAATCTCTTGCAAGTCAACAGAAGTATCTTCAAGATCTTTGCCCACAATTTGAAGCACTTCTTGATACCTAGAGGGTAGTTCTTCAAATGTAGGAAATAAAGGTGAAGCTGTTTCAGTATTAACTGAAGCTAGATCAACAGCCTGCCCTGATTTGAGTTGATCAACAGAGAGCTTCAAATCAGGAGACAAATAAAGAAGTAAGAAATTCACTTCTATCTGTTTCAGTTCTGAACTGGAAGCCGCTCTAGTAGACAGATTGAAATCAGACAATTGAGAAGAAACTGCTTGAGATACCGGGAGAGCTAAAAGAGATAGCTCTTGATAAACGTTAGCCTTATCCATCATCATTATTTGAGGATCTCCTAACACTTTAAAGAACCCATCTCTCAAGCCAAACTGTAGCATATAAAGCATACTGTTGGTCTTGGAAAAGACAGTACAAAGATATAAAGGTATCTCGCTATTCATCATTGTCAAATCTGTAACACTCATTCTCAAAGAACGATCCCCGGGATCTAAGAAGTGTTTATAAGAGATCAACCTGTTCATACCGTCTTTTGTCAATTGAACTAAAATGATCTCTTTTGAGGTGAGTACAAACGAATGAGTTGCACTTACTCTTATGAAGTCTTGTAAAACAGAGAACGCCTTTAGAGAAAGCACTATTTTGCAATCACCAGTCTCTGTGTCAATCTTTTGTACTGAAGATCTGGTCATGAGAAGAATCGAGTTAGAGTCGAAACCTGCCTCAACAATTCTAAAATGTGATAATTCACCTGGATTATCAACTCTTTTTGTAAAAGATGTATGAATGGTTCCACTTGAGCTTATTTGATGACAAGCAATCTCTCCATTGGAATGCAGAGTGAAGAACTGCAAAACATTCCAAAAGTTGAAATTCATGTCTAAAATAGTAAAGTCAGACTCCACAGTACCCATCAAAATTACTTCGACAAGGTGATTTTCAGTGAAAGTGGCTTGAAATAAGTGAAGAGTATGTTCGGTTCTCACTAGCATCAACTTGAAACCTGATTTTGAGCCAGAGAGCTTTATTTGACGGATACTGTAATCAAGCTGTATTTTTGTTGCAGAATCCAGACTGAGACCTGATACTTCACTAGCCTCACTATCAGCCACACGTAAAACTGTTAGAACCGAGCCATAAGAGCCACCTGATACAGCAACAACGTGTTGTGACCGTCCTTTATTGTCCGGCCATTCACCTATCACCATCAAGTTCTTTATCGTTGGATCATAGACACTCGATGAGAGATACTTCTTGGACTCAGAGTCTAAATCCAGCACCAAATCCTCCGGGAGATATGAACTTTTCAACAAATCATCTGTACTGGAGGCGGCCACCTTCTCATTCAACCTTAGTTGACGCGGTATCACAATTTTGGCTTCAGTAGATGCTCTGTGCAATTGCACACTTCTTTCACGATCATTGGCGAAACTCAACGCCAGACCCTCTTTGGAATGTTGAAATATTACACTACCCTCCACTCCGGATGTCAACTGCACCCCATAGTCCTTCGATACGGGCCATGACATCTGTTGAAGAGAATATTGAACGAGCCTTTACAAAGATGAAAAGATTTAGATTTCAAGAATTTTTCATACACTGAAAAATAACCGTAGTGGTTATTCCTCTATATAGGGGCTCTGAGCAAATTACGAATTTGACTACTCTTTTACCAAAGCGTCCTCGAATCTCAAGTCCCAGCCGATTCTTGGACCCAATTTAGGCAACACCTCTGCGACACTCTGGACATCTTTATCACCTCTACCAGAGATGGTGATGACCAAATTCTGATCTTTGGACATAGTTTTAGCCAATTGAACGGCTCCGTAAACGGCGTGAGAACTCTCCAAAGCTGGAATGATACCTTCCAATTGAGACAAGAGTTTGAAACCTTCCAAAGCTTGAGCATCGTCAGCTGCCATGAATTGTACTCTACCACTGTCTTTCCAAGCAGCCAATTCTGGACCGACACCTGGGTAATCCAAACCGGCAGAGACAGAATGTGTGTCATGGACTTGTCCGTCGTGGTCTTGCAAAACATAAGTCTTGACACCATGGAAGACACCTGGAAGACCAACAGTCAAAGTTGCCGAGTGTCTATCGGTGTCAATACCATCACCACCGGCCTCAACACCCAACAATTTTACACTGAGATCGTGTTCAAATGGAGAGAAAGTACCAGTGGAGTTGGAACCACCACCAACACAGGCGACAACAGCATCTGGTAATTTACCATCATTAAGAGCCAGGAATTGTTCCTTGATTTCTCTACCGATGACACTTTGGAAAGTACGGACTAAAGTAGGATATGGATGAGGACCAATGGCAGATCCGACAATGTAATGGGTGGTGTCCAAGTTGGAAACCCATGAACGGAAGGCTTCAGAGGTAGCATCTCTCAAAGTTTGAGTACCGTTGGTGACGGCAACGACATCGGCACCCAAGATCTTCATTCTAAAAACGTTCAAAGCTTGACGTCTGACATCTTCAGCACCCATGTACACAGTACATTCCAAACCGAATTTAGCACAGGCAGTAGCTGTAGCGACACCGTGTTGTCCAGCACCAGTCTCGGCAATAATCTTCTTTTTGCCCAATCTCTTAGCGATTAAGACTTGAGCCAAGGCATTGTTAATCTTGTGCGAACCGGTGTGGTTCAAATCTTCTCTTTTCAACCAGATTTGAGCACCCCCAGCGTGTTCAGTCAATCTTTCAGCTCTGTGGAAGGAAGATGGACGACCAATGTACTGGTACAAAGACTTGAACTCTGCCCAAAACTCTGGGTCAGCAGTGGCAGACTCAAAAGCAGTTTCTAATTGTCTAAGACAGGCGTGCAAGGCCTCTGGAACGTACTGTCCACCGAATTCACCAAATCTTGGGTTGTATTTATGAACTTCGTCGAATTTTGGATCGGCCAACTTGCTGTGAGAGATCTCTGGAGCAACGAGTTCTTGAGAAGTGGAAGGATGGAAGTCATCTCCCAAGATAGACTTGACGTAATTCTTGGCAACTTCACCTCTAGTACCTGGCAGAGATTCACCGATCAAAGTGACAATTTTACTACCAATAACGACACCTTCAGCAGAGGCACCAACGTTGAGGAAATGATCTCTTGTACTGACACCGAAACCGACAGCCAATGGAGTGTCTCCGGTGAATTTTCTTATATGGTTAGTCAAGGTGGAGATGGAGTCACTGATGGCGACAGCAGCACCAGTGGTACCCATTCTAGAGACAACGTAGATGAAAGAGTCTGCAATTTGGGACAAAATCTGTAATCTCTCGTCAGTGGTGGAAGGAGCCACCAATGGAACGTATGACATTCCAGAGTCTGAACAGAAACCTCTAAATTTAACAGCTTCTTCTGGAGGAAGATCGACTACAATGAAACCGTTAGCACCTGCCTTAGCAGAGTCCTCGATCATCTTCTGTTCGCCATATCTCAAGATCGGATTGTAGTAACCCATCAAAAGAATTGGTACGGTGACACCAGAAGCTCTAGCTTTGGTGACCAATTCAAGACACATCTCGACACTGATCCCGTTTTCCAAAGCCTTTGTGTTGGCCTCTTGAATAGTAGGTCCATCAGCGATTGGATCAGAGAAAGGAATACCTAACTCGATGATATCAACACCTCCAGCTTGCATTCCTTGCAAGATAGGAACGGTGTCCTCAATGGTGGGGAAACCTGCAGTGATGAAGGTTACCAAGGCGTTACGCCCTTCTTCTTTGCATCTGGCAAAAGCCTCTCGTAAACCCAGTGACATTCTTGACCGTTTAAAACTATCTTTACGATCCCTGTTTGTTAATTTCAAAGGGGGGAGAATCAAGTGTTAGTCAAATCTTTACATCTTCCAATGACTCAAAGGTCCGGTGAAAAAATGAAAAACCGTTGCTGCTCGAAACGGACGTTTGGAAGCATCACGCACGACCATGGTCGGTTCCCGA
Organism: Nakazawaea molendinolei; assembly: GCA_030569155.1. Classification (NCBI taxonomy): domain Eukaryota; kingdom Fungi; phylum Ascomycota; class Pichiomycetes; order Alaninales; family Pachysolenaceae; genus Nakazawaea; species Nakazawaea molendinolei. Next base: position 257,594 of record JAJMKB010000010.1, read on the forward strand.
AACGAACGTTTTGTGGTGTGAGTGCACTACCTTTGATAGATTTCAGTTATAGCAAGATGGGTTCTGAAGGAGTGGCACCCAAGTATTCGACGGATTGAGGTGTCTGGCCAGTCTTAGAACTGTTCCTGCTATGTGGTTTCAGAGATGAAGTTGAACCTGTTTTCGGTTTTTGTTTGCGTGGTTGTGGAGCCTTTTTAGGCGGTGGTCTTCCATTCTTCGACCCAGCATCTGTCCCTGATGTTGAGAGAAGGGCCTGGTTGTTAGGGAAGATGGGTGGATCTATCTTGACCTCGTGGAGAAGCACATTGAGAGGAGGCTTTTCGGGCTTATCAGCTTCTCTCTTGCTGAACTCCACCAATGGCTGGATTTTTCTATATCTGTCGACGTACGAGTCGATATCTTCTTTCAACGTTATCACCTTGGCCTGCACGGTGTTGAAGAACTCAGCAGAGCTCCGTTTATGGATATCTTCCTCGTTCACTGTAGCTAACATTCTCATCAACGAAATCATCTCATATCTCATCGTTGATATCTTGTTCTTGAGTAGTTGAAACTCGGTGGTGAGATCGTCCAATTTATACTCTCCCTTCCGAAGAGCTTCAAGGGTGATACTCTCATCAACTTTAAGGACGGAATTACCCGTCTGCGTATCTTGTTCGAGTTGAGAACTCATATTGATTTATAAGTATTTGATAATTTTCCACGCTCTTTTTCTTGTACTATGGTTGATATTTTATAGTGGAGATGATATTGTGAAAAATATCAAAGATGTCACCAATTTTTCGAAAGAGCTGATTCTTTTATGTTCAGCTTAGACTGTCAACTCAGCTCCTCAGCTTCAGCCTTTTGGTGTAAAAACTGTATAATAGGCTCTCTGCCTTGCATCTTTGCCTGTTTTGCCGAGGCTCAGGCTTGTATCTCTACAGTAGAATAAGCATTTAACTAGTGACTTGACTAGTACCTGACTAGTCTCTTATTAGCTCCATATTGTAAGAAACTCTTGGGAAGCAGTTGCAATGAGATGTAGAAAGCTTTCATGTCATAATAAAGTGCCTATTCTCACCTTATAAGGATTCAGCTCTTCTAAACACTCTCATCCATCTGATACATATAGAAATCTAACTTGTCTTCTTAATTCTCTTCCGGATGGTCAATTGAGTATTTTCAAGCGTCCATTTAAGCTTGAACTCATCTTTCAACTTATCCCATGGTTTACCCGCTAATTCTTCAAGCAGTGGTTTGGGAAACACAAAGTAAGCTTTACCTATGTCACTTAGATACAGATTCAAGATCTTGTGCTCTCCAAATGCCATTAACTTATAGTAACCGAGGTTGATTTCGATCTTGGTACGCAAAAGCTTCCAGTTTAAATAGTCCTGGGATACCCACGCTTCTAAGATCTGTTTCACTATCTCAGATTTGGGTATCAATTGGAAATATAGCTGGAACAGCTTTAGGCTGTCGTTGTTGAAATGAGAGGTGTGTAGAATTAGGTAAGTTGCAACTTCTTCCAACTCAATGGCACTGAGTAAAGGTTTACAAGTGCTCACCAAGTAATTCAAGCTTGGAAGGTATGTCTGGTACACTCCTATCTTGGTTGAGATTCGCACTGCGTACAAGAACACTTTCTTCGAGAATTCACTTGGTTTACTGGTCAAGAGAGCTTCTCTCAACTTTCCTGCCTCATGGTTAGTACAATGTCATCAAATCTCATCGAAACTGTCTTTTATAATAACTCACTCAAAGACATGAGCACCCATTCGATATCTCTAATTTGTGATCTGCCCTCATCGGGCTCTTCACCTGTCACTTTGGCAAGTTCCAGTTTCAATACATTTTTGTCGGAGATCCCCGAGCAATGGATAAGAAACTCTCTCTGTATAAGATTGAAGTATTCAGCTTGCAGTTGAGGATCGTTCTGTAACTTCTTCTCTTCACCTCGACTAACCAATCCGTATTCTTTAGAGGTTTCTTCACTTAGTGCTTTGAATCTCTCGCGTCTAGCTTTAGCTTTCTCATCTGAGACTACCGGTGACAACTCCGAGTCTTTACTCATGTTTCTATCAAATCTGGCACCTGATTTATTCCTCGAAGAGGCCCATTGACGTCGCATCTCTTCAATTCTTTAACTAATAAATATACATCATTACACCAGTCCTTACTTTTTTTTTCACTATCATGCATGAAATATTGGGGGTTATCCCAACTAATCTTACCTATTAAATACACCGATATAAATACAAAATTAAGTAGTCTTTGAAAGCGAGCGGTACTGCGATCTCTCCAGGAGATACTGTCTATAATTAAGCGCACAAACGATAAGCAAACCTACCACGTCCAAGATAGCTGAGATCAAAAACACTCCATCGTAACAACCACTACCCCGATCACAGACATATATAAAGCCATCAGCGACTAGATCTGTTTTTTCAGGATACGCTACTTTCGAAATCTTACTATCGTATTCGACACCAAACTGTCTGTTCAACAAAAAATTGGAAATCATAGGTGACATCCCCACCATTCCATAGTTGAATGAGAAATGCTTCATACCAAACTTATCACCAACCAATGTCGGATAGACACTGTAATTGAACCCGTAGAAAAACCCAATCACCGTGGAAAAATACCACAAGTGACCCAAATCTGTCAAACTATGTAAACAGATCTGGGTAATTGTAAGACACGACGTTGACAAGAGCAACAACCACGATCTCGATCTATGCATCACATTTGTCACGATATCCCCTACAATCCCACTGAAAACTCTTCCAACAGAGTTAGAAAGCGATATCATCGTCACTTGTAATTGCTGATTCTGTTGGAGCAGAGTCTCGTAGTCGTTCAAGTCTTTGAAAGAGAGAATGAACTTTGAGTCTCCGAAAAGAGCTTTCACAATGTATCCAACAGAGTAGATATACATCTGACCCATTCCAGCAAAGATACATAGAATCAGACAGAGAAGCCAGAAATCAAGATTCTTGAACAACAGAATCCCAGTAATATCTGAGTCGAACGACAGACTCTTGAAAGAAGAGCTACCTTGTAAGTTTGGAGATGCCACAGCACTCAAAGGTGTGCCTCGAAGCGAACCCAGCGCACTCAAGGAAGGTGTGTTCCTCAAAGAAGCCACCGTCCTCATCTCTTCCAATTCTATCGATTGGGACTCAATCGAGGTTCTCGATGCTGGGTAGTGGTGATGGTTCATGATATCACCAGTGCACATGAACGGGAAACACACCACAAAGATCACCAAAGAAGAGATCCAGAGAAACCCTAAGAACGAGGAAGTGTCCCCAGGGAAGAAAGTGGAGCCTACGATAGAGTAAAAAGAGGCACTGAGCCCTATCATCGAGATGGGCAACGACGTGGCTAGCCCACGAGACGTGGGGAAATTGACAGCACATTTCTTGATGACAGTGTTCTGAATGAAGGTTGACCCAGTGCCTATCAAGCACATCATCAAACTCGATACAAACACGTTACTGAAAATATGGTCATATTGGTACTGGAGACCAAAATACCCACCAACGATACAGCAGCCGCCAATGAACAAGGAGATCGGGTACCCAAAACGGTCAATGACAAACCCAACAGGAGGTCCTACTAACGAGGAGCCTACAGAGCCCACCATCACTATTGCTGAGGCATCTGATGTCGAGTACCCCAATTGCAAGGCAAACTGAGGACTAAATGCTGAATAGAGATACAATGTACCAGTAGTCAACGCTAATTGACGTGTTAGTTGGCCGCGTCACTCATCAATTACAGATCATACTCACCCATGAAAAGCGAGGCTATCAACATAGCAGCTCTTTTCCATACCGGTGCCATCTTTATACCTCTTATCCCAGCCTAATTGATATTCTTGACACACAACAAACTTTAATTGCATGTGACTTTTTTGGTACCTGAAAAAAAAACCTAAAATATCACCAAACTCACGCATCGATGAGTTTTACACCCAAGATGAAAATCGGCTTCTTTGGTACCGACAGTTTCAGTGTCCTATCACTTAGGAAGCTAGTCGAGCTCCTGGTGAAGAAACCAGCTCTAGTGAGTGGTATCGAAGTAGTGACGAGGTCCCCTAAACGGTTCAGGAAACAAATGGTGGAGGCTCCAATTGTACGGGCCTTCCCACAACTACCAGTTCACTTGGCCGATACCGGGCCGGAGATCCTCTCGATTGCCGAAAAATGCAGATTTGACTTGATAGTAGCTGTTTCGTATGGACTTCTCATTCCTTCGCTGCTGATCAGAGCTCTGAAGTATGGTGGACTCAACGTGCACCCATCCTCACTACCTAAATACTCAGGAGCCTCGCCTATCCAATACTCTCTTCTCAACGATGACTTTGAAACAGGGGTCACCGTGCAAACACTTCACCCGACTCAGTTCGACGCTGGACAAATAATATCACAGGTCAATGGAGTGCCCATAGAAGATACTGACAACTACAACTCATTGGTGCAAAAATTGGGCTCTATTGGGGGAGATCTATTGAGCGAATGTATTGAAGGACAAAAATTTGCCAATTTCACTCCATTAAACTCCGGTTTTAAATACTCTTACGCTCCACGGCTTAAAACTGAAGCGAAAGAGATTCTTTGGGACCACTTTAAGGCAAGACACATTTACAAACGGTTTTGTGCCATGGGGCCTTTGTTCACGTTTTTGTATTGTGATATCTACAGCAGGCTGCAGAAAAAAAACATTCAGAGTTTTAAGAGGGTAATTTTAGACGACATCAGCTACGCACCTTGTGAAAATTCACTTTCACCTGGTGAATTTATGTTGACCAAAGAGGGCAAATTACAAGTTAAAACTTTGGATAATAACTGCATTCTTGTCGGGAACGTAATAATGGAGACTTTTGGCAGAGAAAGTGCCCAAAAATTCATGGCTAGCGTGCACAAGAGAACCGGCTCCCCAACCCCTAAATTCACTACAAAGTTTTAGCGATATTGATCATTCCATTAGCTCTATATCATTAAACAAATAAATAGCATCACTTTTATAGAAAGATAAAGAAAATTCCTCATCACAAGGTGACTTGACACCTCTTATTAAATTCACGTACTGCTACTCCAATCTTGGAGTATAAAAACCTCTTCGAGTCGGCATCACCTAACGGTATAAATGGACCATCTTTTCCATCGTTAATCTTGAGCTTGATACCTGTATTCTCCAAACTGATACTTCTCACACTTCTATAATCAACCAGCCATTTGGAAGTCAAGGTGATGATAGAAAACATCAAGATACGATCAAAGCTGACAAGGACAACATTCTCGTCTCCTGGAAGAACAACATGCGCCAAATACCTCTCGTTGAAATAGACTCCTCCATCAATGACTTTCAACCAATACTGACCTTGGGCCTCACGTTCGGCAAAAGGTCTAATGATGTTGTCGTATCCGATATAACGAGGCAACCGAATTTTCTCTAATCCACCTTTGTCAAATGCAGTCGTAGTGCTTCTGATTCCTTCACTAACATTGTTGGCAAGATCAAGGAATCCAATAGCTGTCTTGGTGGGCAAACCGATCATACCTTTACCCAATCCTTTGAAAAAACCAGCTGCTCCATCTCTCGATCCTTCGATAGGTGCCGTAGCAATACCTGTGATACCAGAGGAAATGGTATCGACAAACGAACTTGCTCCATTGGAGAAATTGTATAATGTCTGATTTGGTTTGTTACGACGTTTGTTGAGACGACGTCTCTCTTGGAACTCCTTGTCCAAAGTGACCACCGATAGACCTTTGGAGACAGATCCAGTGAATTTTGCAACACTGTCTGAGAACCCAAAGACAGACTTTTTCAAAAAACTGAGCCCACCTTTGGCTATTCCTATTCCTAGCTCTTGTGGCCTATCGTTCATGATAAAACCTTGATATGGCTCGTAAAAAATATCCATGAAGCCGGAACTAATGTTGTTAAACAAACCGACAGGATTACCCAAGACATCTGCAGATCCTAAAATCTTATGAACTTGATACAAGAACGCTTGACCGTAATGGGATTGAATCATCTGAAGCAAAATAGGAATTGGAACTTTTACATTCTCCAAGAACAAGGCGTTGAGTCGAACAGGAGCATCGTTGATGTTACCAATGGCCATTGTCAACACGTTTAAAAAGAACATCAAAGGATTGTTCGAGTTGGCACGGTCGTCCTCGCTGAGTTTATCTGTGCGTACAAATGATAGATTCATTTGCAGTGGTTGGAAATGCAAAGCCTCAAAATAAACATCTTCTGACGCATCGACTAAAGTTGGTTCTGGGAGTTTCAAATTCTCATCCCACAACTTATTGACCACCTCTTTGTTCCAGCTTGCACCTGGCAATTTGGCGAAATCGAGAACTGCAAGTAAGAAATCTTCATCGATCTCAACAGACATCTCCTGTAACAATACAGTTGCGTACTTGATAAAAAGAACTCCATGAGTGTCATCTTTAACTTTTGATATAGCACCAGAGAAGGTTGGATGGTTCTCCATCTCCTTTGTTGACTGAGGTAAGACGCTCGGATAAAGAACCATTGGGAAGACACTTCCAAAGATTTGATTATCAATTTGGATCCATTTCAATTTCACACTGAAGTTTTGGTAGATATCAGACTCGTTGTATCTCAATTCAATACCCCTAAAAGTGACATAACAAAGTTCTTGCAAGTGATGATTTATCAAAGATATACCAAGACCTTCGAGACGCACAATAACTTTAGAATAGTAATTATCATCACTTTCGTTTGCTTCAAACTTGTCACCCGTTGTTAATGAGTTCGTGCTAGAACTCTGCTGAGACTTCAATTTGTACATACTGGTAGAAGGATCATAGTTCGTAATCACCAACGTTTGAGTAGGACCATCTGCAACAACGTTCAAATCAATGATTGCAGAAGCTTTCGAATCAGTAGCTGGAAGCCTCATTGGACGCAAGTTTCCAATCTCCGCTAATTGAATATGACGTTCTCTTCCATGAGATCTGATGATCAATTCCTTGATTCCACCTGCTGGATAGTCCCATGAGTATGGCATGACACTCTTCAGCGGAAGACGGTAATAAATTGGTTTGAAAGGTGGCTGATTGTTCTGTTTTGGAACTCCATTCTCATCGACGTTTGGATCACTTTGATAGAAAATGATCTCTTCATCGCTGAAGTTACGCATCGAAAATGGCCATTGGTTTTTAGCGTCATTGATGTTGATGAACAACGTGGCATCCTCGACTAAAATCCCAACTTTCAATAAGATATGACCGACATTTTGTTTCAAAATCTTGAGATGTATTTGCCCAATATCGGTCATGTTGAAGGGTGACGACCATTGAGAGTTGTTGCCCACAAAGCGGAACATAAGTTGCTTTGTTCTCAAATGACGCAAGTTATACAACAGTTGTGATTCACCTTTCTGCAAAACAATATCCTTTGAAGACCCTACTTCTCGTATTTGAATGGCCTCTTCAAAGTTATTCTTGATCACGTATCTTGGACAAATTGTGATGACTTTGGTGAGCTTATAGACACCTTCTCCCTCTGTTATTGTGAGTCCTAAATTGATCTCTGTTTGCTTGGAATACACGGGGACAGTCAAATCCACCGATTGCCCAATGGCATCGAACCCAACAGGTTTACTAGCAGCAGAATCTGCAGCTCTGATCACAACTCTATTCGACCGATCTGGTCTTTCAAATGAGAACATATCAGGGTATTTCGTAACAATTTCCTCTTCACCGTTCTCATCCTGAGTCTCTGTCGATGAAGCAGCCATAGACCTGAAATAGTTGTTCTTGTCGGCCAAAGTCAAATCCAACCCTGTCCTGTTCAAAACAATGTATGGTGCATATATAGTCACTTTGACACCAGCTCCTATGTCATGGGTATGAGAGTAATGAATGTTGATAAATAACTTTTGACCATTTCTATTCTTCAAGAACATCCTTTTGTCCACTTGGAATTCACTTCTCAGAGGTGAGTTGATGATAGCGAATTCCGATTTTTCGTAACCGGAATCAACAGGCTGACAACTCAACAACAAGAGATGTTCTAAAGTCACAACATGAACAGGACTTGTCGAACCTTTTTTGAGATAATTTCTCCAGTCTTTTCTATGAGACTTATCATAAATTCTGTATGAGATATCAAACGGTAATAGGTTCTCAATCTCAATAGGAGATGAAACAATAATATTCATGTGAGGGTAAATCTTTGCCAATAATTCTTGATCATCATACTGGCCACCCAACTGAAAGAAGAAGTTTGTCAGTTCGTTTTTGTTTGAAGAAGGACAAACCATGGAAACTGTACCCGACAAGAGATCTTTCCAATGTACTTTTGTTTCAGACCATTCGAATTGTGTTTTAAGATCTGGCCTGATGCGTATCAGATCAGCATAAACCGCATCAATTGGAATAGCACATGATCCACCAGCTTCAATGTGTAAATCAGGAAAATTCTGATCATTGACGTTTTTGATGAATATTGGAACCAATGTGTCATTTTTGACCGTCACCGTAGACTTCAAAACGACATGTTTAACTTTGTCCTCATGCAATTTTATCTCACAAGACAAACGATTGTGAACTTTAGCAACAGGAGGCTGAAGCATAAATAATTGTTCTCCCTCACTTTTAAGAGATATCTTGTGTACTTCTTGGTACGGAGAATCCACAATCCTCAATCCCAAAAGATCACTATCAGAGTCAACACTTAAGGACTCACGAACGGCTTTCCAGTCTTCGAAGTGCCATGGGATGGTTTCATTATTCTTGATGCGCGTAAGATTATTCATATTCTCAGTTCCATCATCGATCCAAATTTCGATTTCATAACCAGTTTGGTTTAATACCCTGTAAGGCGAGTTCTCCCCTCTCGGTTTCAACTCAGTTTCGTCCGAAAGTAAAGAGAATACATTGGACAATAAGGCTATGGATCTGGACGACATAGTTAATTCTGCCAATTGCTTGGAACCAATATCGACCATCAAGGAAGGACGCTTGTTGGTGATGACTTTTGATACATGGCAAGTAATTGGCCATGGTTCAATGAAAGGCTCCCAACTCGAGGTGGAATAGTTGAAAATGTTAATAAATGATTCAATTGAAGTATCAGCCTCCAAATCTGTAGACCAATTCTTTGCCTCGATTCTGAACGGATTCACGTTCATATCAACAAGTGGAAGCTCATGCACATCACCGATCAAGACCAATCTCAGACCCTGGATTTCAGCTAAAAGATTCTCGTTTTTTATTGTTACTTCAACCTCATCAGACGATCTGTTGGTATTTCTCGACACGCTGCTCACTGTGGAAATGATAGTTGGAGCATACTGCGATAGTTTGTTTTTGAATTCCTTTGTAAAAGTGAAAGTGTCATCGGCCTCTAAGGCTTCCGGATTCGTGCTGCTAAGTGACTGCTCGTAAAGAGAACTGGCTTTGTTGAAAATGCTCATAGCAAGTCTAATGTCTCTCAAGGACAATCTCATTACTATCATATCAACTGAAGCTTCAATTTGAGTCAAGAAAGATGTTGATGTAGAATCTCTTGAATCGATTGTTAACGAAGCAGAAAAATCATCGATTATTCTTAACCTATTGTCCTTCAAGTTGTCCATGCGACATAAAAACATACCAATGTTACTAGCAGATAAAGACATGATGTTTTGACTTGTAATCAAAAGCTGTTCAGCCTTGAAAACAATCGCCTCAGAGTCGAACGCACTAGGATCGGCTAATAAAATGACAGAAGAATTGACAACGTTGACAGTGAACCCAAAAGAGCCTGTGACTGTTTTCTCTTCCATCTCTTTATTTTGCTTTTGTGTCTGAATGTCTAAAGTTGTGGAAGCCTTTCTAGATTGACTGGCTTTTTGAGTTACTTCTTTGACACTCAGAGTCTCGCTTGGAGGTAGAATTGAGTTATCAGAAGTCAAGGCGACATCCATAAACAGTTTCATGGCAAAGAGATAATCCAATGCTAGTATAGTCTTTGGACTGTCTATCGATAACATTGCGTAGGTATACTTATGTTGCTCTTTACCCTCAGAATAGATTGATGCCATAAACTGATTAGAGTCATGTTCAATCTCTGGTATGATCTTTGTAAATTTGTTATCCTTTATCTCTCTGATATCCTCAACAATAAATGACTTCACGTGCAACTCCGCCTTGTAATTGCCGTCTTCTTTCACAGTCATATTAACTCCAGTGTTGTGTAAAGAAAATCTTGTTAGACCATTTTTGGTAATATCGGCGATTCCCTTGGTGTTGTTGTATAGAGTCATAGAGAGATTAGATACGTCGAACTTGAAATCGATTTTGCAATGATCTCCATTAACTTGCAAAGGCTCCAGTTCAACCGAAGGGCTAACTTCATTGGAATTGCTCGAAGAGCTGTTGTTGAGAAGAGTCAGATTAGCATTAGCGGCGTCATCTTCAATCTCGGCAAGAGAAGGATTTTCCGCGTCATCATTGCTAAAGACTCTGCTTACGCTTTGCAGCATCTGTAATAGGTAAGCAGCCTGGCATTCTGTTAATTTAATTTCGGATCCATCAATTTCACCAGTTATGATCATAGTTGGTCGATCTTCAACATATTTTTCTGCGTAATCAACATGAAACAAGACGTTGAGATCGCTTATGATCTCTGAACGCTGATTCACCTCATCAAAGAAGAAATCAGAAACAATTCTGGTAGACCTAATACCACTTTCAATCATATTGAGAACAATCCCATCACGAGTTTCGAATTCGTTCGTTAAATATATTTCTCCTAAATTCATAGTTACAGCGTCAAACTTACTAGTTTTGGCATCCACAATTTTTGGCAATATGATGATAGGAGTTTTAATCAAAACATCGAAATGCATTTTGTTGGCGTCTTCAAGATTATTAGCCTGGTTCAAGGCCGCTTCTCTTGCGCTATCATAGATGTATTTCATTTGTTGAAATGTGCTTAAAAAGTTCATGATCTGAGTGAACGGTGCTTCAATGAAATTAATCTTCATGGAGCCGGTGTGAAACTTCACTAAAGAGTTGAAGCTGTTGATGTTGGTGGCATTGTCGAAAGTTTCGTAAACAAACTCTGCAAGCTCGTTTCCCTCTATGCTGATCAACTGTCTCATAACCGAGTCAATCGGATTTGCTTCATTAATATCATCATGCAACGTAAATCCACCAAGTCTGGCGGAGACTTTCATTTTCTCTGGTACCATGAATACATTAACATCAGCCTCACTAAGTTGGAGCGTAGCCAATTTTATACCATCATCATTAAGGATCATCATTATACTTTCTAGCTTCAAGTTTACCGTCATCTTTTGAGGTGCTGTTTCCTCGTCATCTGCATTATGTCTTAACTCATCTGCGGGAGTTTCAGGAGGGTTTGGGTCTGTGAAGGTATTCAAAATGAAGTTTAAAAGCGTCAACACAGATTTTCTAGTGATTATGAGCTTGATTGCAGCGATGTTCATATCCACATCTTGGTCGAAAACTTCGATTTCCTTGTCATTGAACTCTACAATTCTTTGAGTTCTTCTATACTTCAATTTAAGTAAATCCTCCACTTGCGATGAAGAATCGGACTTCACAGAATAATTGGTGGAGACCAACTTGTTGAACTCCGGATCGTTTGATATGACGATATGATCATCCATACTTATGTCGGAAAGAATGAGATCAACGCCCATGTCAAAAGCTGTCTTATAGAAATCAAGATGCAAATGAGTTCCATGAAGGTCTACCAATGGATCAGACTTCAAAGTTGCTGTGTCAGAGCATCTCGAAAGAGATAACTGAATTACATCGATATTGAAAGCAACCTCAAATAAATGTTGACTAGATTTTGGAGAAGAATCTCTCTTCGATGCCGTTGATTTTGATATCACCGAGGAAGTATCACTGTCGATATCATCAATTTGTGCGTCTGCGTCGTCATTGAAATTTCTGAAGCCAAAATCTCCGTCGAAATCTTCTTCGCCAAAGTCGAAATTAGGAATCGCCAGATCCAATAGCAGCATTATGACTTTGTATTGGTAGTCATTCAAAGAGGCTTTGAATCTTGGAATGTCTGCTCCCACTTTGAATCTAGCTAAGTTGTAAGCCGTTGGTAAAATTGACACCTCAAGAAGAAATTTGATACTCAAGTTATCCAAGATGAGAGCTGGTTTGTCACTTTCACTGTGCAATTGCTCAATTGTGGATTTGATGTTGTTACCAATGAAAATCTGAGCATCTTCCAAATGTAAGTTGAATCTGTCGTACATCAAACTGTTCAACTTTTTCCATTCAGTCTCATCGTATGAAGTGGCATCTGCGTTCTTCACGCTCTCTATCAAGTTTGGGTCTGCTAGATCGCTGATGACGCTTATATGCCCGGCATCTAGAACAGCAACAGGCGAGGACCAGTCTGATGGGTCCAACGGTATGATGATCAAAGGTGCCTGCAAATCAAGCTTACAATTCAACGTCTTGTGTTCTTCTAGGGCATATTGCAAACCAATTCTCGTCTGAGTGGTTAATCCTTCCAACGTTGATTCAGCAGCGCTCATGATCATCCCAACGGTATCAAGATGAGTCTTTGGGGGTTTGAAAAATCTGGCTATATCTTCGATGAATTTTGGATTATGGAAAATCGTCATACTTCTCAATTTAGCAGACAAAGCTGTATCCGCAGAGCCATCGAGAGGGTTGTTCTCAAAAGAGACCTGGAAAAATGGTTCCAGTTGTTGGCCTTCATCTAAGGACTCTAAAGAATGAACTCCCGAGTGAAGCTGTTCCACGCTAACGATATGCTTGTACAATGAAGAATCGGTTCCATCTTCCACCTTGAATTCTTGTAATTGAAAGCACGCTAAGAAAGAGTCAGGTCTTTGGTAGAATTGTGCTTGACATCCCTCAAAAATCACTTCTGCAAGATTACTATCTCTCTTGGACTTTCTGATAGCCATTGCTCCTCTTTTCAAAGTGGTTATGATTTCCATTTTGACACGATCTTTAGGTATATCAATCGCCTCTGAAACTGATTTCAGTTCATCGTACTCGATTGCATCGTACAACTCTTTTCTTTGTTCGTCGGTCATTTGAATAGCAGAGTTCTCGGTCGTTTCATTTGAGGCTTTCGAACCACCCCACCACGAGGAAAGCCAACCTGACTCATTTGCCTTACCCCCAGGAACTGTAGTTGTAGAGGCTTGAGTGATCTCGAGCTTCTCCTTTCTGCTCTCTGACCTTGCAATAGAACGATAGAATCTGATATCTTCAAATGAGAGCTCTTCTTCAAGCTGATCGAACTCGCTCTGTTGATCAGGAGAAAGAGGTTTAGAAGTGATTTTCAACTTCCAAAGAGAGACATACAGTTTCCTTTGATCTCTTCTCTTCTTGAAATGATCCCAAGTCCATTTATAATGTTTTTCATGGATCTCTGAGAGAACGCAGTTGGCCGCATATTTGAACCATTCCAAGGGAGCCTCCAGGGCTGTTTTCTTTGGACGTAATTTCCTGAACTGTTGGGTTTTAAGATACCAGTGGAATTTAGAAGCGGTCCAAAGGATGTCTTTGAACTGAGCACTATCCAAGTCGATTCCAAACTCGTCGAAAAAGAGTTCTGATTTAATGTGTGGCTCTGTGCTGGTCAGACCTCTTTTGTTAACAGTAAGGTGACCAGAACCCGAGACAGGTTTTAACAAATACTGAGTTTCACTAGTGGCAGCAGAATTTTGCTCAATGACGTGTGCAAAATTCTCCAACAACTCATCTGTGTCTTCTGAGTAAATTGACTCGAACTCCGTGTTCATATATATTTCAAATGAGTCTAAAGTGAGCAACTTATTAGTATGTGCAGTGAGCCCAGATATAAAAGTTGGAAGCCAGGATTCATCAGTGGAGACAGCAGACAATTCTGCCAATGTGAATCCAAATGAGTAAGGATCCTCTGTGAAAACGGAATCATCTTCGTACCTGACATGAATATTCTTAATTGTGACTTGTAAATTGTCAACTATCTTCGTCACCAAATTCTCTGTGAAAGTCAAATTTTTGGCAGCATCTTCGTCTGTCAAGTCACTTGAAGGATCAGGTTTGGATTTGTTCATAATCTCTAAATCCTCCAATTTACGTTTCTTCAAAGCCATACTTCTCTGATGTTCTTCGTCCTCGTCGTATTCATCAATGATCATGGGAGATGCTAACAAGTAGACATCTTCGATGAAAACCTTGACTGGCTTCGATTTCAAGTTGGACCAAGGGATTTGTAAGGTCAATTGGCCAAGATGACCAAATTTGACATCTAGTGGTAATTTGAACCTGTCCAAAGACTGTCTAAGTTAGTATACAAGTCACTGATGATAGCGCCTATGAAATCGAACTCACCTCCTTCTTCAATCTTAGATTCTTCAATTTGACATCACCACTCCATATACCTATATTAAGCTGTTTAGGATCAAAGTTCTCAACATACGATCCAAGGAATCTATTCAATAGACTGGCAACAAGTGACTCTAACATATTCTGAATTGAGGTTCTGTAGAAGTCTGTGGATATTAATTTGAATCCAGATCACCTCAATTTCAGTTACGCACCAATTGTTTGAGATTTTATACAAAGATCGACGATTGATGGCGGTATTCGAATTGAAAAGAATCCAGATCTAAATTGCTATGCTGTCTATTGTTGGCCCTTTTTAGACGCAGGAGAAGAAAAATGCTTGAAAATCGTAAACTGCTCAGGAAATTACCCCCAATATTTTTTGATAGGTCATTCGATTATTGAGACATTGAATCGATTTAGGGACTGACTGGAGACTGGTATTAATAAGCAAAGTGAACAAGAAGATGATCCACTCTAGTTATCTACACCCTCTCTTTTGGATAGTAATAATTTGGTGGAGAGTTTTTTTGGTTATTTAGTGCTTCAACTAAACAATCAATCTACAGAATTCAGTTCAAGATTTGAGTGATAGAATTAATTGTACAAAAATTGCAATTGATGTCATTGCAGAAATGAGGTGATAGTTATATATCTCTGTTTTTAAATGATTTGAAAAGGTCATATACTGATGTGGTGGAATTAACCTCTGAATGGGTTCTCAGTGGCTTCTGTCAGCACTGTTAAATTATCGTTATGGGTTTCGAAAGACTGAGAGTCTCCTTCATTTTCAGACTCAACAGCATTAGCAGTCTCAATAGTGGTACCAGTTCTTTGTGCTTTCGAGCCTTGGCCGTAACCACTTTGTCTCTTCAATCTGATGGCACCACCGATAGTGTTCAGAATTCCACCTTCGGCATTAGGCTTACGGGTTCTGAGGAAGTAGATAACACCGAAGGCAATAGCAAGAACAACGATGACTGGGACGACAACAGCTGGTGCAATGACCTTAGCGTTACTGGAACCTCCTGAAGTGGAACGGGCAGTAGTGTCGATTCCATTATCAGATGGAACTCTTGTGATAGTGGTGTGGGCATCTGATCTCGAGTTGATGATTCTGAGAAGAGGACCAGTCTTGGACCCAACATGGGTGGCAGTGGTGCCCGGAGATGCTAAAGGAGTGATCTGTAAATAAACGTAACCTGCGGTTCCAGATCTTCTGTAGTTGGACAAAACCTCCAATGGGTAGTATCCGTTGTTGTTGCTGACGTACTCGGTGGTGAAAATAGGTGGTTCGTCATCTCTGATTGGGTAAGAGATCAAAGAAAGCTTGATTCTGGTGATGTCGGTGCTTCCCCAGTAAGTTGGGTCCCAGGTGATCCAGTAGGTCTCGCCTACGACCATTTCAGTGCCGTTGGCAGCAGTACAGAAGGGATAACCTGGAGTGGAAGAGTCTTCAGCTGGGACTCTGTCACCGAAACAACGCAAAACTGGTGGAACTCCGATAGAGTCAGGGTAGTTATTTTGCGATGGAGTTGGGGATGCAGATATGGTAGATTCGCCCGAAACCGTTGGAGTGACAGCATATGGGATACCGGAGGAGTCCAAGGAAACCCACGGAGTTGCAGTACTGGTGACTGGGGATGCGGAAATTGTTACACCATCGATCACAGTTGGAGTGACTTGAATGGCTTGACCATTTCTAGTACTAGTCCATACTGAGTCAGTCAAAACCAGTTGATCTCTACGAAACAATCTCAGCTTCACCGAGTCTTTCACAGCGGCAGCAGAGATAACCGAAGATGCAGCCAATATCGTTACAACTTTCCCGAACAACATATTGTGTATGGTAAATGAGGTTGTATATCAAAATTTGGATAATATTGTATACGATTTGGGGGGTTAGGAGGAAGTCATCAATCTTATATACCTGCTGAAATGACAATAAAAAAATTTTCCTTCCTCCCAATTATGACTTGCATTTCCTCCCACAATTAGAGCACATTTCATGTATCAAACAAATATACCAAGACTTGTTATCAAAGTCCCGTGTCCCAAGTGATTTCCCTCAAATGTTTCCCTTTTTCGCAGTGTCCCGAGACAAAAATGTTTTTTCCCAACGCACTGTAGCTGCATCCCATCTAGAGCCTTTTGCAGACTTCAGACACCGATAATTCCCATACCAAATGCTTAGAAAGTGGAATTTGAACCGGAGAAATTTCGCAAAGCAGCAGGGCGTCACTTCGATCTGATATGCGGATCTCGAACCTAACGAAGATGAGATGAGGTATCATTTTTTCAGTGGAAGTGGAGCTGAAAAAAAACATGTACGAAATTAGACTAAAGGGGAAAGTCATGTGATTTTTCACTTGCCCTGATACGATAGGGTGTTTCGAGAGAGCCAGGCGTTTGTAAATGAGATTGGCATTGAGAGGAGCGGAAGCTCGGTTGAATATTTGCCTTAGCTTTGTTTTGGACTCGGTTTCTGGTAACTTGTGAAACGAATGAAGTGAGAGAGTCTCATAGTAAGTTGACACAGTGATGAGATCAGATTGAAAAACATTTGATCAGTACTCTGATATTTTACAATTGAGCGCTAACTAATTGAATTGTTTGGATCGATGCCCCTTACCTTCATACTTTTAACATCTTTCTGGATTTATCATTGGTGAATGTCTTCCTATTGATGATTTTTTAATCATATTGAAAACTTCATACATTTTCCATCTGAAAAATCCGTAATTAGCGTGTGCGCATAAATCTGTACAAATATCCGTTAGCATCACCCCCAAAATGAAACTTCATATTTAAAAAACTGTCACAAATTTAATCGAATAAGCATTATTATTTCGCGAGAAGTAGCTACGCATCACTCTGTATACTATCTCACTCAACACACTTTCACTAAACACTAAATTTTTTTTCACTCTCTACACATAAATTATTTCAAATAATCAAATGATATGTCACCTAGTTAAGGAAACTGTCATCTTTGTAAACTTCAAACTCGTAGTCAGGTTGGAAGTCAGTATAGATCATCTCAGGATTACCATTGATATGGCATGTGTAAGCAGCCTCTTCGTGGCCTATTGTGATTGGACGCAATCCGTTCAGAGAGGCAGCCTCGACGGCCAACTGTACTTCACAGCATCTCTCTGTCAAGGTGAACAAATAAGCAGCCTCGTCAACGGTCTCACCACAGGTCAACAAACCGTGGTTCATCAAGATGGCAACTTTACCCTTATCACCTAAAGCACGAGCAATCAGACGACCTTCTTCGGCCTCAACAGCGACACCTCCAAAATCGTCATAAACGGCTTGTAAATCGTAGATGGTACAAGCATCTTGGTTTATCATGTCCAAAGGTTTACCAAACAGAGACCAGGCCTTACCGTAAACGGAGTGAGTGTGACAAGCAGCGTGGATGTCAGGTCTGGCAGCGTGAAGAGCAGAGTGGATGGCAAAACCTGCAGTGTTGACTGCAGATTGGGCACCACCAACAATGTTACCGTCCTTGTCGACTCTAACCAAGTCTGAAGCTTTCATCAAACCGAAATGTTTACCAACAGGGTTGATCCAGAAGGTAGTTGGGTCAACAGGGTCTCTGACAGAGATGTGACCAGCACCACCTTCGGTGTAACCTTTTCTGGCAAAGACTCTGAAGGCTCCAGCCATGTGCTGCTTGATCCATTCTCTCTTTTCATATGGGTCATCAAAGTGTGGGATTTGATGAGGATGAGGAGCTCCAGTGGCTATAGCCAGGGAACCCTCACTGGTAATCTTGTAACCTCTGGCAGTGGTGGCCGTGACCTCGGTTGGAATGTTCTCTGGGATACCAGAAGCCTCTGTAGTAGTAGTGGTGGTTGCTACTGATGCTGACATCTCGAATATTATCTATGGATTTATCTTTACAATATCTAACCAGAAAAAGTTTTCAACCTCTACGAGAAACTTGGCAGCTGGAATTTGAAACTGTTGCCTTAACAAGCTTCTAAACAGAGATGGTCGCTTTGACTCTTAAATGCTTCCTAAAGCGCAACAGCTCAATGAGGAATTAGCCGATCGCTGAGATGCTCCAAAATGACAAATTAGGCGATGGTTATTGGTTCTGCACACACGACAAATTTTCGAAGAACCCCCACGTCAAATATGTAGTCTTCAGTCTAGGGACAGCCCCGCTCTCGATTTACCCCTCAAAGATGCCTTCTTGTCGCTTCTTGCAACTTGTGACATTGTTACAACGTTTCCCCTTTTAAGAATTAAGCGGAGTGCAAAAAAATCACTAGACCAAATGAGGAAAGCGCTATTGATTTCCAGATACGGAAGTCGGGGTACACGACAACGCAGAGGTCAAGACAAAACGAGACAAAAGTATGAGATCAAATAATCAAAAACATAACAGAGATGGTCAAGTCAAGTGTGATATATAGAGAGGATGGTGAGTTTTGTACGGCGACCATTTTGAGAATTACAACTAACAACAATAGGACTCCCATTGTGTGGAAGTGTAGATGAGGACGAGTCAACACTGTTGGCAGAGCAAAAGAAACAGATCAAGGTGATCGTGAGCAAGATAACACCAAATTCGGAAACCAAGGCATCTATTGAGAGTGGCAATTTCATGATTCACTACTTGGTGTTGAATTCGATAATCTATTTCGTCATTACAGACGCCTCTTTCCCTCGTAAATTGGCCTTTTCATATTTAGCTGAGATCTCCACCGAGTTCAACAACTCCCATGGAGCAGAGGCCGTGAAACCAACTGTGAGACCGTATCAATTCTTGTCGTTTGACTCTTTCCTTTCCAAGACGAAAAAAATATACCAGGATTCCAGAGCACAATCCAATTTGGACAAGTTGAACTACGAATTAGAAGATGTCAAGAAAGTGATGACCAAAAATATCGAAGATTTGCTCTACAGAGGAGACTCGTTGGACAAGATGAGCGATCTCAGTTATAAACTTAGAGATGAGTCCAAAAAATACAGGAAGGCCACCCAGAAAATCAACTTTGACTTACTTCTAAGACAATATGCACCAGTGGCTTTTGTCTCGTTGTTCTTTGTCTTCTTGGTCTGGTGGATCTTTTTAAGATGATCTCTCTGCCAATTCGATTAATAAATTCAAGCATTTTCTAACTCATAATTTATTTAAAAAGGTCTGCAGCTCAGTGTGAAATAGTTACTAACTAGCTCAACAATAGCTTTCTACAACGAGCCATTTATCCCCAACCCCCACAAATCATGATTCTCACCAATGACGTAGCTGAGCGTCCGAGCTTTATAACCTTTTGGTCCTAAAAACTTCAAACTGTCAATAATGTCTTCCACTAAATTCAGCT
The DNA here is from genome assembly GCA_030569155.1 of Nakazawaea molendinolei. NCBI lineage: Eukaryota > Fungi > Ascomycota > Pichiomycetes > Alaninales > Pachysolenaceae > Nakazawaea > Nakazawaea molendinolei. Next base: position 277,299 of record JAJMKB010000010.1, read on the forward strand.
TGCCAGCAGCGATACCATTTCCTAGTCCTGGATGTGCTGCATTGACCACATGGATATGGAAATGGTAATACGAAGGTTGGTAATGGACAAACAATCTGAGTCTGTCCTCACCAATTTTATAATGTTTACTGGTCTCCAATCTGATTCTCTTAGTGATAGTATCCAAATACTCGATATGAGACTCGTTCAAGTCTCTCAAGGAAGCGATATCTTCTCTTTTGACGATACATACCAAGTAAAGAGACTCCAACATGGTACCGTCCCATTTCATATCTGGGAGCAATACGAAATCGTCGTCCTGGTAGATGATCTTGTCTGCCTCGTACTTGTTCATCAAGATGTTCTTCACCCATTGGATTCTATCACCACGCATCGTCTCAATGTACGGTTGAACTATTTTCTCATACAATTCAGGTGTCTCCGTGACCATATGGAACTCCTGAGCTTGATATTTTTGGATATGTTTAGCCGTTGCCGGGTAAATCAAGTTGATCTTACAGTCTGGTTCAGATTCAAGTTTCTTCAACTGACTCATCCCCCAATAGTAGATATCGTTACCATTGATGGGTGAGACATCTTCGACATTGTTAACAGTATCGATGGAGTTGGTGAAGTTGGATTTTTCAAGCGTAATCAAAGCATCTTTCCCTTCAATTGATCCTAAAAACACAATACTTTTGTACTGAGTATTGATGTTGATCACTTTCTCACACACAAACTTGTTAACTAACTCTTCCATTTTTGTTATAAAGCTGCCCTTGATCACTGGAAAGCCCCTGCGTTGAAAAATTCAAAAGACAAAAAAAAAGTATCATTTAGACCTGAGTTCGATCCTGGTGGGTAGAATTAAATTCAAATAAAATGGCATCACCTCTCTCTAAAAATGGCTCGTCAACACGATTGAATGCCAATTCTCCAATCATGGGATCACCAGGTCAAGCAGCTGGGTCTACTATGACCCCATATGCTATGAACACCACCACCACAACAACAGGTACAACTCCGCTGGTGAGTGGGTCACAGATAAACGTAGCACAACTAGCCAAAAACAACACGTATTCGAACGAGCTCCCCATATTCAGAGAGATAGGTAAGCTTGAATCGTTGATATCAGGAATAAGTAAGTCTATCACTGGGTACAAGAGTCCCGAGTTTGACCAGATCAAAGAATTGGTCGCTACCGTAGACAGTATAAATACCATAACGGAAGACATCAAGAACTCTACAAGGTTACAAAAAGAACAGTCTTTGAAGCTGAACCAATCCAACATCGAATTGAACCAGCTTTTCAAAGACATACTATTGGAGTTGAAAAATTATAGAAAGATCTTATCGGAGCTCCCCACCGATTCTTCCACCAAGATACACGACAATACAGAGGTTAGTACAGAGATGCTTCTCGAATACGCTTTGAAGTTGTCCAAATTTTCGAAAATACCGAAAATGATAGACACCAACATCACAGCATCAAATTTTGTATGGCCAGGTGAAGATTCACTTAGACGTGGTGTCTTGGCCATGGTATCTAACGACCCATCGAAGTTTGTCGATACAGATCTTCTGCAAGTGGAGAAGGAAGTGGAGATCAAGGCTGAAGAAACTCTGGAAGAGACCAAGAATGTCTCTGATGACGACGAGTTGAACGATTTCGAAGATGTAAATACAACGATGAACAAAAGAGAGAGTGGGGCTGCCGCAGTGGAGGGACTCGACCTTTTCGACTCTGACGAAGACGACGACTGAAAAATTAAATATACATACTCTATTATTGATAAAATGCTGATAACGTCTCTCTATCGTAGTGGTAATTCTTGTAACTCGTTGTAGCACTTGTCTAACAAGTCTGCGTAAATGCCTGAATATTTCACTTTATCACTGAACCAGTCCTGGAAAATCTCACTCATGAGATACTTGAGTTTGCTGAAAAGTTTGTATTCGAACTTGACACAATTCTTGATCAAGATTATCTTGAACAAGTTCTTGTTCAATTCAGAGTTTTGCAAAAGAATGAAATTGTTCAACTTGTCGAAATCTGAACCCTTGATGTCCGGTTTACGGAGCCATAACTGTAATTTCTCATTGGCTTTCACCAATTTGGATATTATAAGGGCGTTAGATTTCTCAGTGGTGACTTTGTACAAGATCAACCTTTCGAGCATCGAGTTGAACGAGTTTAAATAGTCCAAGAATTTCTTGAAATTCTCCAAATGGGAAGAATTCAAACCAATGATTTCTTCCTTCTCCCTGATCTGTTTGTTGGAGAAGTATGTGCTCACTTTCGATACCAAGTTGTTTATTATCCCCAAATTTTGGGTCTCCTCGGTCTCAAAATTGTACAATTGAGATTGTTGGTTGATGTCTACTAGTTTATCCATTTGGAAAATTTGTGAATCCTTCTTGATGAATTCGTTTAGTATAGACTCGAATCTTTTCTCGTCCAAGCTCATAGCCATCTTTCTTTTCTCGAACCTTTCCACCAAGACTGTCAATTTAGACCATGTTTCGGTGAGTTTTGTTAAACTGTGGTGCAATGTGTGCAAATTGGACACAAAATTCTTTTGGTTATTGTTGTTCTCATCCCAGATAGTGTCTATGTTTTGGTAAATGATATCGTTGTTGACATTTGTCTCTGTTTCTTGTTCATCTTCTTCGTATTCTTCTCTCTGTGTAGTGTTAAATTTCAACTTGTACTTCGCCGGAAGAGAAAACTTGATACCATCGAACTCATCCGAGAGATCGATCTGTGCAATCTTCTTCCAATTGCTGAAATCATTTGGAACAGTGAGGAACATCATCACGAGGTTTTCCTTGCTCAAAATAGGGTGCCTGATCAACTGGTTCAAATACCGTTGTAAACCTCTTCTTCTGTTCTGTAAAAACACTGAATCGTTGGACGTGGTATTGCCTACTTGATATTAGTTAGTAATTCTCAGAGGTGTCTCTGTATGGAAAGAATGCGTACCATTAAATTTCTTAGGAGGGAGTTCCGGAAGGTTTCTAAAAGGATATTTCTTCAACAACACTTCCGCTATCCAGTGGAAGTCGCTGTATCTCCTTGTGATCTTGACATCACCTTGATCTTTTTGCACAGCAGCGTCTCCTACAAATTTGATGTTGTGTGAGATCAAGTAGTTGATATGTTTGAACACCAATCCTTGTTTCTCGGGGATCTCTTTCACCCTTATAAACGATTTATCCGAAGAGTTCTTGAACCCTAACATATCAAACGATTTGGTCATTTCAATGTTCCATATGTTATCGTTAAGTCCGTCCTCCTCATCGTTCTCAAAACTCATCGTAGTGCCACCACCAGTAGTGACCTCGGAATCTACATTAGTACCTACAATTCCATCCTCAAGTACCAGAGATCTGGACATGAACCCTTCCTCGGTGGCTCTATCATTGGTATCCACTTCATCTTCGTCACTCAACCGGGAGCTCCACAATTGATTCTGTAGTCCAGCAATGGCATTTGTTTCTACTCCTCCAACATTCCAAGGATCCTCTTCTAGATGAGGATCCTGATTCCCAAAGATGCTCTGCTCCATTGCTGATGTTTTGGATATATAAAAAGGTTTGTTTTGCCTTGTGCTAATTATTTTTTTTTTTGTATCTGTTAAGGGTGTTTCTAGAGATTGTAGGGGCTCTCTGGGGAACTCCAAGGAAATTTAAAGAAAAACCAAAACAGCTCCAAGGAAATGATACAGAGCTCCAAGGGACTCCAAGAAACTCCAAGGAAAAAGTACACAACTCCCAGTGAGCTTCAAGGAAAATCATGAAAATAGAAAGAAACTCACTCTATAAATAAGAATCTTTCTACAATTCTATTAGTCGTAAATCTATAAAAGAGATGTATCCCGAGGATTTAAGCGTAATTGAGCAGCTCTCTTATCGAACAGCTGGAGCATTATGGAGCTGATTTTATGAGCGAACATAGAAGAGACCGAATTGTACAATTTACTCTTAAAATCGTACTTCAAGTTCAACTTGACTTCGCATTGTTTGTCATTGAGTCTCACCACATTCCATTCCGAGTAAAGTGATTTGAATAACGAGTCGGTAATTGAACGTGACTGTTGGTTAGTATCTTGTTCTTTGAGCTGTGACAATCAATGGCAATACCAGCTATATCAACTATAAGCTATTTTTAGTTCAGGCTCACTATAGTCATATTAGCCATACTTCGTACAGATACTCACTATAACCTGTTCATAAGGTGTACATGTCAAATCACATGTGAATTCCTCGTCAAAATTTTGAAAGCCTACGCGAAACCCTCCTTTTGAAGGTGTCTTGGTGGTTGGGTCGTACAGATCGATGAAACTACGTGTGCAATATGGTATAAATTCATGATACCTAGCCACATCTTGTATAATGTCATACACCAATTCCTGAGGATGGTTCATCTTCTTATGGATATGATACTCTTGGTCATACGATCCGCGGTTCTGATTGGTCAATTTCGGGATGTTTAGAAAAGTGCGACGTTGCACAAAATTCCGCACTCTAAGCACCTTCATCTCTTTCGGGCTCCTTCCATTAAGGGTTCTTTCTTTGGAGATTTCCTTGGAGCGCTCCGCCAAATTTTTTTTTTTTTTCTTTCTCTTCCCCAACAATCACAAACCAGATCCCCCACCAATACTCCAGACAAGATGAAGTGGATAGAAGATCAAATTAGTGGTCTTTCTGGAGCTACAGGTTTGGACAATGCTTCGTTGAAGATATTGGTTTGTCTATTCCTATCTTTCCCACTCAATGCTGTTTTCAAGAGAATCCCTGATACTTATTACAATTTCAAGAATTACTACATCATCGGAGTCTCACTCTTCTATATCGTTGGTATCTTGGAATTGTACAGCGGGTTCCGTACCTTGTTCATCTCTTCGTTGTTCACCTTCTTGATCACAAAGTACTATAAGTCCTCTTTGATGCCATGGATCAACCTCTTGTTCTTGATGTCTCATCTTGCTTTCAACCATGCACATGCTCAATTCTTCAGCGTCTATGATCCTACCAAGATCGATATCACCGGGGCCCAAATGGTGTTGGTCATGAAATTATCCTCGTTCGGTTGGTCCATCTACGATGGTGTTCTCTATCATAAAGACAAGACTCAGTTCGATACAATGCTCAACACATACCAAAAATCTAGAGCCATCTTGAAGCAACCGAGATTTATCAATTTCCTCAGTTACTGTTTTTACTACCCTTCACTATTAACAGGTCCTGCATTTGACTACGCTGATTTTGAGAGATTTATCTTGACTGATCTTTTCAGCGATGTACCTGAATCAAAGAAACCAGGTAGACGTAGAAAGAGACTGATTCCAAAGAGTGGTAGAGTAGCGCTTTACAAAGTGTGTCAAGGTTTAGGCTGGGCTGCTTTGATGATCCTGTTGCAACCATATATCTCTATGGAATACATGTTCACCGATGAGTACGCTCATACGAAATTCATCTTTAAGCTCTGGTACCTTTGGGCTACCGCTTTGACTTATAGATTGAAGTATTTTGCTGTTTGGTTAATCGCTGAAGGTAGTTGTATCCTTGCCGGTATCGGTTATAACGGTTACGACGCCAAAACCGACAAATTCTACTGGAACAGAGTACAAAACATCGATCCATACACTTTTGAGACCAGTCAGAATGTTCATGTAGGTTTGGAAGCCTGGAATATGAACACCAACAAATGGTTGAAAAATTACATCTATTTGAGAACGGTGAGAAAGAGAGATCCAAAGACTAATAGACCTAAACCTGGTTTCATGTCCACTTTGATCACTTTCACCACCTCTGCCTTCTGGCATGGGACAAGACCAGGTTATTATTTGAGTTTTGTCACCGGTGCCTTCCTGCAGGCCTGTGGTAAGATCTATAGAAAGAACTTCAGACCCATCTTCATCAGTCCCGATGGTTCAAACGTTTCCCCATACAAAAAGGTTTATGATGTGATCTCATTTGTCGTTACACACTCGTTCTTCGCATACTTAGTCCAACCTTTTGTCATTCTTGATTACAAGAAGTCGATGCACGTTTGGGGGCTCGAGCATTACTATGTTCATATCGTGATGTTTGTATCGATTCTGCTGTTCGATGGCCCATATGCTAAGAAATTCATAAACTTCTTCAAAAAGTTCCATTTGAAGAACTTGAACGAGATCAAACCTGTTGAAGAGGAAGAGATCACGAAAGTCGTCGCAAGTGAGGAAATTCCAATATTTGACGACCATGAAGAAGTGGAAGATGACGACGCACCAACTTATGGGTTGCCTAACCAAGATTTAAATGAGTTGAAGGAAGATTTCGATCAAGAGTTTGAAGAGATGTCTCCAAGGATCAGAAGAAGTTCGATCTTGAGCAATGACGAAAGGGACAAAATAAGGCAGGCATTCACCAGTATGAGCCAGGATATGAAAACGTACATCTCCAAGACTACAGATGAGAAAGATGTCAAGAATGAATAAACTTGTATAGATGTATAGACTATATGATTATTCTTATGCTATTTTCTTTGATGCATTTGTGAACCCACTCCCCTTGATGGTAGCTATCAATCCTGTTTCATCGTCGTCACAATCTTTGAAGAATACCTCGTTTCCCAAGATATCTTTGATGTCTCTCAATTGGTAAATCAATTCTTCATCAACCTGGGACTTGTGTATTCTCAATCTCCCAATATCTTCCTTACCAATACACATGTACGCGAGTGTGATCAACAACTGATTTCTACCCACACAACCGCTGTTGGAAACTTCCTCCATCAACTTCAAACAAGCTCTCACAGCTACATCGTCTGGAATTTCGCCAGCAAGACCGATGTCTTCACTGATGAATCTCCAGTTGTGTTTCTTGGACTCTGCTACTAAAACAATGCCGAAACCAGGGCTTTTCCCGGAATTTTCACCTCTCCAGACATCTGCTGTGATATTCACTTCACATCCTAAAGGTCTAAGATAGTCTCTTGCAGCTTCGATCATCTTATTGGCGATAGAAGGTGATACCCTGGTACAGTAAGAAATCCCTCTGATAGCTGATATTTTTGGTACTTCTAGCAGGTGTAATGTCAAAGGTGAAGATATCAAAGAGTTACACATCAAATGGACCTCTCCACCACCCAAAGGTGGTGAGCCTCGCAGAAGTGTGTGTATCGTACATTCTCTAACACCAAATTTCTCCAAAATTGGTAAGACTCCCCATTTCAAAGCTTCAACGCTGGCGTCTATCTTGGAAGAGGTGATCCCTTTAAATATTATGCTAAACTTCTTTTTGGAAAACGGAGCCAAATATAACATCGACTCCAAGTAGTAACCGATAGGTTTAGAATCAGGGCAAGTATGTACCAAGTCACCACCTATTATAATACCAGGTTTATATATTATTGTGGTACCTGTATACGAGATTTCTATCACTGACCCGTTGGTGACACTCTCCAACAATCTCAAGAAAGACACCTCGTAGTCTTTTAAACCAGGGTTCAAGTCATTGGATCTGATCTTCTCGATCTTGATGGCTTTCCCAGATAATGTGGCCAACACAAGTCTCAATCTAAAATTTCTGTGACCCCTCACTGTGGTAATCTTGAGTGGTTGTTGTTTATTAGACATCTTGCCACCTCTTGTCTCCCAATAACTCCAATTTTTAACTTTCTTTATAAAACAATCCCATCTCTTCTCTTCTCCTAATGAAAAAAAAAAATTTTTCTTCTCCAGGAGAAGAATTCCCCTTAAAAGTTCTCCAGTTCCGGAAACGGAGAAGTTTCTATTCGATCAATGCAAAATTAAACACCATAAATAAAAAGCAGATTTGAGAGCTTTATCATAATAAAAAGAGCACTTGCTGGTAACATGAGTTCTCCGTCTAAACAGGACGGCGGAATGGACGCAGGCGGTGATGGAATGAGTAATAAGAGGACCGTCGACGGTACAGGGAGTGAGAGTCCCAATAAGAAGATGAAGTATGATGATGATGTGTTGGACGAAGTAATTGGCAATATACCTGGAATTGAGTCTATCAATCTATCGAACGAGGCAATGGATATGACTTCAAGTAATCTCCTGACACCTGTGGTATCGGTGCCGGCAACTCCAGCTCCTATAGCACTGGTTCCTGAGGTCAAGTCGTCAGCTCCTGTTATGGCGGGAAAGAGTTCTTCAACAAATACAGCACCTATAATGACTCCGGGAAAGAAACAGGTAAAGCTCCAAGGCAGAAGGGAATCGCTGAAATCAGGACCAGGTCCAAATGGTGCTAGTGGCATTCCGGGCAAAGATGAGTCGAATGACCCTGATAAATTGAGCGATGCAATTCTGGCTGCAGGTATAGATTTGAAAGCCGAGGAATCGTTCTTGCTGGTGTCGAACCAGAACAAATTCACCACATCGAACGCCTCGGGAAGCTGGACTCCTGCTAAAATAAGGGATTTGAAACAATTTGGCGGGTTTATGAACAAAGTGTTGAAAGAGAACGCTTTAAACCAACTATCGACATCCAAGTTGGACACAGTAGAACTTGTACAACTTGCCTGTGATCAATTCTTGACAGATATAGTGACAAATGCCATAATCATGTCTCGTCATAGGAGGAGACCGATGAAAACAAAGAAATCATCGTCATCGAGCCATAGAAGTGAAATTTCAAGAGCGCTTCGAGACTTGGCTATCAAGGATAAAGAAGCTGAAGAAAAGAGAATGGAAAAGAGAGCCGCTTTAGGGCTTGACACCGGAGATGGGTCTGGTGATAAAGCCGGTGCCGAAGAAACTTTACATAGAGCTGCCAATGCCACTGCGGCAATGATGATGGCCGGGTCTAAAAAGAAGAAATATAGTTGGATGACAGGTTCCAACAATGCCAACGGTGCCGCTGGAGCCTCTCAACTGGAGGGCTCCACAAATCCTGCTATCGCTGCAAGAGGTGATACTGGTATCAGATACAGAGAAGCTCGTGAAGAACCAGGTGTTGCTCTTCGAGACCTCGTAGCGGCCCTTGAAACTAAAAGAATGGGTGTCGACAGAGCTCTCACAAAGGCATACACCAAATTGTAATATAGTACGATGTATTTATTTTAATGTCATCAATGTGTTGAAAAAAATGTAAGCTGTTACTTATGAGTTTTATGTGACCGTCCCTTGTACACTCCGTTAAATCAGTTTCATCCTTTATTTTGACACTTCTCGGTTAATCACAAGATCAGGGTCGTGTGTATATGCACAAATGTCCTAATCTGGCGACGTGTGTGTTTGTTTATATTTGATGTTTTTTTTCTTAGGAAATGATCTATACTACTTAAAGAGATCACTTAGGAATCTCAGACAGCCTTGAAAGAGTTCCAAGGGGTGTTGAGGAGATCAAAGAATAATTGAACTAGTTTCTCAACGAAGGCTGAAGATCTTAAAAAAGGCTGAAGGTTATATAACTAGAATCAACAGATTTAGAGAAGCTAGAGAGATCAAAGCACTACAAGATAGAGTAGTTCAAGACCTACGAGACTGATAGTAAGAGTGAAGCGGTTGTCCACACAGAATGGAATTCAATCTTTCGGAGAGTCTTACAACATTTCAAGACGCTGACAAATCCAGTTTCAGTGTCTCTAATGAGGATCTGTTGCTTCTGAAGGTGACTGATGCTTTGGCAGTATCACCTGAATCAATTGGTAATGAAGATGTGTTTGATTCGATGCAAGATTTGGTCCATAGTTATCCGAAATTGAGTAAAAGAACCCAAAAAGCATTAGGCTATTTGGTATCGTCATCCAGTTTAAACCTTGCTCAGATCACCATACATCTCATTGACTCTGGTGAAAATGAGTCTTTCCCTATATACAGAAGATATTTGGAGCTTTTCGGGTATTTAAACTACTGTTATCTTGATCATTTAAGAGAAGAGGACCATAGCGCTATGGGAAATAGATCCAAAAAACAAATCGACAGGAAACTGTTGGAAAACTTTGAGACCAACTGCCAACAGGTAGAGGCAGAGATGGAGTCGATCTCGAAAATTCTTCAGATCAAACTTTCGAAACTTTTCCTCACCACTCCAGAAAGAGACTTGTTTGTGAGTCTTTTCACAAGACCCATTTGGGGCCTTATGGAGAACAAGGAAAGAATGAAGATCCAAGGTGTGAAGGTTCTTATGTTCAAATGCATCTGTGAAGCTGTCAAATTCCACGGACACGCTTCAGTAGCTCAGAGTTCGATCATTTCCAATTTGACTTTTTTCGAGCACCTTAACACACCATTGGCAGAGCTTTTGGCATCTTTACTGGATACTTACGACTATCCACAGTTGACTGATGAGGTTCTCCGTGAACTTTCCAACAAAGATTTCGATCCAAATGATACCACAGGTCCTAAATCTGTAGCTACCTTTTTATCAAAACTTTCAGAGTTACAACCTAGAATCGTGATGAAACAGATGACACTTATCGCTCAATTCTTGGACAACAGTTCCAGTTCGTTGAGATGTGCAGTGATAGAAGTTTGTGGTAACATCATTGCCAACATGTGTAATGAGGACGAGTTGTTTGAAATGCACAAAAACAATCTTGACAAGTTGATTGCACTTTTGGAACAGAGATTGTTGGACCAAAGTCATTATGCAAGAGCAAGATCTCTTCGTTCGATGATATCCTTATGTGACTCCAAGAGATCAACGTTGAAAAGGCACCGTGTTGTCTTCACAGAACTAGCTGTCAGATCGTTGGAAGACAAGAGTTCTCATGTAAGACGTTATGCAATCAAGCTTTTGTCGAAACTTATCTTGACACATCCTTTCTCTCTGATGCACGGCTCTCAATTGAACCTTACAGTCTGGAAAAAACGATTGCTGGAAGCTGAACATGAGTTGGAGAAATTAGATCCAACTTACAAGGCTATAAAACTGAGTCTCGAACTGCAAGCTGCAAATGATGATGGTGATGAGATGGATGTCGATTCGGAAAACGAATTAGAGGTACCACTGGAGGAAGAGAAAGAAGAGGAGGAAGAAGAGGAAGTGGGCAACATCTCTGTTATCAACGATGAGCCAATTCACAAAGATCAAGAAACTCTAAATAACATAGCCAAATTGAAACTCACGATACAATACTATATCGAGGCAATTGAGTTTATACAACAAGTTGGGAAAGGTGTTAGACTCGGATCACAATTATTGTACTCCAAGAACAAATCGGATGTCATCGAAACTATGGATTTCTTTGTCATTGCCGATGCTTTTGACGTTGAAGGAAAAGACCAGGGTATTCGTCGTATGCTCCACTTAGTCTGGATGAAAAATGGTAATGATGAAGGAGACAACATTCCTAAGAAATTGGTTGAGTGTTATAGCCAGTTCTATTTGACAGCTCCCAACAATATCTCAGCTGAACAGGCAGCTGCCTATGTCGCAAAGAACTTGTGCAAGTTGACGTTTGAGTCATCTGTTGCCGAGCTCGCCTCTTTGGAGAAATTGGTGGGAATGTTGTACGAGGAGAAATTGATCAACGAGTTGATCGTCAAGGTATTGTGGCAGATCTACAGTTATGACCCATCTGAGGCTCAGACAACGTCCATAGAGCAACAGAATCAGCAGCGTCTTGGATCTATTATAATTTTGGGTATGATTGGATTGGCAAATAATGAAGAAGTCTTGAAAGGTTTGGATTTATTACTCAATATTGGGTTAGGAGAGAGCGGTAGAGAGGACTTGATCTTCCAAAAATATTCTTGTATTGCATTGCAAAGAATTGTGCCATCTGTAAAACTGCAAACAGCTGATAAAGATCAAAGGTTCAAAGTTCTGAGAGAAGAGGAAGTGATTGAAAAATTGTCCGAGGCTGCACTTTACTACACCGAGGACAACGAGTGGTATGGAGTGGCAGAGGAAGTCATCAATGCAATTTACATAATTGCAGATCATCCAGACCGCGTTTGCACTGAAATCATCAAGAGTAAGACTCAAAGTGTTTTTGAGGTTTCTGACGATACAAAATCTGATGTGATAGAGTTGTCTCAAGTGTTATTCATCGTTGGCCACGTCGCCATCAAGACTCTCGTCTATTTGGAGAAACTCGAAGCTGAATTTAAGAATAAAAAGCATCTTGCCGAACAGAATAAGAGTAAGGATAAAGACAGCGAGCACCAGAATGAATTGGAGATGATCGGTGGTACATCTGAGGATGATTTTGCCGATGCAGTGCACGTTATCAAGGAACAAGAGTTGTTGTTCAGTGAGCAGTCGATATTGTCCAGGTTCAAAGATGTTGTGAAGGTGATTGCCTCGAATAACATGCAATACGATGACCCGATCTTACAGAGATCTGCAACATTGTGTTTGTCCAAATTGATGTTAGTTTCTTCGAAATACTGTGAAGAGAACTTGCCTCTACTTATCACCATCATGGAGAAATCGCCCGATCCAATCATTAGAAGTAATGCTGTATTGGCGTTGGGTGATATGGCAGTTGTTTTCAACAATTTGGTCGATGCCAATACCGATTACCTCTACCGTCGTCTTAACGATGACAATATTATGGTGCAAAGAACATGTTTGATGACGATTACATTTTTGATCTTGGCTGGACAAGTGAAAGTCAAAGGACAATTGTCACAGATGGCCAAATGTTTGGAACACAAAGATCAAGGGATCAGTGACATGTGTAAGATGTTCTTCACCGAGTTGGCTACCAAAGATAACGCTATTTACAATTCTTTTATCGACTTGTTCAGTGGATTATCTAACGATGACGATCTTCAAGAACCACAATTCCACAGAATCGTGAAATTCGTTATCGGTTTCATCGACAGCGATAAACACATCAACCAATTAACAGGTAAGTTATTACAAAGATTGGCCAACTCGAAGAACGAGAGAGAATGGAACAATGTTGCATTTGTCTTGAACACTTTGCCCATCAAAGATGAATTACTGGAAGAAGTTAAAACGGTTATCGACGGAGGTTTCAGATTGGTGTCTGCCAATTCCTAAGGGAAAGTGTCTGTTTTTATAGTGTATATTATCGATAATTCTTTAACTGGAGAAAAATTACCCCAGGGGGGTTAGGAAGAGGAAAAAAAAAAAGTAAATGAGAAAAAGTATATATATATAATTGATCTTATATATAAGAGAAGCAGTTGTTCGAGCAACAGAGACACAAGGGCACCGTTGGCCCCAATTATTATATCATTTGAAAGAGAAGAGTCGACTTGACTGGATTCAAGCACAAAAGAAGACGATATCATTGTATTTGTAGTAAAATAGATAGTTGTTGATAATCTGAATCAGATCAACTAGATCATGTCAGAGATCGTTGCTACGAAACAACCGTCCTCGAGGACACGACTTCTTCAGATCGTGACGTCCGAGTTGAGTAAGAACACCAATACTGACGATGGGTTGAAATTGCTGGATCTCAACATCGTATCTATACCTCCTGAGTTGATCGAGCTTATAAAGGATAACGCTTCCAAGTTATCTCTACAGAAGAACTCATTGACCCAGCTCCCCAATTATTTCGCCAGGCTAACCAACTTGCGGTACTTGGACTTACACGGTAACAAGTTCACTGAGTTCCCCTCGGTGTTGTGCTCATTCGATAGCTTGGAGATCTTGGATATCAGTGAGAACTTCATCAAGAAACTTCCGTTGGACATCGGTAATTTGGTGAACTTGAAAGTGCTCAGTTTGAAGGATAACAGATTTGAATACTTGCCCTCCTCCATCAGTGCCATGACCAACTTATCGATACTAGAAGTGTCAAATAACCCATTGGTAGAGCCCTCGATGGAGATGATCGTCAAATGGCAGAACGGTGAAGAAGACTGGCTCACCAGTTTGAGAAATTATCTTACCGACAATACAAAGCATTTGGATATAAAAATACAGGATACGTCTGAGCTGAGAGTCGAACCGAGGACCGAGAGGTCACGAAGTGATTCATCGGTCTCTACCAAAGCGGCTAAAAGAATGGGGTTCATTGTAAATAAAAAATCTTTTACACCTATAAGTTCTCACGAAGAAGAAGGTGTATCACCAACGCACACACAACCATCAACAACTCTCCCTCATTCCGCACCACCTCTGCCTCAACAACCAGCTCCACAGGTACCTCAGAGTGGGAACCAGACTCAAAACCCTCAGATTCAAAGACCTACACATCAACATTCATTATCACAGCCCGATCTCATGAAACCGAATCTATTCCCATCGACGGGATTATCGAGTTCCTCGAGAATAAGATCGCTGACTGTATCTACCAATAGTCGATCCATGGGAGATGCTGCTCAATTACAATCGCCTATGGATGATATAAAAGAAGAGTTGGATCCTAAAAATGGGGCTCTTCAAAAAAGACTCTCCACTTTGGACGAGATTGAGAAACCAAGTGATTCAACCATCATATCAGTTGCACGTAAATTGTCATACATCTACTCATCGCTTCATGAGAATTTGATCAAGCTTGAACTGTTCTGTGGAGGTAGAGATTTGGCTATCAAGTTGAACAACCATTTAACGGTGCTGAAAGAACATATAGAAACGTTTCATCGGTTATTCAGAGCCTTGGAATCGGATACGAAGAACAAGTCTCACTCGATCGACCTGTTGTTGCACTGTGTGATAAGCTCATTGGCATTGAACAAGAGATTGATGAAGTTGATCCAACTGAACGTGCAAGATTTCTTCATAAACGCAGATATCGTGTACATAAGATCGTTGTACTTGACGATATTTGGGTCATTCATGGAACTCTACAACTCTTGCAAACTCTTGTATCCTAGTTCCGTGGTGGAGACAGATATCAGGAAACAGTCGCTCGGCAGCCAGTCTGATCATTCTTCACAAGACCCTCAACAACCTCCAACGTTGAGAATCGATACCGGGATCACTCAACAGGTAAACCCACCAGTGATACAATCAGCACAGCAGAACCCCACCGTTGTCAGTGACGAGAGGTTACTTGAAAGTGTGCACAATGCCACATCAGCGGCACAAGTTGTGTTCAGCCAATTGACAAACGCCATCAACAAGACAGCTTTGAGCAATGCTTCGTCGAAGAATGTCTCTGCCAATGAACAACTGAGCGAGTCTATAGCCGCCAAGGTTAAGGATCTCACCAGTATCTGTGTCGTTGCGATCGACTCCACCAAGAGCTTGAAAAATTCGTTACACGTAGTCAGTACCAGCATCCCACAACAACAGGACAAATTGAAGTTCTACAGAGACGCCAACGTCTTTTTAAAATCGATCATCAACATCTTGAATACCACCAAGTCCTCGATCAACGATTTACCTATTTTGAACGAGCTTCGTCCAAGTTTAGCGCTGTTGACCAAACTGACTAAAGATGTCACTATCATGTTGGAGAACAGTACGTTCAAGACTATATACGTCAGTCAACAGTATGGATCTCATGATGATAATGCATCAAATCAACCACAACAACCAGTTTCCAGCCAACAGTTGCCTCAATCGGCAATAGCTTCACATCCTCCCCCACTATCGTCTATCCCATCGATGACAGCTTTCCCTCCATTCCACCAACAATCGTTGCTCGTACAACAACAACAGTTAAACAGCATTCAGGCCAGTTTACCTCCTGTCACTACACCTCTAGTGGCAGCATTGGGTAACACTCAATCTCAAGTGGTGATCCCTGGAAACAGTATAACGAGTCCCTTGAATAACACTTTACCACCACCTGCTCAGCAACAACAACAACAACAACAACAGCTACAACAACAACAACAAAACGCTGGTGTAAACCCATTTGAAGCTTTCTTCTCAGAGACAGGGTTGAACGATGAAGAGACAAGCTTATGATTATAGACAAAAGGGAATACTTTTCAGGGACTATATATATAAGAAATTATTTTTTAAAGAATTCACTTGGATGCTTGAAGATCTCATTCTGGGTAAAATCACCGGCCAATTCATATTCCAATGGCAACTGTTTGGAGTAAAGTTCACCGCTTTGCAAATGGGTCTTGACGATGTCGACCAACCCGTCGATGAAGATCTCACTACCGTTCAAAGACTCCAGTCTCTTGACAGTCTTTGGGTTTTGCAAATCTTCCAGCAACTCGATGTCGATCTCGTGCAAAGTCTCGATATGGTCGGAGGTGAAAGCCACTGGGACCAAGACGATACCAGGGTAATCTTTCTTGTTCAAGAAAGGTACGATCTTTGCAGTCTGAGCACCGAGCCATGGTTTTGGCCCGACCTGAGACTGCCAGACCAATCTGTACGGGTTACTGAATTTCAACTCCTCCATGATGGAGTACACGGTGGCTGCCACTTCAGCAGGGTAAGCGTCAGCTCTGTTGACGGTGTCCATAGGTAAAGAATGGGCACTGAAGAAGACAGCGACTTTATCACGGATCTCTTCAGGGAATTCGTTGATCTTAGCCTTGATATTCTCAGCGAAAGCCTTAGCCAAGTTAGGGTGTTTTGGCCATCTGTCTATCACTGACCATTTGATACTACTCTCAGGGTCATAGATCTTGGACTGACGGTAGAGCTCGTTGATAGAGGACCCAGAGGTGGTGTAACTGAACTGTGGATACTGAGAGAACAGCACGGCTCTTTGAACACCATCCAGCATCATCTGCTCGAGCGTATGCTCGGTGAGAGGGTTGGCGTACCTAAATGCTACGTAAGGTTTGTGAGGGGCGAACTCCGGGTTCACCTGGTCCAACTTCTTGCACACCTCACCGACTTGGTACTCTGACCAGCGTCTAATAGGGGAACCTCCGCCTATTTCCGCGTAATGGGACTCGATAGTTGGGGTCCTCCGTTTCAGGATGAACTTCAGCAAGATGTTCTGGAACCTCCCGAACTGGATCAAGTCGTTATCGGAGAACAACCTGAACAAGAAGTCGTAGGTCTCGGACACTTTGGAAGGTCCACCCATGTTCATGAACACGACAGCGGTACCTGGCTGTTTCTTAGCCACATTAACGGTGGATTGGAATCTCTTAGCGGTTAAGGCCAATCTTTGCATCTTTCTACGGTTGTGGAAGTACTTACCAATGACCAATAGCAATCCAAACTGAACGATGAACGTAACGGCTTCCCATCTGAGGATGGAAAAAAACGACACTGGGGCTGTCCCTGCGATGAGAGACGACATTGCCATATGGGGAAATTCTTTTTTTTTCAAATTCTCAATTAGATATTCTGTATCTGTTTAAATATCTAAGAGTGTGGGTTGAAGAGGTATTTGAACCAGTATATGAATCAGTGGTTGAATCATTGTTTTTTGACATACGGGGATTGATAGTGGAGTGGTTGTGGTTTTTTTTTTCCTTTAACTATATTAGACCATCCAGTGTTATCCAGACACCTCACTTGTTGATACAACATCGTGAGACCTTGCAGTGAGCTCCGAGAGATAATTCCGTATTAATATGTCTTTCGAAATTGATTGGGACAAGATCACCAATGACCCTGGTTTGAACTCCCAGCTCTGTTTTTTTTTGAACACGCACCTTCGGGATTTGGAATTACCTTCATACTTGGACCAACTCACCATCACCAAATTCTCATTGGGACAAGTGGCCCCACAGATCACCATCAGACACGTTGGTGATCCATTTGCCGAATTCTATCAGGATGGGTCTGCCCAGAAACAGGACACCGATATCCAGTTCGTGGTGGAGTTCGACTTCCAGAGTAACTTATACCTCGAATTGGAGACAAACCTTTTACTCCATTATCCATCCTCCAATTTTATATCTCTCCCGATCAAGTTGAAATTCACCGATCTCTCCATCCACTCGTTGGCGTCTATCGCTGTAATAGGGAAAAAATCCTTCGTATCGTTTTTGTGTGATGTCGACGATGAGGTGCCTTTGGACGTGCACGACTTGCACCTGCAACCGATGGAGATCCCAAACTCTCGTTCGAATTCTTATATGGGGTCACTACCACTCCATGGTTCCAGGTCGTTTCTCAACACTTCTGCTTTGAACAATAACAATACAAGGATAGATATCATCAAGAAGTTGAAGATAGAGAGTGAATTGGGGGAGTCCAGAGATGTCGATGGGTCTATACTACGAAACATTGGTAAGATTGAAAAATTCTTGATCGAGATGATTAAAGATTTGATAATCACCGAATTGGCATGGCCTTCATGGCTCGAGTTGGATTTTGGTGATGATGATGATGATGATGATGAAAATGACTCGGATCATTCAGATACAACGGTGAATGTGTAGTCTAGTTTGGGATCTATAGTATACTGATCACCTTGGTATAGTTGACTGTGATAACTAGAGTCACCGGGACTCTCGAGCACTTTCTTCTCCACTCATCAAGTCTTCTTCAACACATTCACCAATCACGAAATCACCACATTTTCAAATTATCCATTTCACCATTTTGTCACCATTTTTCACCATTTTTCACCATCTCAAAGCTCCTGGAGAGCTCATCGCTCATATCTCCTATCGGAGTTAATCTGCGGTCACGTGACTCGCTCGTTTCACGTCAAAAAAAAAAATGAAATTAGTTGAGGGGAATTTCAACGGCTGATTGGATCTTCAGATTAAGCTTATAATAACGTGCCGGATAAACTCAGGATCTGCAGAAAATTCTGCTGTGAGATGAGATCTGGTGTGAATTATATAAATGTAGCAACGTGTATATTGATTTAGAAAGCAGCCAATGAGTTTTGGACAACGAGTTCTCATTAGCAAGCGATGGGCCTCATCAACGCCCAACCATTACGGTATCATGGGGTTGTCGTCCAACGCTTCACAAAAAGAGATCAGAAGGAGATATCGCGAGTTGTCGAAGAAATTACACCCTGATTTGAACACCGATCTCTCCGACCTGGACAAGAAACTGAACAATGAATCGTTCATAAGAGTCACCAAATCGTATGAAGTGCTATCGGATAGTGATAAGAGGAAAGAATTCGACAGGGAGCACGGCACGAGTCGACGCGAATTTCATAGGCAGTACTACGGCAAACAGCGTCAGTACTCACATAGCGGCTTAAACATCACCAGAAACAGAGTCCATTACACATCAGCTCCAAATACAAGATCGATCTTCAATGGCGAGTTCCGCGACCACTCTATCAATGACGTTCCACATTTCGACTATGCCAAACATCTTCTGAAGAACATCAACGTGGATAAGAGATACGTGGAGAGACACGGACATAAGAGCAACGATTTCTTGGAGAACACCATCAGGAGATCGAATATCAACTATGACACGCAAACGATGCGAATGGATGCCGCTAGCTCGAAACAGGACAGTAACAAGATGCCACTACTCATTTCAGTTCTCACGCTGATGATAGTTTTCAAAGTGTTGGCACCTGATAGTAAGAAGAACGGGTAGCGGAAACAGCATTCACCGCGGTGTTTAAAATTTTGTACTGAACAATAAGATTTTTGGGTTGCAGAACTGTATATGTGCATAGTTTCAGTTGAGCTCACGTTTGCATGGTGGGCTTCCAGTGCATAGATGCGTAGCAGCCCAATTGCTTAACAAGCTTTCACAAAGTCGGTCACCAAAGAGATAAGCCCCCCAATTGCACTCAAATAGGAATTGTATCAATAGAATTGGACAAAGTTTAACCGGAATTGGTATTTCAAACTCACATTCAAATGCAGGGTAACCAGATACAGTTTGCAAACAGAAAACACGAATCTTACGTTAGTCAACCTTACATTTGAACGCTACTTCCTGCAGAAACCCCAATTTAGGAAATCCTACATCAAGATGCAAGATTTATTCCATTTCAGGAATGCGCTCCACCGTTTATCCATTTTAAGTTTCATCTCCATCTGGAAGATGCATTTGTTGGCCGGAAGCTTAAAAATTGAGTTTGTTACTAAGAGATTACAATGCGTTTGAGTTCAGAAACGTTATGTATGTATGATTAATTACCCGTTCAGGAGATTAACTGAGCAAAAAAAAAAGTTAAAAAGATGCGTAACTTAAAAACCTTAACCTCGATTAAGGTGTCCTCATGTAAGAATTAAACTTTAAAAGAGATTAGGTTTTGGGAGCAGAATAGGTACATGACTCACGGTTTACAAAAATAGGAACATAGTGGCTGAATATAATGTTAATCGTTGACCAATAACTTGTTCTCAGGTAGGGTACCACATGGTGACAAGGATGGTCAACCGAAGCCTGCGTTTTCTAAACAAAGCAGGCTTGTTCCATGAATATTATTACTTACGATAAGGGAGTAGTGTTGTGGTGGTGGAGGGCATTAACTAGCTGAGGAAAATTCAATGGTGGCTCAGGTGCATTTGCTCACTCCAAGCTTAGTCAGTTGCATCTGTTCTCTCCCAACTGAGTGAGGTGCATCTTTCATGTGATCGACATACATGCCAAGCATGAGACTTGTTTTCGCGCAACAATAGCAACGCACCGCAACCGAAGAAAAAGAAAAAAAAAACACCTCAAACACAAATTCAGCAAACAGTGCTTAAGGTTAACAAAACACACAACAGCTCGAAACAAAAACAAAGGTACGACCGGTACGTTGGTAAATGTAAATCATGGATAGAGAGTTTGTTCTGGAGTTGTTGGTATTGTTTTGTGGACAATTCGCACACTCAAGTTGTGCAAGTGTCTAAAACCGATCCTTAGCCTGTATCTCTGAGCACCAAACGTGTGAACCGAGCTTACGGTTAGTTAGTCTGTGCCGCTTCTACCGTGTTCAAGTGAGAACTCAAGCCGGCAACCACTTTGCTCGTGTACGCGCGTCTGCATCTCCACGCGTCTCGCGTGAACGCACATTCTGCACTGCACGACTTTAAGCCTCCCCAAGGTTCTCTATGTTCCCTTTTTTTTTTCTTTTCTTCTTTGCGCACAAGTCGGGGCGACACCGGGGCTGTCTGGGCCATCTCCGCGGCAAGCCCTTAAGTGATCGTGCAAGATTGATCTGGCCGAATCAGGTAAACAGATTGGACGCATTACCTTCTACGCGTGTAATTAGTGTTGTGTTGTGCAAGTTAGAAGACAAGCTGGTCTACTTGACTGGATCAGATGACATTCACTCTTTTTGTTCATTATAAATCTACGTAAGCTAATGACTATTATTCCTTATTAAACCTCCAATAACAATATGACAAAAATTTTTCAGGTACCCTTTTCGAGCGCACCAAGGCCTCGGTGTTGCAATTAATGGACCTATTCAATTAATAAACCTGTTCAATTACTAGTCGACGTAAACTGTGACCGTCACCATGGGGAGTGTGACGGTCTCGGTGTAATACTGGTACAAGTATTTTGTAGCAGTTGTTGTATGAGCACGATGATGTCTCGTCCTCGTCACTGTAATAGTTTGGGTTCTTTGAACATGCACAATCAGCGACTGGACCAAGACGATTTGGAAAATCAATATCCACAAATATTTCAAGTTCATCTTTATTCGATTCAGTGTTCTTACTCAATTCCTCCCAAGTCAATTGCAAGCTGCTCTCGAGTACTTATATCTTCAATTATCTCACCATCGAAATCCTAGCTCATAAAAGTCACTAACTCAAAACCTCACTAGTGAACCATTTCATTGACAACGTCGACGCACCTCATTACTCTCGCCTGTTAGCCGAGTATGCTCTCGGCACCACCTTTCCCCCAACCCACAACCAAATGCACTCAAATTTAGTACTAATTTTTCACATCTACGCTCCACCATGCCTGTTCTTGCATGATTTGTGGGACAACCCGAGCTAAGTGGCCGCCTTAGCTTGTACGATTTTTCTAACAGGAAACAACGCGTATCCAGCTGATCTTGCTCGTTAACCTAATCTGGTTATTCTAGAAAACTGCACCAACCCTGCAAAGATCGACGAATGACCCTAAAATGGCACTAGTGATCCTGTTCTCATGCCCACCTCTGTTGTAGTGGAGACAAGCTTTTTTTTTTTAGCAAGATTTACACGCACTCACCTTACAGGAAAAAAATAGCGAGCTCCGCGGAGAGATAATAATACACAAAGCCAGACGAAAGATCACTGAATGGGTATAGAACAACGGAAAGTCACAGATGCTCCCTTCCAAATACTCTGACGAAGGGTTGAGTGCTGGAGATCAGAAAAAGTTCATCACTACGAAGAAGACAAGGCTACAGAATGGAGAGAGCATGGAATGGAGGATCAAACAACTGGTGGAGGAATTACAGATACAGAACAATATACAGCCTCGTGGTGCCGCGGACCCGCCTCAGCGGCAAGGCTCCAACCAAGACGGAGACATCGTCATGATCGGTTCCGACGACTATGCCGAGGTCGAGTCCATTGCCGAGGCTGTAGAGTCCAATAGACGCAACTCATCCACAACTGAGTCTGACAGAGGTCTCGAGATGCTCAGTAGCGAATTTTTTGGTCGTGCACCTCCAACCAAAGTGTCCCAAAAGACCATCTTTCTCGTGATCGATACCAACTTCATCGTCTCACATTTGGATATACTAGACGGTTTGGTCAAGTTATATCACGATTACAAAGAGTCGTATCAATTGGTGATACCGCGAACTACAATACAGGAGTTAGACGGTTTGAAAACTTCGAAGAAACATGAATTGAGTCAAGGTGTAGTTTCAACCAAGTCCATCTCAATGTTGGCCCGATGGGCAAATGAATGGTGCTACAAAAATTTAGCCGACTCAAATCCTCTGATGAAGATCCAGAAATTCGATGAAAGACTCGATTTCAACACCAAGAAAGATGATGCCATCTTGGATTGTGGTCTATATTTACAGAAACAGTTCCCAAATCATCTTGTCATACTTCTATCTAACGACAAGAATTTCTGCGTTAAACTGTTGGCGGAGGGCATATTGACCATCAGTTATAGACCTAAGATGAGCGCTAAATTGATTGCAGATCGGATCACACAGGAAAACTTAAATCGCGGTAACGGTTTGAATTTCCCGCTGGAAAATGGAGCTAGTGACAAGATTGGCGATCTGGATATTGACCAATTGGGTAATAATGAGGACGCCATGGAGATGGAGATGGAGATTGAGACGCCGACCCGTGATGAGCACGCTCGCTCTAAAACTGTGGAAAAAACGTTGCATCTGCATCTAATTAACATCAATAATAATTTTGAGCAAGGAGTGGAAATTATTTACTCTGAAATACAGACATTGTTGATCTCACTGGTTGATAAGACAATGAAAGAAGAGTACGCGGAGGATTTACAATTGTTGGGATTCAAGAAACCACAGAAGATGTCGCAAGTGCTCGAAGCAATAGTCGAGTATTGGATCCCTGTCTTCCATTCCAAGATTCATGCACTCAATTTTCTCGAAGAGTTTGGTAAAAAATATCCATCTTCTAGACTGAAAATAACCCTGGTTCCAAGCAATGTCAATGATCTAACACGGTTCACCAAATTTTGGAGCCTTGTGTTGAAAGAGCTCTATAGGTACAAATCAGGAAAAGATATTGACGCGTTAGCAAAATTAATCGAACGATGGGAAAATATTTTACACCAAATGCAATAACCTTTACAGATGTATAGATCATTCCTCTAGTTGAAAATTATTATTTTTTTCCCTCCATCGATATTCTCGAGCCACCACCTTTCTTTTGGATATATGTAAGTTGCGCGTCTTGCGGATGCACGATATGCATGCTTTCCACTTACTTTTTTCTCGCTCATGCATACAACTTACCTACACCCTTACATTTAAAGTTTCGAGTGCATTAAGAGGCCTCAACTGGGTATATGGTTGTCAATAGAGTTGCCATGGATTCTCGACCTGGGAAGGGGCCACAATTTACCGTTTATTGTATTGTTCTCTTGAAGCGAGTCATCCCGCGCAAATCTTCCCTTGTCCAGGTGCTAGGCAACAGGCTGTGAGATTAAGTGCGCCTCGTGCCACTTCTGTGTGTTTCTCCAGATATTTGGGACCATCCATGGTTCGTGAAACTCCGCTGCTGTCCTTATTTTAGATAGAGAATATTTTTTATCACGATTCGTCAAAATCCGTTAAAAAATAAACACATAGTCGGAAATGGACGCTCTAGCTAGTTGAAATTTAGGTGCTTAGGCCACTACCGCCCGCAAACGGAAGTAAGAATAGCACTAAAAAGGAGAACAATCATATTTTTTACTTTTTTTTTCCCCATGAATCACAATTTGTCAATTTTTCACGATACTCTTACCTCGCGCACAGTAATAAATATTTTTTAATGATATCCCTAGTCACTTTTTTCCAGTAATAATTTTTTAGCCGGCTTAAGAGTTTCCACCATCAAAATTAATAATTCTGCGAATTTCATTACACCGAATTACGAAAAAATACTGGTGCTATTTGGTCTAGGCTTAAGCTCCACATTCCACAATGCCATCACTTTTGATATTATTTACCAAACTCCTGGTTAGCGATCTTGTGATTGCTAAATCATGATATGTGTCTGAGGCGTTTCAATGTCTCAATTGTGAAAATTTCCATAATTGGAAATTAACACCTAGAAACCTCTCTCTCTCTTATCCCTTCCCCCCTCACATCTGTCTAAGCGCAAGCGCAACTTGTCGAGAAATACTAAACAAGGAAACATGTATGGTGCCCAAAAGAAATTCGTCAGTATAAGCCCACCAAGGTGATACGACCACCATAGGGTTATACAAGAATGCCATAGCATGGTTCCCTGTGCGATTGACTAAAGACTCATCTCGCCTGGAATCTCCGAAAGCTATGAGCTGACAACCTTAATAAAGTTTCCTCTTGCAAGTCCGCTACCCTCCGTAGCATGGTTTCTTGAACTTTAACTTAAGCAGTCGCACTTAATCTCCCGCTTGATCCAACCTTATTTTGGTATCTACGCACACTACCTCTCGCCAATGCAGCAGAATTCGAGTCTCTTAGCAACAACAATGCATTTTTTTCTGTTGAATTTAAAAATTTTCTTTGCGTATTAGGGCGTCTTTGCATTGCATTGCATTGCAGACGCGAGACTCAACAAAGACATGTATATGCATGGATTCGGTATTCTAAGAAGAACTCATGTTCTTTTTTTGTTTCGAGAACAAGCTAACACTTGCATTTTCCATGCTTCACGAGCCAGATTTGTGAGCATCCCTTGTACAAAATTTTCCAACTGGAGATGATATAAAATCACTAGAGATCCCCTCGTTGGAACCATTTTGTAGATCATCATTCCAACTCATAGAATAATCCCAAGGACTCCTTATACAAACAAAAAAAACATATTCGCAATGAAATTCTCTACCGTCTGCTCCATCTTCACTTTGGCCGCCGTTGTTCTCGCTGCCCCAGCTGCTAAAATTGAGACTGTCTACGAAAGTGCTACTGTCTACGAAGAGACCACTTCCACTGTCACTCAAGTTGTTTACGAAACTGAAGCTGTCACTGTCTACGTTACTGCTCCACTTGCTAAGCCAACTGTCGCATAAACTTGACCATCGCTTCTTCATGACATCCAAAAAAAAATTTAATCAGCATTGTGTTTACTTCGTTCTTCTCATCAGCATTCATTCATTCATTCATCGCTCTGGTTTTAGCGATTCAACCATGTGTGTCCTTTATAAAGTGGTACACTGCCAAAAAAAAGCTTGTCGCTATTCTATATTTAAAAAGTTAAATTAATACCCCTTAATAGATTTGAACATTTTTAGATAAACTTCGGTACCTTCATAGGACTTGTAGAGCCTGCTCTTAATCTCCTCTTTCTATTGGTAGTACCCACAACTCCAAAAATTTTCACTTTGGTGGGCGACTCACCTCTAGTCTCACTGGTGGGTTTCTTTTTATGCACTAGGAGTTCACGTGCATCTAGGTCACGTGCCAGTTTCAGTTCAGTATTCAGCTTCACATCGTCGAGATTAACAAACTCTGAGTCGGAAGCTTGCATTGGTTGTTTTGTTTTATGCGAATTTTGCTCGTCTTGCTCAGTAAAGACGTTGCCGAGAGCCCAGACTTTGCGATCTTTTAAAACTGAATTTATACGACTCCATATACCTCTGGTATCCAGTGGTAAATCCAAGCTGTTGGAGTCAAATCTTAGTAGAGCCTTATGCAAATTACTGGATGCCGGGAACATCTTCTTGATCTGTTTGTTCGAATTCACACGGTTGATGAAGTCCATCTCTGATTCGTCCTCAAGACTGCTACTATAAGAATTGTTCAACTCGAGGAAATTCTCTAGTAAAACTTGTATGATACGATCTTTCGTTGCCAATTGCTTGGTCAATTCCAGTGAGATACTCTGGTGTACCAGAGCAGAGTTAAATAACCGGAATTTTAGTTGTTGGTCAAACTCGTCGTTACTCAGTGTTGATAACTGCAGGAAAAAGCCCCAGTTTAGTTTAGCTGTGTTCAAGCGGATCTCTAACCGTTGTGGGTTGGAACTGTCACCAGAGATCTCAACGCCTTCATTTTTATCTACAAGCGTTTGTAACAAGCTTAGAAACTCAACCAATTTACTGTCTTCGAGGATCTTGATTCCGTAGAGGTCGAGCTTACGACGTAGCTCATCACAAGAGACATGCTCTATCCAGTACTTGGAGGTGAGATCAGTCACAAATAGAGTGTATGAGATCTCTTTTATGTTTGTAACGAGCCCTATAAGGTAATTCTGCTCACTCTCCAGTGAGCTTTTTTTTATATGGCTCCAGATCTTGGGCACTGTCACCATTTTTAACTCACTAGTTGTAGATTATAATTTGATAGCAGATTAAAGATTTTAAACTCTCTTTTTTTTGAGGACATCTACACGACCATATTCACTCCTGCTTCTCATCTTTCTTGTCGTTATCTTCGATCAACACTTCTTTCAATTTCAGTTTCACCACGGTCTTCGTATTGTCCACCAGCATCATCAGAAGTTGGATCATTGGACGGAGCATGTTCAAAGTGTATGCTAAATACAACCCCAGTGCTGTGAGAAGTAATAGAGTGAACAAGATCGGACTACGCAAGACTGCCATCAACTCGTTCCAACCTAATACAAGCAAGAGCAAGTAGAAGTAGGCTGGGATCGAGGTACGTGATTGCACCATTGATCTCTTTGCATCCGTGTAGATCAAGTCGATCTGTTTCTTGAATTTGGTGATCACCGACTGTTCTTGTCTGGAGGATAACAAATGGGCAAAGTAATGTTCTTCATCTTCGTCGTCATCGTCTCTCTTTATATCGACATCGGGCAAGATCTCAACGTTTGAAGACAATTTGGCAAGACAAAGGTATGGTAACAAAGATAATGTCTTTGTTCTGGCTTCAGTGAAATAGTTATCGATGTCGATGCTGTTCTCCCAAATCTTTGGTAATCCTTTGTCGTCGTATCTGAAGAACTGATCGAACTTGTTTCTCAAGATATTTAAAACGTTGTCCTCGGTAATATAGTCATGAATAATGTGATCAAACAGAATCCAACAGCCAGTCTTGATCTTTTCATAATTTAATTGATTAGCTTCATCAGAAAGCTCCAACTTGAAATCGTACCCTTTCTCTGTTTTAAATGGCTCAACCAAAGACTCAACAAGAGAATTAAACTCTTCTAAAATCTTATCCCAACATGTTTCATATGGATCAGATAAGTTGTCGTAAACGATGTCTTTGAAATTCGAGTTGAATTTCTTGAAAATCTTCTTATTTATAGATGCAAGCTCGCCTTCTTTCTCCTTGTTAACTAAATCTGCAAGTTTGAGTTTTAAACTCAGTAATTCTTTCTTATTGTCACATAATTCCTCGTCACTCTCGTCCTTGATAGAGATGTATGCTGACTCGGTGGTAAAATAATGAAGAGCAGATTCATAAGCATTTTTCACCAAAATGATAAAACTTGATTTAGATTTTCTGTTCAGTTCCAACTCTTCACTAAAGTTTTGCAAAGATTTGTTCGTGATATCGACCAAGATACTGGAGTGTAACTCTTTTATCTTGGAGTCGATCTTCTGCAAAAAAGTCTTTCTTCTCTGCAAATAAACCGTCTTGGTGTATCTGGAAGCGTTGCTGTCGAACTCACTCACTGTACTGGTTCTCAAAGCAACCACTTGGTCACCCAACAGTTTTAAAGGCAGAGTGAGATCTAACAGATCGAATTGAGTCTCGAATTCCTGATACAGTTCATTGGCAATCTCGTCACATCTAAAACGAGCTACAAGGACTTGCTGAGTGGGCAAATCCAAGTCTTTGTTCAACTCAATTTGTTCCCAAATCTGTTCCGCATAGATTGGCCAACCATCAATTGGGATTTTCCTATGATACTCCTGCTGGAACAAGGTGCCTTTTGTGAGAAATTCATCACCCAAGACGGCTACTTGGTCGACGAATTGATCAGCTGCTAATAATTTGTGTGGGAGGGCTCTGAATTGGAGGTCGAAGAAATCGGTGATTTTAGAGTCTTCACATCCGGATGGTTTACTCAATTGGGCCCAAATCTTGTTCAAATCTTCAGTGAGAAGATTGGAAAGGTATTCCAATGGAGTCCCACCAACATGGTCTCTTATAACGAAGAGCAAACAAGATTTTTGTCTATTCTGAGCAAATAATGACAAATTGACCTCGAAAACCGTCTTCAACAACCCCATGTTAGCTCCCTGGTAAAGCCCAACTTGGTGTTCCCAGATGTTTACAATCAAGATCTCCGAGGTGGCCAAGGCAAAAAGCAGGGACTTCCTCTCAAAATCCTGATCCTCTCCACGTTCACGTCCATCGGTACCTTCCACGTCCATCACTAAGATATCACCATTAGCAGAAGAGTGAGCTCCTGAACTACTAGCAACGTTATCAGCATGAGCAAGCCAGATACCTTTGGTGGTTTGTTGTCTCTTTGTCTCGTTCATCACGTCGAATTGGGTGCCGAACAAGTAGTTTAACAAAGTTGATTTACCAGTTGATTGAGACCCAAATACCGATACCACATGGTAGTCCAACCCATCACCACCTGCTTGGGCACCAGGGATCAGCCCAAGATACGTCCCAATGGTTGTGTTGAACACTTTGTTCTCATCAATCACTTGTACTGAGAGCTCGTCCATCTGTTGTGTTTTGTGTTGTTAATTGATGAGCAAATGGTTTTAGTTTCTAAATGAGCTCTTCTCGGTTTTTTTGATATCTTGGGTCTTTTGGGCTGATGTGCACGACTTTCCAAGATTTGGCGATCTGTTTGAAGAAAAAGTTCAAATAGACAGAATATCAGATTTGTATAATTGAAAATAGGCGTCGCTATTGGTAATTTGAATAGCCGTTCAGATTGTGTGAAAAGACACTTGTATAGAACCGTGATACTGTAAATACATTGCAGTGATTGAACTTGTTGAAGATTGGAACAAGATTGACCGAGAAAAGGTGTAAAATTTTGGCAGAGCACACAGAACAATAGATCAATAACACGATGAACAGTGAAGCAAAATTGGCTCGTACTTTGAAGAGGTTCAATGCAAAGATTGGAGAAGGCTCTTACTATGAGCTGCTTTTGACCTTGCAAACTATAGTAAATCGGTATATTCCCACCAAGAACTATGGTGATGCCATAGAGTTGTTGTACCAGGCATCGTTGACTTTACTCGAACACAACCAGATCTCATCAGCTTACGACTCCACAATTAGGATCATCGAGATCTTCAAGCTCCAACTGGTGGACGAATCCATTTTCTCGAAAGAACAGTTGCCTCTTTTATTGCAATTGTTGAACAAATTCCCTAACAACGACCCAAGTTTAAAAGCTCTCTCCAAAGAGGCTATCAGCTATTCCATTCAAGTAGGTTCATACAAGCTTGGAGATCCGCTGTTGAATTACCTTTTTGCTCAGAAATTCTTGCTCAGCGGGAACTCTGATAACTACGAATTGGCAGAGAACTTGCTCGTGGTGAGTGGTAGTAATAATCCAAACTCTCTTGACTTGTATGTGGAATATTTGACACAACTCTTCCGCACAGGTGCCTTCAGTATTGATGTTTTAGCTGGAAGATTGGTGCTGGGGTACCTTTATATCGGCAACATCCATTTTGCTACTGAAGGTTTGAGAAAACTCATCACCAGTTGCAATTTGCAAGGTTATACTGAGTCAGGTCAATTGTTGGTGTTTGAACAGGAGAACAGCCTTTTAAATTTCCTTCAACTCTTGATTGAGATGATCAGGGTGGCTAACAACGAGTTGGTTCCAGCATATAAAGCTTTGTTCAACAGATACAAGCAGAGCTTGGTATCGCTGAACTTGGTGGCTCAGTACGATTTTATCGGACAGACTTATTTTAACGTGACGATGGTACTGAAGCAGAACAATATGATGCTGAACTTGTTGAGTGGCTTCTTGGGTGGTAATTAGTCGTAGAATGGAGTCTGGCTTGTGGTTATAAGACACTGAGACTAAATCGTTGAATTGACCGTATTTCTAGATCCAAATCAATTGGAGTGCCAGAATCGGTCCATTGGCTGTTGATACAGTACCAAGTAGACTATTAGTATTATATAATAAATCATCAGCGCATTCAGTTTGCTAACTCTCGTTAGCTGTCATAAGCATAAAACTCTCACAGGCCTCCTCCATCTCTCAATACTCATCATCTTGCACTTGTTTGTCGACATGGGTACCCTCAGAACCAAATTCCAGGAACGGGATATCTTTGATAATGGAACTCAACCCAAGGGCTTCTAAAAGCTCAGGTCTGTCGGATTTCAACAACTCATGCTTGGCCTCGGAATAGGTACACCATCTACGCTCTCTCTTGTGCGATTCCGGCCATTCTGTGCTCAATTCTTCTACGATCATCTCGAATAAATGGAACTCCGATTTCGGGATTTCTTCTCCGTCGATGGTCAAGTCGACCTGAGACTTGTTCCGCGAATTCACAAATCTGTGGTCTTCTATGACCTTCAATTTATGAGAAATAGCACCGATAGCTCCTGCCTCTTCCCAAGTCTCTCTCAGAGCAGTCTTGGAGAAATCATCTGCCTCGTCTGTCTCGACGCCCCCTTTAGGAATGATCCATCTGTCCTTATGTTTCGAGGACGTTATCATTATCAATTTAGTCTTATCGTTGTTTAATGGGATACATCCAGCTACGACTCTGGCCCCTGTGGTCTTGGAGTAAACCTGGTTCAGTCTTCCTTCTCTTGCACTGTCCGTTTTGACAAATCGACTCATTTTTCTGTTTCTTGGTGCTCTTAATTGCCTCAATGCCTGCCTTAATCCTAAGCTCACCTTGTCAATTGACATCTGATATTTTGTTATACAGAAAAAAAAAAAAAACGTTTTCAGGCTGATTTCGAAATGTCACTGACATTGTCACTTTTACTGTCACTGTCGTTTAGTTGTCACTGACACTGCCAAAAGTGATATTTCTCTGTCATTAAAGTGCATTAAAATTTCAGCTGAGTGCTATCAAACTCATAATCGACCATGGAGATGTCGTTAGGATTCAAAGATCTGGGCAATGGAGTCACTGAAGAGACTGTGAATCTGAGAACAGAGTTGTGCAGAAGGAAGGATTATATAGAGCACTTACAGCTTCGGATGTTGCGACCTGTAGATAGCAGTGATAGTGAGAGTGGAAGCGGAAGTGAAAGTGATAGCGAGAGCGAAGATGAAGATGAGTACGAACAGTACCCAATTACCCACGAATTCGAGATCTCTACCAGTAATAAAAGAGTGACATCGTTGTGCACCAACAAGAGTTCTTCAGAGTTCGTGGTGGGAAGTGTGAACTCCAGCTTGAATTTCTACAACTATAACCAATTGCAATTGAACAAAACTGTCCCATACACGACAAAGTATCCCTTCACCGAAGAGGTGGTGATCTCGGAGTTTGGTACCACAAAAGAGTCGGGAAACTATTCGATCGAAAAGCTCGTCAACGATGTGAAGACAGACAATTATTTAGTGATCCCGAACCACTCCATTTTCAAGGTTCTCAGTTCCAAAGGTGAAGAGAAATGGAGCTCCACTAAAGGTGATAGATACATCCAGGACTATGCCTTGACAAAAGGTCATTTGGACGAGATCAAAGACGGTATCATCGACTCCGACGAAGTGTTCACATGCTCCAAGGACTCTACGATACGGAAGTGGAACTTGGTGAAACAGCTGCAGGATTCAGTGACAGTGTACAACGATTTGAAGAGAAAAAGAATCTCTATCGATAGGATTGCCAAATGTGGTAATTCCAATCGTAATCTCATCTCAGCTAATTCAGAGGGTTTGCTCAGTTTGTACGATTTGAAAAATTTGCACGCCCCAATTGCAAAGATCAGCGACTCTCCATTGGTATCATTGAACGTGAACAAGTTTAACCAAAATCAGATCATCACCAGAACCGAGGACCATTGCATTAAAGTGTTCGATTTGAGAAATTTTTCAGCCCCAGTGATGACTAGATCTCAATTTGCGCACAGTAACAAATACCAGAACTTACAGATCTCATCGAACGGAATGTTCATCTTGGGGTCAACACTATCACAGGACAAGCACGAGTTGCATCTCATTGAAATTTCAGACTTGTCGACCAAATTCAAGTTGAGTCTAGACCACGAACCAACATGCCTACATTGGGACTACACAATTAATCAGATTCTAATTGGGGGTAATTCGGGCTCCGTAATAAGTTTGTTCAACGCCAACGAGAACGTCTCCCAGAAGGGGATTAAATTGCTTTTGAACAAGCCTGCTTCGAAAAGGCCTTTGGAAAATGAGAGTCATCCGACTAATATCTACAATTCGGAGGAGCTCTCTAACAACTTCCAGAATAAGAAATCTAAGCAGCAATTAAATTACCCCGTTAGGCAACAAGACACGAATAAAGATATTACTGTCTTCACGAAGAAAGATTTGCATTACATCAAAAATAATATCGAGCATGAGGGCGACAATTCTAGAATGCGTTGAAGAACACTTGCGCTCTGCTCATATTCATGCTCTCTATTATGTGTGTAATTTTCAAGGTCGGTTTCGCTTACTTTAACCCCCATGTGGTGGAGCATATTCTCACGTTCATGTACTCTGTCTCCAACAATTTGCTCATGCTCATGTAACCAGCCAACCCTTACCTTCATGCTCCTCTACAACTTCGCTTACATCTATGCTCACGCACACCGATCTGAACTTTTAATGTTCGTGTGACCTTATTGTTTAACTACAAGCACAAACTCCAATCTAGACCGTTGCCAACACCAATCTGCACAAGACAAGTAAAATCAGAAATTTCGGTTCGCCGTGTTTGAATAGCACATCTGCGCTAATAGCGAAGAAACAGATGAAACTTCCTCTACAATGTAATACCAACACGTTAAAGTGAGGTGCCTTGGTGCTTAAGCAAAAGAAATGGTACCGAGAAGTTGTTATGGTTTAGCTGCTTACGACTGTGCATCCTGAAAACTTGCATTTCTCGTTTCTATTTGCTTACAACAGGGGATTTCCGCTTCTGTTGTCCGGTTGCTACGAGAAAAATTTAGATTGTGCGTCCGATTGCATCGAATCACGAGTATTCTGCAGGTTTGTTTTTTCTTTACTCCGCCGCTGATTTCCTCTTGACAACGTCTCCGCAAAAAATATCATATGATGCGCAGAGTGTTCTTGATTTGTAAAAAAGATACAACCGATTCCTAAAGAAGAATAAGGTTTTAAGACGCTCCTAACTTTAAACCAAAGATGCCTGATTAGGCTTCTTCGGACGCTTGTAGGACCAATAAGGTTTTACAAGGTGGAGGGGTTCTAGAAGCTTCGACAGACATCAGCTCATTTATTGTCCAGATTCATGAAATTCGCTCTTGTCCGAGTTTGTTGACATGGGGGTTTATTTCTTTCATCGCTCAGCCAAGCTTCCTTCAAAATTGTGAAGATTGTGCGCGAAATGATACTATGTAATAAACGGGGTTTTGCTATTTGTCTACTATAAGACAACAGCAGTCATCCTGTATGGGAAACAAGGGCCTCGACTCACCTTTCAATTCTAAACAACCCCAATTATTCTTTTGAAAATTCTTCTCCTCGGCTCATTACAGTAGCCCTGTAATATCTCAGATCGAGAAAAATACCACTTCTGTTTTTTATTTTTTATTTTTCAAATAAAAAGTAAGGCGCTCATCACTTAAATCCCCACCTTACAGATCTATTATCGATCTACACAAGACTTGGTACCCCACAGTAGTCAAAATACATAGTCCCGTGGCAATCTCGATGTCTTTGTCCGGTCTTAAAGACCAAATTGAGAACTCATAGACCTTCACACTTCGTCCCTATCACTATTCTTGTACTTAATAGTTGTTTTTATTTTTATTTTGCATCTTCGCAAGGCCCTCATACGTCAAAATTTATGGTGCATCAGTCGTAAGTGGAAGAAAAAAAGACATCGAGGGCTGTTTGATATTCCTATCCAGGATAATTGATCTCTGACGGACGACTTTACTTTTCAACTTGTAAACTGGGGCTGCTTAAATGTTTTTAGTTTTTCGCTGCTTCATAGGTGATTTCCTTTTTGGGAAACTTTTGTGACTGTGTTTTTAAGAAAAGAACACTGCACTACCAGCTGAGATGAGAATAGCTACAATTAACAGAGTTTCAATAGTAAGGTTTTTATATTTTGTGATTGACTACCTCCTGGTATTCACTAAGTCTTGATACAAGTCCTCAAGTGAAAAACCAGAAAAATAGCCTATTATATGATGATAAAAGAATCCAATTTGAACAGATCAAAGTAGATAGCTCCAACGAAACATAAATAATTGATGTAACTCCTGTATTTCTTCAATGTTTCCAATGAGAGCGCTTATCTCAAACGACGAGCTTCTCTTTCGGATTCCATCAAACACAAGATGTCGTTCTCTCTGACTGGACCTTTGACGTTTCTGACAATGGTTCTGGAAGAGTCATCGATGAACTCAACTCTGACTTGGGTGACACCACCACGAGAACCGGTTCTACCTAAGACCTTGATAACTTTAGCAAGAGTAACTGGAGTTTTGGTATCCTAATGAGGTTTGTTAGTATTTTGATGATTATTGATAATACGATCAAAAGAGCCTCTCTCGACCTCTTTTCAAAGCTAGTAGATTCCTGGTTATACTCTCTCTCCAATCGAATGAAACTGAACGCCCTGAAATGATGCGAGTACATATTCATGGTGCTCAGTTTTGTCACGTCGCATTATAGAGAGTGGACATGTGAACTCGACTTCCTCAGGAATCTATCGCGAGAAGGACAACCGCTTGATCAGCCATCCCAAGAGTTCTCCCTGTTTGTCTCTTTGATCTTCTATACCGATAGAACATACCATTTTGTATTATATTATATTTGCTGTGTAAGTGAATAGTTGATGAAAAATTCAATACACTTTTTTTATTCATCGAGTTGGAAAAAAATTTTCAGAAGTTAAGTCGTGCGCTGAATTATCAAAAATCCAAAAAAATTCAGGATCTGGATATGTGACCGGATTAGGAAATACACTGGGGCTGTTTCATTTTAGGGGTGTTGATGCATACGTCAAACGATTTGGTGAATTTTGATCTAGTTGTTGCTCTTTTCCATCCACTTCTGAAGTTCGTTCTCAGAATTATTCATTTGTGAGAGTAAATTGGTAAGATAATTAGTGAATTCAATCTGTTGAGCTTTTTGAAAGGCATTCAATTCCTCGAGTCTTCTCTCCAAATCACACCGAAGCTTGTGCTCTTTTTTCAAGATCTCGGAGTGGATCAATTTCATTCTATCCAGTAAACTTGTGGTTACCAGCTTCAATCCTCCATACACTTGATCATGGAATCTGTCAATATCTCCCAGTAAACATAGAGAATTATGAGCATTATTCAACAAGTCGAATGAGTATTTCTTTGGCTTTATTGACTTCGTAGGTAACTTGTGAGACTTTTCTTTGTAGATCAGATTTTCCTTGGTAGCGACCGATTTGACCACTTTTGATACTGGTTTCAAGAGATT
Source organism: Nakazawaea molendinolei (assembly GCA_030569155.1). Taxonomy (NCBI): domain Eukaryota; kingdom Fungi; phylum Ascomycota; class Pichiomycetes; order Alaninales; family Pachysolenaceae; genus Nakazawaea; species Nakazawaea molendinolei. The sequence continues at coordinate 313,142 of JAJMKB010000010.1, forward strand.
TTGATCTGGCCTTTTCTTAATCTTTCTTTTCGATGATTTTTTCGGTTGTTCTTCAAATAATAATTCAGTCTCAAAAGACATGTCTGAGTCGATGCTTGATAGGTCTGAGCTGGAAGTGTCATCTCTTTGTAACACCAATTTTTTCTTCAGTTCAGTTGAATGCAGATTAGCAACCAGATCTGCGATTCTTCTGGAAGCTCTAGTTGTATAGTTCACCAGAGGAGAAGAAGGCTCTTCAATAGAACTGGAGAGTTTAGTTGATGAGTCTCTTGCATTTGGAGGGTCACTTTGCAAGACCTGAACTCCAGAGATTTTAGGCTTGAGGACTCTTTGTTTTTTTGGAGTCTTGAACGGTGGTTGGGATGACATTTTCACTTGGATTTTAATATCTTTAGGCTCTGCTCTAGGAGTGGACTGAGATTGCTCGTTGACAATGTGTGAATACCTAATTGTCTTCTTCTTTGTGGTTGATTGAACCAGATTTCCCTCTAACAGTAGCCATATATCACTCACCGAACGTGCAACATTACTTTGATTTCTCGAATTGCCTGGAAGCTGTGTTTTAGACATGATGGTCCCAAACTGTCTCACCTGAAAAGGTTCTTCTACATAACTTGTACTTGGAGTTGTGGCCATTGCGAGGGTCCTGTCACTGAGGTTTGGGGTATCTTTTCCGATCAAAAAATTATCACCAACTCCGTACTCTCGGTTCAGGTCGTTATTTATCATCGAAATTCCACGGACAGCCTCGAGTTGAGACGAGCTTTCAATATTATCAGTTGAGGTTTGATCACCCTGGTTTTGACTATTTTCAGGGGTTAAAAACTCCGATGAGTTGATGTATAACATAGAATGGGGTGCAGAGATCTTTCTCCTCTTATAATCCCTAACCTCTTCCATTCTTTGGTACTTCTTGTTAGTACGATTGTTGTATAGTAATGATAACCTCTATTTTAAAATCTATATCAGATATATCCAAGCAAAGAGTGTACCAAGCCACTTTGTTAATTGTAACAGATTGATTCGAAAATAAGTCTCAATTTGGTAGAAAACACTCACTTTCTTATAAGTTTATTCACTCTTATACTTCTATTGGCTTAATGAGTCTTAACCGATCTTCTTAATTTCAATTCACCCCCTTTTTATCTGCAAACGAAATTCGTATTTTGCTCAAACTTTACTGACACGTGAAATATAATTATAGTCGATGACAGTCCAGAGACAAATTTTTCCCATGGCTGTTGGAGATGAGTTACCAGTGGAGATAATTGAACAGATCAATTAAATATATCAATTGGAAGATGTCGACGGAGGAAGAACTTTCGAGTCTTTTCTCGAAGATCGGGTTTGAAGATTCCAAGATCAAGGAGATCTTGAAGAACAAGAAAGTTTCGAATGCTTTGAAAGAGGTGATTGAGGATTGTGACGCCGACACTGGGTTAGATAAGTCCAAGACCGCCTTGTTGCACAACTTGGCCACCTTGACAAAAGGTGAGTCGTTACCCAACAGAGAGTTGATCAGTAAGGCCATTGTAGAGGGTAAATTGAAGACCAATTTGCAAGTCTCTGAAGCTTACAAGTATGTGAAGGCCAACGGTGACAAGGCAAATGCTGCTGATTTAGATACACTGGCAGGTGTAGGTATCGAAGTGACCCCTGAGCAGGTCAAAGAAGAGGTTATCAACTACTTCGAAACCAACAAGGAGTCTATTTTGGAACAAAGATACAAAAGTGTACCATCGATCATGGGTGAGGTGAAGAAATTGGAATCTTTGAAATGGGCTGAACCAAAATTGTTCAAACCAATCATCGACGAACAAGTCTTAGCATATCTCGGACCTAAAGACGAGAGAGACACAGTGAAGGAGAAGAAAAAAAAACCAGCAGCTAACAAGCCGACAGCCGCTAAGAAAGAGAAGACCGGAGAGGTGAAGCAGAGATCGATGTTCTCTGAAGGATTCCTTGGAGAATTGCATAAACCGGGAGAGAACCCTCAACTGTTTCCAGAGTTGATGAAACAACATTTGGAGTTCACCAAAGGTAAAGTGTTCACCAGATTCCCTCCAGAGCCAAATGGATACTTACACATCGGTCATTCCAAGGCTATCATGGTCAATTTTGGTTATGCCAAATTCCACGGTGGTAACTGTTACTTGCGTTACGATGATACCAACCCTGAAGCTGAAGAAGAGAGATATTTCGTTTCGATCAAGAACATGGTTGAGTGGTTAGGATTCAGTCCATGGAAAATCACCTATTCATCTGACTATTTTGATCAGTTGTACGAATTGGCAGAGAAGTTGATTCAGGTTGACAAAGGTTACGTATGTCACTGTACCGCTGAGCAGGTCAAATTACAAAGAGGTTTGAAAGAGGACGGAACCTTGGGTGGTGAAAGATTTGCATGTGAACACCGTGATAGACCAGTGGAGGAGAGTTTGAAAGAGTTCAGAAGAATGAAGAACGGTGAATACGACGTTGGTAAGGCCACTTTGAGAATGAAACAAGATTTGACATCTCCATCTCCTCAAATGTGGGACCTTGTCGCTTACAGAGTCTTGAACGCTCCACATCATCGTACCGGTGACAAGTGGAAGATCTATCCAACTTATGATTTCACCCATTGTTTGGTCGATAGTTTCGAAAACATCTCTCATTCTTTGTGTACCACTGAATTCTTCCTCTCACGTGAGAGTTACGAGTGGTTGTGTGACCAATTACACGTTTACAGACCTGCTCAAAGAGAATACGGTAGATTGAACATAACAGGAACCATCATGTCGAAGAGAAAGATCGCCAAATTGGTCAACGAGGGATACGTCAGAGGTTGGGACGATCCAAGATTGTATACATTGGAGGCTATCAGAAGAAGAGGTGTCCCACCAGGAGCCATCTTGTCTTTTATCAACACTTTGGGTGTCACCACTTCCACCACCAATATTCAAGTCGTTAGATTCGAGAGTGCCGTTCGTCAATACTTGGATGTCACTACACCAAGATTGATGATGATCTTGGACCCTGTACCGGTCATCATCGATAACTTACCCGATGATTACGAGGAATTTGTCACCGTGCCATACAAGCCAGGAACACCTGAATTTGGCGAGAGATCTGTCCCATTCACCAAGAAAATTTATATCGACAGATCAGACTACAGAGATGAAGTAGATAAGGAATATTTCAGATTAGCTCCAGGGCAACCAGTTGGGTTGATGAAAGTACCATTCAACTTGAGCGTAAAGTCTGTTGAAAGAGATTCAGAAGGTAAGATCACTTTGATCCACGGTCATTACGATAACGATGTCAAATTCGTCAAACCAAAGACTTATATCCAGTGGGTACCTGAATCCAAATCTTACACTCCGATCAAGATCAAGGAGATCCGTATCCAGAACCAATTGTTTAAATCGGAAAACCCTTCAGCTCATCCAGAAGGTTTCTTGAAAGATATAAACCCTGACAGCGAGGAGATCATTGAGAACGCTTTGATCGAACAAGCGTTCAACGAAATCCATGCCAAGTCTCCTATCAACTTCCCAACAATCAACGAGGAGTTCAACATCAAGGAGAAGGAAGGTGCTATAGAGAGTTGTAGATTCCAAGCATTGAGAGTGGGTTATTTCTGTTTGGACAAGGACTCTTCCGATGACACGATCATCATGAACAGAATTGTTACGTTGAAAGAAGATTCTTCGAAGAACTAAATATCTCTAAATAGACCATATATAATTGTGATAAGGATAATCCAACAAAAAAATTGTAGATCTTACCGATCTGAATTGTGGGGAAATTAGCTTTTGAAATGCAAACAGATTTCGTTTCTTATCTCTAAAGTAAAAAAAAAAAGGGGTGAGGAGTAAAAAAAAAAAACATGCGTAGCGTCTAAATCGATGTAGGAAAGGTGTTGACGTGAAGTGACCAGACCGGATAAAAACGACGATTCGGTTAAGAGCATCCGATTGTGTTCTGTGGGGGCTGGTTTCTATTGACAACTGGATTGACTAATTTGGGTTTGAGAACAATTGTTGCACTGCGGAAAGGGTTAAGTTTGCACGCATAGCAACTTTAAGTTTGTGACCTTGTTCTATTGTATGGGATGTGCCTTTTCTGCGATTTGGTGTTACATCAAAGATTTGGCGGAGCTCCGACTGTTCAAAATGAAGAAGGATCGACCAATGCCTCAATCATGGAGCAATTGAACAATTTCTCGATAAATCCATGATGGTGTTGATCCGAGGGTGTTAAACTGAGCGAGCGCTCTTTCGAGTCAAATGCACTCTGGAGTCAATCACTTTTTTTTTACGGCTCTGCATAGAGCACACGCTACATCTACCCCAGGGGCAACTAAAAACTCAAAAAAATTACTAATTGGTAAGAATAAAGTTTGAAATAAAGTTTAGTTAGGTTGTGTCTCGCATGTTGCAATATCACAGATCAGACGATTTCTGGGGGTTAGAAAAAAAAAGCTATGATATCATCTTACACCGACGGCATGTGTGAGGCTATTGCGTGGGAAAGGTGCAATAAGCGGAGGTAGCCGTGTCAATTGGACCAGTCAGGAACTAGCGGGAACTGTACGAACTGTACCGTAGCCCGAATTGCGGTAGAGCGAAGTATCCGAAAACAATCAAAAGCCCGAGGATGTATAGTAGAGTAAGATCTCCTCCTCCGCCAAATTATAGTGGCATTTACAGTATGAGGGCTGTACGGGACTCATTTCGGTGTGTGCATAAACGGCCACCTCGAACCCCCCAGATTATACCAGCCAAAAATCTATAAGCGATCCGATGAACCCTTTTTTTTAAATAAGGCGCTCGTAATATGGTGTGGTTTTAATGTTTAAAAGAGAAAAAAAAATACCTTGTGCCCTCGAGTACAGAAAGAGGCTCAACCCCAGAAAATAGGCACAACTCGGCACATGTGACTTGCGTGAGTCTTGAATCTTAACTCTATGGATATATCGTTTTTTAATAAATACATGGAGGCGTGTTCATGGGACGTGCCTTACCACCGTGACCCCCTCCCTACTCTCAATGCACAACCACCAATCACCACCTACCTCACGTACAACAAAAGAAACACCATAAAAAAATTGTTACTCGATATTTATGCACAACAGATTAAAGTTCGATGCATAATCTGAAGGTTTCTGCCCTTTTCCGCAATTTAAGTTTTTTTTCCCTCCCCTTTGTATATAAATTGATAAAAATCTTGGTAAAAAAATTTTTCCACTTTCTAACCCCAACCCATTTTCGATCGAGCCGAATCCCGCATCTCGGACTCTGTATCTTGTCTATATAATACTGGTCTTGACACGTCTTCCCACTTGGAGATCGAACGTCCACTGGAAACTGTGAAAACTTGTCCAGTTTCAAGATTGCATCATCTTTAATATTGACGCAGAGGAATTCGCGGGAATTTCTAGGAATTTAATTTTTTTTTGATCATTTGCTGCGTGCGTTGCCCTCTCGGATTAGTAAAAAATATAATTTGAGAAAAGGGGATCGTTTTATTTATCTATTCAAATAATTCCAGCAGATCCCAACTTATAGAAGCTTTTAAGCACCAGGGGAATCAGCGTGGGAAGTGATCAAGTGGTTTTCATTTGATACTTGCACCTCATCAAAGCAGTACTTGCCCCACCTCAGCATATCATAGCCCTCCCACCCATATCAGATAAGAGATCGGCAAAACAAGGATCACATCAGCCCTCCCCAACAGTTTCCATCACCATTTATCACCAAAGCCATCAAATGTCCGGAACCTCGGTCACCACAACAAGACCTCCGGTTTCCTCCTTGAACACAGATAATCTCCTGTTTTTAAACGATTCGCTTACAAGGCATGTCCGTCATCAGCGCCATTCGCAACACCATCGCAACAACAAAGCAACTGCGACCACAGCGGTAACGCCCCCTTTGTCTCAGGCTTCAGCTATCGAATCTTCTTCATCTGCACTGTCCTCTCCAGAGATGAGCCCCATCCCGCTCTCAAGTATAAGCTCTTTGGATGACATGTCCGACATCTCCACAAAGACTGCAGAATCAACTCCATCCCATAATTACTCTTCATCTTCATCTTCATCCCTCTCGACAATAGTGCCAACATCGCGTCAAACTCCAAGAACTATGTCCAACATTGGTAGCCCACTTCTTCGGAAGAAGAGTGGAGAATTGTTGAAATCTTCGTTGAGATTACCAGACTTGCATAGAAGCCATTCGATGCCCAACTCGAAGTCGGTCCGTTTTGCTACAAATTTGGAGAAAGTGAAGCTTTTCGAGAAAGGTGAGAGACCGATCGCGGTGTCCACAGAGAACTCTCCAGTGCTCGACCATCAGAAATCTAATCGTAGAAGAGTTTTAACCTCTTGGGAATTCGATTCGGATTCTTCAGACTCGGAGGATGACTATTTCTTGTCTCAGAAGTTGAAATCTTGGAAATTGATCTCGAGCAACGTCCGTAGCTCTTTCACCATAGATCCTTCGAAGATTGTACAATTGATGAGAGTATCTTTGAACGATAAGATGTTGATCGGTTCCATCTTTGTCAAGAATGTGGCATTCGATAAACATGTGGCTCTCAGAATCAGTATCGATGATTGGAAATCGATCGTGATCATCCAGTCCAACTTCAAGAGATCTGTGAACAATCAATTTGACGAATTCGAGTTCGAACTCAACGTTTCCTCGTTGAACTTCAAATTCTATGAAAAAAATTTGGCAATCAACCTCTGTGTTGAATACACCGTCAATGGCTCCGTATTTTGGGACAACAATTTCGGTAATAACTACAAAATCGTATTGGAAAGACTTTCGACAAAATCAAAGACCAGCTCGAAGAGTGAAATCCCTAAACTTGATTATTTCAAATCACAGGAAAACGTATTCGGTGAAGACGACGATAACGATGTCGAAGAGGACAACGAATTCGATTACAGGTTGAAACCTAAGAACAACCAAAGATACACTTTTGATTTCAACAACAAGTACACATTCAACGACTCGATCTTGTCACCTCCAGTATTCGAGCATTTGGAGAACGTGGCCAAAAGTGAAGATGCTTTAATGCCTTCCAAGCAAAACGAATCCACTGAAACTTTGATCACGGAAAGTGCCATCAACACTTTGGATTTGTCCCCACTTGGATCCAAACCTCAATTCTTGAAATCGGCTCCAAACTTGTCAGATCTCAGTGCTCCATCCCTAACTTTGACAGCCTCAGGTAGTCCATTATTGAGGAAAAGCTCGAGTTTCAACGACGAGGACGAATATCACAGATTGATTAGAAACTACTGTTATGCATTTAGCTAATCAACAGGCAGAAGAGAATATTACCATTGGAATCATCCGATTCATAAACAGATTCTTCTCTTACATCATATTGCATTTCATCATGTCCTCCACTTTTTTTCTCATCATTCCACAACAAAGTGTCAAAGAAAAAGCATCAGATCATTCATTTCATTAGCGTCGATCAGTTTTCCAAAAGTGCACACAATTTTCACATCTTACACAATCTCTCATTTTTCAGTTCTGTTTACATGAAACACACAGCTTATCTATTGGTTTTATTCCATGTTTTTTTTTTTCCTGTCATACCGATCACCAGTGAGATCATACTGGGTCCCAACCAAATTAAAGCCATAGATGGAGTTGGCCTAACCTGATGTTGTTGTATTATTCTATTTGTTCAAAATTTGGTATTAATATTCGTTTTAGTTCATTGATGAGATGAGGTTATCTCATTCGGTTTTGTTTTCAGCGTATAAATAAAGATTATATATATTTGCAATACATAGGAGCCGCGAAAGCTCTGTTCATTGATGTTGTTGTAAAGCCTTTGATATTCAGATACATTGGGGAGAGATTAAAGTACCGTTCAGGGCGCCCTTAAAATATCCCTCTTTTTTTAACAGCCCCAGTTTGCTCTCGATTCAAATATTTTTGTCAAAGGGAGTAATTGTAATTATCTATTCAATACTCAACTTGTTGTCGAAGAGAACAGATAGAGCAAGAAGATGGGCGTTAAATTGAACTGTTTGGCAGATATTTGTCTTATCCCTATTGGAACAGGGTCGGCATCGATCTCGACGTATATCGCTGCTGTGGAAAACCATATCCGTAAATCACACTTGCACAGTACTTTACATAGTGCAGGAACCACTATCGAAGGTCCTTGGGACGAAGTGATGACTTTGATCGGGGAATTACACCAATTGTGTCATGACCAAGGTGTTATGAGAGTGCAGAGTGATATCAGAGTCGGAACTAGAATTGACAAGTCACAGACAGCTCAAGACAAGATCGATGTTGTTGAGGAAAAGATCAAGAAAATGAACTGACTTATATTTTGTCACTAGCAACAGTCCGTTGAATTGGTATCAACTGAATTGAGCTGATACAAACTGATTTAAACCGAATAACAGTGATCCAAATTGATCTTTTGATGACCCGATCTGACACATCGACCAAATTAGGCAACTTCCCAATCAAGAAGTCCATCTCCGATCTTGAAATTTTTTTTTTTCTTAATACAAAATTTTTTTAAATTTTTCAGTGTAAAGAGGAAAAGGGCAGGAACAAGATGGTGGACAAGAAAGCCGTTGCAGCAGCTGATGCCTACGTCGATGACTCTATAAATTTCGATTCTTTCAATCTTGATGCCAGATTGTTGCAAGCTATCAACCAGCTTGGGTTCAAAAACCCCACTTTGGTACAATCGAAGGCCATACCTTTAGCATTGCAAGAGAAAAGAGATATCATTGCAAAAGCAACTACAGGGTCCGGTAAAACGGCTCTGTATCTGATTCCTATCATCCAGAGTATTCTTGAAAGTAAGAACGACGATGTCCACGAGATCAGAGCTATAATATTAGTTCCAACTAGAGAGTTAGCATCACAAGTACTGAACTTCATAGAGAAATTACTCGTATTCTGTGGTAAGAAGATCAGTTACTTAAACTTATCCTCCACGATCAACGAAAACATTCAAACGAGTTTGTTACAGGAAAACCCTGAAATTGTCATCTCGACCCCTTCAAGACTCATCAACCATTTGAACAAGAACCAGATCTCTTTGAAAAATTTACAATTCTTATGCATAGATGAGGTTGATTTGGTATTGTCGTACGGTTACGAAGAAGATTTACAACAGTTGACTAATTTCGTCAACTTCAACACGGTACAAGTCTTTTTAATGAGTGCGACGATCAATGACGATATCAATCTGTTGAAGCTGAAGTTCTGTTCGAAACCGGCTATCTTGAAGTTAAACGATGATGCTTTGAATAAGAGAAAATTGGTCCAGTACTATGTGAAAACATCCGAGTTCGATAAATTCTTATTAACCTACGTCATCTTCAAATTACAACTTATCAAGGGTAAGACGTTGGTCTTTGTCAACAACATCGATAGAGGGTATCGTTTGAAATTATTCTTGGAACAGTTTGGTATAAGATCCTGTATTTTAAACAGTGAGCTTCCAATAAATTCCAGAATGCACATCGTGGAAGAGTTCAACAAAAATGTATACAACTTGTTGATTGCAACAGATGAGACTCACGATTTTACCAAGGAAGTTGACGAAGACGCCAACGATGACGATGAAGTTGAAAACAAGACTCTGAAACAGAACAAATTTAAACAGGATAAGGACAAAGAATATGGAGTCTCAAGAGGTGTCGATTTCCAAAACGTGGCCTGTGTTTTGAACTTCGATTTGCCTATGACCTCGAAATCGTACATTCACAGAATCGGTAGAACAGCGCGTGCTGGGAAATCAGGGATGGCATTGTCTTTTGTAGTGTTGAACAAAGAATGGGGTAAGCACAAACAATCCAGTTTACTCACACTGAGAAGAGATGAGAAGATCTTGGCCAGGATCATCAGACAACAGGAAAAGGCAGGTTTCGAGATCAAACCTTACCAATTCGATATGAAACAAGTTGAAGGGTTCAGATACAGAAACGAAGATGCCTTCAGAGCCGTGACATCGGTAGCTATCAGAGAGGCTCGTATCAAGGAGATCAAGCAAGAGTTGTTGACCTCTGATAAATTGAAGAGACATTTTGAAGAGAATCCACAAGATTTATACAACTTGAGACACGACAAAGAGCTCCATCCTGCTAGAACACAGAGTCATTTGAAGAGAATTCCAGATTATTTATTACCTGAGGCCTCGAGAAAAGAGTTCAAGAAGATCAAGTTTGTTCCTTTCAACAAAGTTCACAAGAAAAGGGGAAGAAAGACTAAGAGTAAGAAGAGTGATCCTTTGAAGAACTTCAAGAAATGATAGACATAATATATAGGAGAATGCATTAGTTTATTAACTGTTCGAGTAGTAGTATGCCTGTTTTTTCGTTCTCAAGAGCACTTAAGATCTTGTGTGAGACTTGCTGTGTTGAAATGGTTGGTCTGATCAATCCGCTCAATTTCCCCATTAAAACCTCGTTGTTCACCGAGTTGAGCACATTGAGAGCAGATTTGAAATTGGAACGAAGATCGTTACTGATTTCCTCATCGTACATAAAACCAGGTCTCAGTATTAAAGTGTTTAACGCAGTTGAATGACTCAATTCCACCAATTCTCTCTCTGCCTGCCTTTTGGAGTTGATATATCCGGAAGGTAGACCCGGGAAACCTTTGTCAGCTGATATGTAGACAAAAGTGGGAACTTTAACCGACTTGTTCACATTTTTCAAATACGTCTCCAGAGCTGTCACAGCACTCTTCCTGTTAACGGAATCATAAGAATTTGCAACAGTGCGTTGCATTGGGTTGGGACTGACCACTGAGGCAATGCTTTGGAACAGATTCTGTAAAATTGAGTCTTTGGCACCGAGACTTGCTTTATAGTTGGTCTCGAGCAATATACCTAAGGAATGGACCAAGACATCGGTCTTGGAGAGGTGCTTCTTATATGAGGAAGGGTCGAGGGCATCCAGTTTGGTCCAATTGACACGGGAGATCCAGTCGTGATCCAGATGTGATATGGACAAAGGAGGAGCACCGGAACGACTGTAGTTGTTAGAGTTATTCAGAGTAAAGCCATACCGTGAAGCAAACTTACGATAAAGAAACGACATTGTAACCTTTCAGGATTCCAGCCTGACAAATACGTTTCCCTAGGAAACCGTTACCCCCAATGACAGTGAGAGTCTTTAATTTGGACATCTGGCGAGTTTTTAGGGTATTTTTTCAACTATTTTTGGTGAAGTGGTGATGAATTTAGGGATATGTAAGATCGATCAGCTGACCAGATGCTGAATTTTTCACCTGCGCTAGATGAGCAATCTACGAATTTGTGTCAAGATGAGCTCTTTCACATGGGAGACAAATTGTAGTGGCAAGATAGTGACAAAGCTGAGTCTCAGCCTGAGTATTGCAAATGGTTGCTCTCTGTCGCATTGCTGGTGAATTGAATAAATTTAAATGATTCCAATGGTCGTGGCCGTTATATAGGTAGTGTATGCCGTGCTAACAGTCCAAAAGAGGAAAACTATTACCATAGCGGTAGATCAACTGAAGTTGAACTAATGAGGAGTTTATCACTTGAATAATTGTTCTGTTCATCGGTTGGCAGACCACTTGTTGAAAGGGGACCTTGAATCAATTGAGCAATCAAATATTTAAATGGCCAATCTGTTTGCCTTGTAAATATATCAGTTATCAGGTCAAGATCTCACCAGTGTGACAGCTATCTTTAATAAGAGCTAACTAGTTAACAAGGCGGGTATTTAAATAAAAGCTAAACAGCTGTTTTGAAATAATGAATTGATGTACAAAATTTGAAGTTTCACTTATCACTAAATTTTATATGAAACTATCCTTCTGTTCAGTCTGACAGGTAATAAGTATTTCAAGTGTTAAAACCTAGTCACCCCGATAAAGTGATCAGTTAAATTACAGTTGTTCTTCATTCTTCGAACAAAGCTATTCTTGAAATGATCTCATGACATAATCACTGAAAAATAGAGAGCTCAAAAGTGCCATATAATTTATTTGATAGTTAACTCGATGCTCATTATCACCATGGAGGATAAGTGATATATAATTTCAATGGTATCAAAATTTTTATGTCACACAAAATACAATGTCTAGGTCAGTTGAGCATTCCAGCAATTATGTTAGACCATTTGGAGTTGCAGTAATTAAATCTGGGCCACATGCAACTATGTGTGAATTATCTAAGAGAGAAGTGCAGGTCGTGAAAAAATAACAAAGACCAAATCAGGAAATAAGATCTAGTCCATAAATCATCACTATAATTGTATAGTTGTGTTGATATATACTTGTAGTTGTGGGGATCGAGTACAACAGTGCAAATCAGCATATAGAGAGGTTAGAGAGTCTAGAAAAGAGACTCAATTGACATTAACGTAAGACTTAAGGACAGCGACAGATAGAGCGATAAGCTACACCTCTCATCACCAAAGCATATAAGTATAACTAAACACAATGGATCAGTACTTCTCAGTAGTACGAGGAGAACGAGTAAGGGACAACGCTCTACAAGAGATTGAAATGGAGAGTATAGGCCGAGATATCATAGAGACAGAGAGCCCTGAAACAGATACAGATGAGACTGTAAGAGGGTCTGGAACAAGAGATCAGAATCAGAGTCAGAACCAAGATACTCCTAAATGGGCTAAATTACTACACAAATGGAGACTAACAAGCAATTTACAAAATGAAGGCTCCACTGCAAGAGACCATGTAAGTGGATTGTATATCAGGTATTTTAAACAACATACTGACATAACAGTTGGCCAATGAGAGAACCGTGCTTGCCTGGATAAGGACCAGTATCAGTTTTGGGGCTGTTGGTGTTGGAATTGTACAAGTCTATAACGAGTCTACTGGTATTTTAGATCAGAGTAACGAGACCAAATTTCAAGTGGCTAAAAGGTTTGGTAAACCATTGGGGATCGTTGCCCTCATAGTATCAGCTCTAATTGTGATATTTGCAATAGGACGATATTTCCCAATTCAAACAAGATTACAGAGGAAACAGTTCCCATTGGGGAGAATCTCCATTCTACTGGTGCTACTCTCCACGTTTGTAGTGAGTGAACTTTTCAAGCGATGAGCTCAATTTTTCAGTTTTTCAAGCCATACTAACATCAGCCACAGTTGTCACTTGTGGCGCTCATTTCGATCATCGAATTTGAATTTTGATCCATTTCACACTTCCACTTCCAAGAGCTGCTAGTCAATTGGTGAGCAATGGAGATGGCAAGGTACGAGTCATACACGGAGGAGTCTCCAGATACACGTGAGATGCGAGGTCGTAGAAGTGTCGTGTCAACTGGGCCAATTGGCCCGGTGATGACAGAGATCGATAACGATAACCCACCAACGGATCAAGCACATGCAAAGATCTGGGATCTAGGATCTGTATACATCGAGAACAAAGGCTCTGTGGCAAGAGATCATCTTGCCAGTGAGAGAACTTTCTTAGCATGGCTCAGGACGAGTCTTGCTTTCGCTACAATTGGAGTTGGAGTCACACAACTTTTCAAGATGTCCGAGGTTGGAGGCTCAGATGCAGTGGTGGAATATGCCAAACCGTTGGGGTTGCTATTTATACTGACAGCAGTGCTAACACTTGTTTTTGGAGTGACACGATACTTTTTAATTCAGAAGCTCTTGATCGAGGGTGTTTTTCCCGCTAGTCGGTTGTTCATAGGCACTCTCATTGCCATAGTGTTTGTGGTGAGTATACTGATGTGAATTATTTAGAGCTAATTACTAACGTTGCAGTTGATCATACTCACGATGATCGTCGTGGCGATCAGCGATATCTAGTGACTGTGCTAGGTGTTAAGATTTAGGAAGTCTAGTCTGTGCAATTTGGGGGTGTATCGTAGATGTTGTACATGTCTTAACCCTATTATCGAGAATGGAGACACTTAGATTTACAGTGGCTTGACAACTATACTAAAAATACATTATTAGTGCAGTGGTTCACTCGAGGCTCTTGTGATACTTGTACTAGACCTACCAATTGTGTCAGTTGATAAGTTGTATTAAATGTACTGAATGCACTAGATGCACCAGACTCACTAAATGTACTCAGTCTACAAAACGCACTACTTTTACAAATAATACCAAAGACACTGAGAGCTCCATACTCTACTGTTGTTCAAGTATTTTTCATGCTAGTTGTATCATATTGAAGAGCATAAGTCGCATCAACAGTGTCAAATTCACATGGAGCAGACTTGACAAGCACGTCAACAGCAGTATTACAAAGACAACTACGCTCTATTGAAAAATGTGAAAATCACCCACATTCAAAACACTGTATAACGCTATCACAATACATCAGATTCACAAATTTTGTTATCCATCTGCAGATCGTAGAAGCATCTCATCAGGTACCACATAGATCTTATCAGATCTTGGTCGTGTACCGCCAATTTATCCCAAATTGTACAGCAGTCACATTTGTGTGTAATTTCAGAAACATCGCGCGTAAAACTGGTCATATCTTATGCGCAACCATATTGAGGACCACCCATTTCTAGCCTGATTTACACGACCCTTCCTTACAGCGCAAGTTTATTGACACGCGAAACCACTGGAAATCTGCCAATTCAGTAAAATTTTGTCGTAGGTAGAGAAAAAGTTGCAGTGATTTTGAGTAATTATCAATTCCATTAATTCACGTATAACACAACACATTTCAAAATGGTATGTAAATGATGAATCAACGGGACAGTTGATAATGATCAGTGTGAGGACATGAGGAATTCAAGAAAAGCATATCTGTAGAGAAACATGGATGAGTAAAGCCCAAGGTGCGGAGTTTAACAAATTTGCCATCGAGCAGTACCAACAGTCAAATAATATGGAACAATATTGGATAAATATGTGCAGCACAAATGGCTCGTAGTGTGTCCCAGACATGGTATCCAGCTAATGAGAGCATCAGCAGCACCAGGAATACTCAAGCACACTCAGTTACCACTCAGTACCTACTCAGTACTGTAACAGTTCAAAGGTCATGAATAGCTCATATTATAATTCAGAAACAGGTCACAAGATATCACCAAAAGGGTGAAATGGCACTTCTCACACCTACTCACACAGTCACACCATCCCCATACACCCCATCAAACTAATTACTAACTCATTACAGGGTAAAGTTCACGGTTCATTAGCTCGTGCTGGTAAAGTCAAGTCTCAAACTCCAAAGGTTGAAAAGCAAGAGAAACCTAAGCAACCAAAAGGTCGTGCTTACAAGAGATTGTTGTACACCAGAAGATTCGTCAACGTTGTTGATGCTAAGAAGAGAAACTAGAGGTCTTCGTAAGATAATTTATACTTCTATTCATGAATTGAATTAAATTTTCTAAATAATTTTTCACCTGTAAGATCATATAAAAGGGCTGTCATCCCTGCCCACCACAAGTATCACCTAGATCATATGTAACGCTGAGCTTTGTTTGGCAAAAAAAAACGTTTTTCACGGCACTACCAGTTGAAAAATTATCACCAAATTATCAAGATGTCCGACGACGAGGTGTCCCTTGGAGGGGGATTGTTCGAGGAGCCTGAAGATTTCAGACCACCCCCACTGGAAGCTCATTTCGTTAGCTACGAGCGTAAGGTCTCTGGACTGGACCCTTCAGAGATCTCTTTGAGATTGGTTGGCAAATCACCGTTATGGGGTCATCTTCTTTGGAACGCTGGTAAATACACTGCTGATTACCTCGACTCTCACGCTGAAGAGTTGATCAGAGGTAAAAACGTATTGGAGCTCGGGGCTGCTTCAGCTTTACCCTCGTTGATCTGTGGTATCAACGGCGCTAAAGCTGTGGTTTCAACCGACTATCCAGATGTTGATCTAATAGACAATATTCAGTATAACATTGACCATTGTCCCGGTATCGAGAACACCGTGGTGAAAGGGTACATTTGGGGTAACGAGTACGACCCTTTGGTGGAGAGCATTCCACAAGGTGAGAAGTACGACCTTATCATACTAGCAGACTTGGTGTTCAACCATACAGAGCATTTAAAGCTTTTGAAGACCTGTAAAGACAATATCAGTAAGAACGGTAGATGTTTTGTGGTATTCTCACCACACAGACCCAAATTACTCGACAAGGACTTGGAATTCTTCGACACTGCTGAACAGATGGGGTTCAGAGTGGAAAAAGAGAACCTTCAAGTCTGGAAACCGATGTTTGAGGAAGACGACGAAACCATCGAGATCAGATCGAGAGTTTACTCTTATTTCTTGTATCCAAACTGGTGATATTCTCCCAGTGGTATTTAGAGGTGTTCAGCGTATCTGTGTCTCTATCATTTGGAGCTTTTCAAGCTCTTCAAGATCTACTAGACCTTTCCATGATCTCAGACCATTAGACATCTTCATTCATTAGAAAGTACAAGTTCGAACAATTACATCAGAATCAACTCCTACAACTTCACAGAATCAATAGCGAAATTAATGTATAAAATATATAAAGGGATAGGAGGTCATGCAGTCATTAGAGGGTAGGTAACACCAGGGCATCATTTGTGGAAATGATGTTTATGCCCCGATGCTGCTTCTTGTCTCTTTGTATATTGACTCAGTTCATTTGAAAAATTGCATCCAATGGAAACATAATCTCCCGAGGAGTAGGCATAACAGGTGGTACCTGCAGCACATTGGAAAGTGACCCACTCTCCAAAGTTACACTGAGCTAATTGACCATCACTGGTACAGGCATAGTCTCCAGCGTTACATGAAGTGGCTGATCCCAAGAACAAACCTTGTCCGAAATTGTGGTTCATACATTTGGCTCTGTCAGCACCGACCAAGCTTGAACAGTCGTTGAAACCTGTAGTTGGAGCTGGAGCTGAAGGCAGTGGAGCCTCTGTTGTGGTCGGCAGTGGGGTTTCTGACGATGTGGTTGCATAAGTTGTCACTACAGCCAAAGTAGTTGGTAAACTTGTCGTTGTAGCCGGTTCAGTTGTAGCCGGTTCAGTTGTAGCAGGTTCGGTCACCAGCTTCTCATCAGTGCTAAGAGTGACACTGACAGTAGCCAAAGGATCAGTTGTGGTTTCAGTTGTAACTGCTTCAGGAGTTGTTTCAACTGCACTCGAAGTTTCACTGGTTGAAGTTTGCAGTTCAGTAGTAACTGGAGCTTCAGTGGAAGTGGTTTGAGCATCTGTAGAAGTTGAAGTTGTTTCTGGGGTCTCAGTGGTTTGAGGGGTTTCCGTAGTTGGAGCAGCCTCAGTAGTAGTTGGAACCTCGGTGGAGGTTGATTCAGTAGAAGAGGTAGTTGTTGGAGCCTCAGTGGAAGTTGAAGTAGTTGGAGCAGCAGTAGAAGTTGGAGCATTGGCGACCAAGATAGATTTCATGGCCTCAGCATAGTTTTGGCCGTTGACCTGGTTAGCCCACAGTTGAGAAGCGTCCCACAACATGATACCAGCAAAATTAGCATTATCACCGATAACGTTGGCAACCGCGTTTTGAACAACATCAACGTTCAAATAACCGGTACCTGCAGCTGTTGGAGATGCTGGTAAACCCAAGAATAACTTGATATCTTTGTTTGGAGATGTGTTGACAGCGTAGTCAGCCCAAGTTTGCCAGTTGAAACTACGGTCAACGTTACAGTAGTTGTTGTAGAATTGAACAAAGGCAAAATCAACATGAGCATTACTCATCAAATCACCAACACTGGCGTCTGGGTAGACACATTGTGGAGCAGCGGAAATGTAGTAATCTTTAGAACCAGTGGCATAGAGTTCTCTTAATCTGTTGACGAGAGCGACGTAACCGTTTGGATTGTTGTTCTCGATATCGAAATCGAATCCATCGATAACAGAAGTACCGAAAGGTCTTTCACTAGAGGTGCCTTCACCGAAGTAATTCCACAAAGAGTCTGCAAAGGAGTGGGCTTCTTCATCACTTGAGAATCCGTAACTACCAGCAGCACCCCCCAAGGATAACAAGACTTTTTTACCCAAAGATTGACAGGTCAGAATATCGGCTGCGATGTTATCACATCTCAACAAGCCGTCACCGAATCTGTCTGAACAGGCACTACTGAAATCCAAACCTGGAACGTTGTTTGTGCCTGGGAATTGGTACATGAAGGATAATACCATGATATCTGCTGCATCACTTTCACAGTAGTAGGCCAAACTCTCTTGGTGGCCAGCGGAAGATTGTCCCCAATATAAGACGACGTTGTCTTTGGAGTCGATATCGAAAGCGGTAGCTGTAGTGGCTAGCAAAGTTGTTGCGACGATTTGTAGAACTTTTGAAAATAACATGTTGTACTTGAAATTTAAACGAATGACTGATGGTTGGGATATTTTGGTTTATCTGAAAAGAATGGCAGTTATACTCAGTTGGAGGAGTTTGGTGTTCACTTGGTGATTGCACCAGTTATATGTTCAGTACGACAAAAGTTTAAAGGATCAAGATCACAAATTCGAGATGAAACAGGGATACCGCTATTTATATCTAACTAGCTTTCAGCAAACAACCAGCACCAGCACACACCCTGCGAACGACCAGCGAAAATACAGCGAAAACACCAGATGAAACGACGGCTGAAGTTGTAACTAATACTCTTTTCGGAAATTGCTCCCTTCACAAATCCGGCTCATCACCGCATTGGATCAAAGGTCGCATGCTGGCTTTCGATCCCCCTTTTTTCAGCCTCAACGCGCATCAAGATCGTGCAGCTGGTAAAACTTGCCTCCTGGAAGTTTTCCTCTTTTGGATAAATTGAGTTGCGCACGACCATATTATGGGGGGTTTGCTGGTTTTGATGTCACGATCTGGATCTGAGGCGATGAGGGATCAGCTTACAGATCAGCTTCGTTCGAGTGGATGTCACAATGAGATTCTCTGATGTTGATCTCAAGCTGGAGGATCAATTACGGAGAATGGTGACAGAGTGGAAATAGGGAGGTGAGCGGAAACACAGGTGGTGCCCTACTAAGAGCAAGTAGAATTGAAGAGGAGAAGTATATAGCTGGAAGAACAATAGGGAGGGCTGGTATGAGTACAAATATCAGTATGCAAGAGCATAGAAAGTGGAGAGAGTTTAATAGAGGTGAAAATGTGTAGAAAGAGGAGAGACGGAAATACTTGTGTCACCATACTGAGTGTGCTCCAAAGATTTACAGTCAAGTGACTATTGAAAATCTTGAAATCGGGAGGGTAGTGATCCAGATCAGCAGACACTTCTCTCTCACCAGTCACACAAACCTTGATACCATTTTTAGAAGTAATTGAATACCTGCAAAGATTTGAGATTAAGTTGAAGAGTTGACTAGTATCTCCAGCTGCACATCCCTTTTGACTATTAGTTTCACGAATTTTACACTCTTTGCAGCTATTCAGACTCGTTGAATTCAGCGAACTCATAGAGGCCTGATTCCACTGATACAGCAGCAGTCTCAATCCATCTTATTCTCTCTTCTTATTTAAATTGTTATTCACATCAAATCTCTAGTAATAAAACCACTTAACTATGTAAATGGGCATTTTTTGACTAATTACATGATAATTTTTAAAAACAGCTACAGATCACCAAATTGTAGTGTTTTTTCACCGTTCACATCTTGATAAACTTCTACTCACTCTTGTGTAATTTTCAACTTCTCAAATGCAACACAACACTCATTTAAAATTCACCCTTCCTACACTAGCTTCTCCAGCTTATAGTGTACAAAAAATGTATAGAAAAAAAAATTTCATATACACCAATAAATAAGACTAAACGCTACAAATGCTCTGCTCCATCTCTGGTAACCCCACCACTGAGCCGGTGTTATCACCAGTGAGTGGGCACATATTCGATAGAACATTAATAGAAAACTACATAGAACAGAATGGTAAGGATCCGATCAACGATCAACCTTTGGCTGTTCAGGACCTTATTGTGGTGAACTCTGTGTCGAACATCAACTCCACACCTACTACTATCACCTCGATACCCAACTTGCTCTCACAATTCCAACGTGAATGGGATGCTTTGGCCATAGAGCTCTTTACGCTCCGAAAACAGTTGAAAGAATCTCGTGAAGAGTTGAGCATTCTGTTATACCATCATGACGCAGCTGTGAGAGTCGCGGCTAGGGCTGTCTCGGAAAGAGATGAAGCTAAGAAGGCTTTGGAAAACATGGCCTCCTCATTGGCTAGAGGCAACTACGATGATATAGTTCCTGATGCTATAAAAGATGAGGAAGTTGCTGACGATGGTGAAGATGTTCAGAACTCTCAAAATGATCTTTCAGATGAGATTGTCTCACAGATCAAAGAGGCTCATACACAACTTTTCGGTATACACAAGGCACAGAAGAAGAAACCTCATTACGACGTGACTTCGAAGTTGCAGTTTTCAGTATCAGATACCGTGGATTATCAGCCTGTATTGGACAAGATCACAGGGTTCAAAACCGCCAGTATCACGTCTATTATTCCTAACCCAAACGATTCAAAGTCACTTTTGATCACTTTCAACAACAGCCATGCCTTGATGTTGAATTCCGAGACCCACGAGGTCGTGTCCAAATTGACTATCAAGAAGAAGAAACTTGTGTCTAGTGTGTGGTGTAACGATGTACCTGTGTTAGGGTTTGAAGACGGTTCAATTGCAATCGAAGATAGAATCATCAAATCGGCTTCCAAGTTGGGCCAAATTTTAGCACACCCTGTACTACCTTTGATAATATCTGTTCACAAGTCAAGTTTCCAGATCTTTTACGAAGAAGTGTGTGTTTTCAAGTCTGGCACTTTGCCGTACTCTATATCATCACTGGATTTGCACGGTGACGGTATCTTATTGGCTCTTGGATGTGAGGACGGTTCTATACACATTTACGATATTTCAGCAGGTCAACAGGTGTCTAAGATGAACAACGAAGGTGCAGGTGAGGTGAGATCATTGGTGTTCGCTTCTAATGGGTACTGGCTCGTCAGTGCGTTCTCCAAAGACACTATAAAGATATTCGATCTTCGTAAAGAAACAGGACTAGCTGTTTTCGAACTGGAAGGTGTTCATTTCTTGGACATCGATTATTCGTCAAACTTGATCTATTTGCTCAACACTTCAGAAGAGACAATAGGCTTATCGTACTTGAAGTATGTGAAGAAGCAGAAGAATTGGATCAAGGCAGATGTCGAGGATTTGGAGATCGACAAAGTCTCGAAGTTGAAGAAGAACGTTTCCACCGAAGTGGTAGGCACTTATAAAGAGAACGAGTTGTTGGTGATCGTGGAGAATTCCAATAAAATCACCTCCATTGACATCGTCTCTGCCTAGTTAGTGCTATAGAGGCAGGATATCACTTCATGTGACCAAGTGATTTTTCATTTACTCAGATAATGTTAATGAGCATTTCGAGTTGAGAAAAAATCTCAAGTGATACAATTTGGCCTCAATTGAACTATCATTGTTCTATCCCCTCTAACTCTTACTAAAGTTGGAGCAGAGTTGTTCTCAAAGAGGAAAATTTGCTTAGGTGAAGGCAATTCAGGACCTGTTGTGATGCTTTTTTTTGTAAAAAAACAGCACTATTAGCCCTATCTTCACTCTGAAACTTTCTACAAAGCTGCTGTCATTGACATCTGTTCTTTCTACCTACTCATACCCAAGAATGAGAGCCAATTGATTGCGTGAACGATGAGAGATGTTGGATAGGACACTAGTTATGGTTTCTGGATAGAAATGTCGCGAATTCCTGTCAAAACTTTTTTAATAACCTATCAGAATGCTACAACACACATCAAAGCTTGTCATTAGCTCATTTGTGGCTCATATAAGGCGCTAACTGAGCACTGTGAGAAGAATATCATCGATCAGCACTAGCCAAAGCACTGAATACTCTACAGGCCATCGAAAGAGCAGCCAGCCACCAAAAGCCTCCCCAAAAAACATCAAAAGGTTCTCACTGACACCACCCAACTTTTAAGACATCAATTGACCTCGACAACTGCTATAAACACCCCCCTAATTGTCCGTGTAATTTATACAATAACTAGCCATCAAAATCAAGCTCATCTCATGTAAAAAAAAAGATGTCAGATAATTTTACACACATTTAAATATATCTTTAAATAACGTGAAGCCCTAATCAAACCGCATCAAACAACCGTCACAGTCCTACATCATCCCATTACAATGTCGCGACATCTCGTGAGATCGATTAGGAACATTCCTCACTCCGGGCTCGAGGTGAAACTACGGGATTTGACGTCGAACGACCCGTATGGGCCCTCCGGGACCGATTTGAACGAGGTTGCAACGCTGACTTTTAAGCTGGACAAGTTGAAAGAGGTGGTGAAGTTGTTGAACAAGCGGATCAGTCCTAAGAAAAACACAGCATTGCAAATCTTGAAGAGTTTGACCATAATTCAGTACTGCTTGCAAGTAGGTTCATTGGAGTTTGTCAGTTATTACCGGGTCCATTGGGAGCTCATCGACCGGTTACGAGATTACGACTATTTGAATAAGCGAGATTCCAACGTGGTGAACGTACGAAAGAGATCGCGGTACGTTTTGAAGTTGATTCGGGACGACTCTTTGTTGGCCTCGAAGAGAGAGAACTTCCATAAGTTGAGGTCTGAGATGCTGATCCCTGGGATCAAGTCCTCTTCACTCGACAAGACCACCAGAATGAGATACTCACTCGATCAGAGTTCCAACGATTTAAAAGAAGAAGAGCAACCCGTTCTTGTACCTAGAGCCAGATCTCTAGACGTGAGACGCACCAGTTCACTCCATCGTTCCAAAGTGACTGGCAATTCCGGGGAAGTGAGACGAACGTCATCATTACATCATCGCAACGGTGGTGGAGAAAAACCTGCAGCTTTGCAATTCATAACTGAGGAAATTATAGACGATGGAGATCTCAATTCCAAGATCGACCTGTTGACGAACAACCCATTCAGGTCCTCAGTGTTTGTCGACAACTATGAAGGTCTCACCTCGGACAGCGGAGAAAGTTTGAGCAGTGACTCGGAACGCAAAAATACTAACCCATTCCTAATAAACACTTCTTGATCATCATCATATTTAAACATAATCAAAAGATCACCAAAGGCATCTCATCAGATATATAGCCAGGGCCACTTAATATTTCAAATTCAATACCAGAACCATTTAGACGATCTTACAGCAGAAAAGGTTCCAGTGCTCTTTGACATCCAATTGATCTGATCCACCTTCAAACAACGAAATGATTCAGCCATATTCATCGGATCACCATCTCCATCACCATCAAGTCTGACTAGCCAAAAAGTCGTGCACCACGCACCATCTCATCGGTAGTGTATCACAGGCTAATTTTGTTTTTTTTTCACACATCAAACACCACAAATCAAACTACTTATCAAATTATAACAGAGATGGCTCAGCTGGTGAGGATAACTGCGTCCAATTCCTCCAAGCATACACCGAAATCTATAGCCAAACATCAGCACTACAAATCTACAGGGATTTTACCGAAGAAAATCCATGACAACACCAAGAAACTGGTAGTGTCCAAGAACTCAACTTCACGAGATGAGTATGCTATAACGAGCTACAACGACCTCGTTCTTTACCCTGAGTTCCAAGAAGACCTTGAAAATGATATGGAAGACGAACTTATAGACGAGGAAGATGTAGAGACAAACTCTGGAGCTGAGAACGCTGTTATAAAAGGCGTCAAATTCCTCCAAACCCACAAGTTCGACCCCAATTTACCAGCAGTGGCGAAAGGTGTGGTCACAAGACGGTTTAAAGACAAGATACAGGAGAAGAGGAACTATTACCCTCCCATTATCATAAGAAACCAGTTGTACTCGTTATTTTCCAACCAAATGACCAAAGTAGATCGTGAAATTGAGAAATTGATCATCGAGGGACAACTTATCAAATTGATAATAAACCATATCCAGTTCAACGATAACATGATCATGTTGAAAAGCGAGTATTTGAAAATTGTAGAAAGGAATTCACGTGACAATGAGGTGTTGAAGAATTTTTACAAGTTGATACACGACAATAACGGGGTGTCCTTGCTAACCAGACAAGATCTTCAAAAATACGATATATATAAAGCTGACGATTTGATAGATCGCGGATTTCTCAACTATTCAGAGAATCAGAATGAGTTCTATATATCTTTACCAAATTTGGGGAATTATCTCAATTTCCTCAAGAGATCGAGCGGTTATGTGCTAAATATCATACAGAAATCGAACTCGAAGCAGATCTTGGAGAAGAATTTGGTGGATAGATGGGAGTTTCAAAATAATAATTGGTACAAGTTCTACGGGTTGGACTTGAGGTTTGTGCTCAGCCTAAATTACGGGATGGGGTTCATTGAAAATTTTAATACAAACGTTGGGAACGGTTGGAAGTTGTCTTGATTGGTGTGTAAATTTAAAGACGGAATTAATGAATGGAATGAAGATGTGGCGTGTAGGTTGTGGCGTGTAACATGTGGCGTGTAACATGTGGCTTGAATTTTTTTTTTAAAACTGTGGCTGATACTTTGTGGCTGGTATTTTCTCTTCCCAGTGTCCACCTTCAACCTGTAGGCTCTCTGAAACAAACAACGCTTTGGAAATCAAATACGACCACTGTTGAGCAACAACTCCACGTACTCGTTGATCTTGTCATCTTTATAGAAATCAGATTTCCTGAGCGTTTCTTCGTCTAATACATCTGAATCGGCTTGGAAATTGTCACTTGATAAGATCTTGAGAAAGTTGGCATTAGTCTTCAAGATCTCATTGAGGAACTCGCTTGGGTTCAAAGACAACTTCTTATAGAAATCGTATTTGTACTTGTTATAATTCAACAAGTTCAAATTGATCGAGATTTTCTCCTGTAATTTGGTCAATTCCAAAGAAGTCTTGGTGTCGTTGACCAAATCGTTGATCAACTTATTTATAGATGAAGATCTCAGAGTGTTAGCGTTCAACTTCAATTGGTCCAACTTGACATCGACAATGACGTCCCCCAACGTAGAGTTGATGGAGGTGTTGATTTTGTAGTTGATTTTAATAGGGTCCCTTGGTTTCAAAAACGTTTGCGAGAGTAGTTCTAGCATTCTATTAATAGAGAACTTCTCCAATTTGAAGATCTTGAACAACAGCTCATCAGTTTTGATCATGATCACAGATTGCTGTTGTGAATGTTGAGAACGGATATCCTCGTGTTGTTTGGTCTTGTCGTCTACTAATTCGAACAAATTGTTCATCTTGATATAGTTGAAAAGTTTGATGAAACAGTCGTGCTGGCTAATTTCTTGGTAGCCGATCAACAGCGCCAAATCGTCGTTCACCACTTTCAACACCGTTGGGTAGCATTTGGGTTGGATAAAGATCTCTGCCTGTATCTGGGATGACTCTGGTGAAGAAGACCCAAATCTCTTGATATCCAACCCATCAAACTGTTGTTGAAGTCTCTCGACATCACTTTTACCACGTAACAACTCCTCATGCCATTCGACGATGTTGTTTGGAATCGATGTGTCTTTCAACTCCACTGATATACTCGAGAGAAATGAAGAAAATTTACGTCTAGTGGTGGAATCTGAAGGCTCATCGTTGAGAAGACGTCCTTCCACTCTTAGGGTAAACGAGGGCTGTTGCTGCTGCTGCTGTTGTTGTTGTGGCAATTGGCTCGGGTTCACCTGCCATGGCTGGTTCTCGGAGATGTTATAAATGAAGATCCTCAACACCTCATCCTTAGGGTCCTCGTCAGGGTTAGGGAGGGACCCGTTGTTGATACCACTTTGAAGGTCCTGGAGGTCGACCAATTTTCTGTTGATGATCAAATCGATCTGTTTCTCTCTGTTCTGCAACTTCTTGTACATCTCCACTTGCTCTGGGAAGAATTCTTCTAGCTCTTTAGGGATCATTGTATCTGTTGGTTTAAAATTGATTACTGGAGGTTGTTGATGCTGTTGTTGTTGTGGTGGAGGAGCTGGTGCTGGAGGTTGGCCCAGTCCATGCTGTCTTTCATCCTGTCCATACAGGCCTCTTTTATACAGACTTCTCATGGGAATGAGGTAGGGGTTTTGGTAGTGTTGAGGTGGTGTAACTGTGTAGAAAGAGTTGTTTATTATAATAAGTATCGTTTTTTTCTAAAGAAGCTTGAAATGGTGATAATTGGTGACACGGGAAAGCGAGAGAAATAATGACAGACGCGCTGCTGACCCGTAAGAAAAAAGATAATCTATTGACAGATCTACTACTGACACGGGATATTTGAGACTGAAAAATGACAGATATACCTCTTGTGGATTTAGTGATGCTTACCCTATGGCATTGACATAATTGGTAAGTAAAGTTAGCTGAGAGTCTTGACAGTGCACCAGTGCATAATAGTCTACAGACAATAAGACTGTCAAAATTCTACAAATATCAATCACACTATATTCATAACAAACATTCACTGATGATCATTTTATTTGGTACACTACAAGCGAGCACATCTATTCTTTAGCCAATTCCTCAACAATGATCGACTCTACCAATTTCACATCTGGTTTCTCAACGGTGATAACGTTCTTAGGCAAAGTAGAAAATTCTTTGAATTGTTGTGGCAATACTTTGTTCTCGAAATCGTAATCCTCGAACCCCTCCAAGGCCAAGTTGACAACTTCAGAGAATTTAGCTGGATGAGCTGTGGACAAGGAGATGTATGTGTAACCTGACTCTTGACCAGATTTGTTCAAAGAAGCCTTGATACCAACAGCAGTGTGTGGGTCAGCAATGTAACCGTTAGATTCGTAGATGTTCTTGATGGTGTCGACTGTTTCTTCATTGGTGACTTTGTAAGAGTCAAAGATAGCTCTAGTCTTTGTGATCAACTCTTTGGAAACTGTGAAGGAACCTTTAGAGGCCAAGTCTGTCATCAAAGAGTTCAAGTACTCACCAGATTTTTGGTCGTCACCTTGTCCCTCGGTAGCTCTAACCATGTACCATAATAATCTTTCGAAGTTAGAGGCAATACTTATATCCATAGCTGGAGAGTAAGTTGGGTTAGCTGGAGTCTTGTCATAGACACCGGTGTGCAAGAATCTGTTCAAGATATCGTTCTCGTTGGTGGCAATGACCAACTCTTCAATTGGTAAGCCCATCTCTTTGGCGTAGAAACCAGCCAAGATATCACCAAAGTTACCACTTGGAACGACGAACTTGACCTTGGCGTCTGGGTTGACAGCTTTCAATTGGAAGTAAGAGTGGAAGTAGTAGGAGATTTGGGCCAAGATTCTAGCCCAGTTGATGGAGTTGACGGCACCGACATGGTACTTAGCATTGAACTCGACATCAGCAAACACCTTCTTTACAATGTCTTGACAGTCATCAAATGTACCTTTGACAGACAAATTGTGGACGTTTTTATCGGTGACAGTGGTCATTTGCAATTCTTGGATTGGTGACACTCTCCCAGTTGGGAACATGATGAAGACACTGACATCTTTCTTGTTTCTCAAACCGTAAATGGCAGCACTACCGGTGTCACCACTGGTGGCTCCGACAACGGTGATGAAGTCTCTTTCTTCACCGGCCAGCTTCTTAGCGTTTCTTCTGGTAAGGAAGAACTCGAACAAGTTGCCGACAAATTGTAAGGCAACGTCTTTGAAAGCGTATGTTGGTCCATGGAACAATTCTAAGAGATACAAGTCATCTTTCAATTTATGGATAGGTGTGATCTCCTCGGATCTGAAAGTGGAGTAAGATCTTGTGACTAATTCTTTCAAATCGCCATCTGCGATCTCGGACTCTTTGACGTAGAGTCTAATGATGTTGAAGGCTAATTCTTGGAATGACAATTTACTCCATGACTCCAAGAAGTCTGATGGTAACTGAGGGATGACAGATGGGATGAATAATCCACCATCTTTGGCCAAACCGGTGATAACAGCCTCCTCGAAGGAGATACTCTCGTTAGAACTCGAACGTGTCGATCTGTACTCTTGTGACATCGTGTTGTGCTTGGTAACTATTTCCTTGAATCATCAGTCATTGAATAAAAAACTAAAATTTTTCAAAATCACATGACACATCGGCACGTGATATTTTTGATGTATTCAAGTCATGTGATATTGGTCACGTGTCGCGATGGAGGCCGTTACCGGTAGCGGTAGCGGTGTTTTATAGTCGATTCGAATTTGTCGATCAGTTGGCCCTGAATTCGAATATGATCTTCTCTTAGAGGTCTTTATGGAGTGTACAAGCACCTCGGTGGAACTCCCTCAGTTGCAACTTCTGTTCTCTGTCTGCTATATAGACATCACTTGATCTCTTTAATCTTGTCCTTGTTTTTATTCAACATTTCAACCTTACCCTCGTCTGTAATACTGAGTTCAATACCCATTCTCTCCAAAGTTCCCTCATCTTGCACTTGAACTTTTTCAGGTTGTAATTTCAGTACAAAGTCCTGATTCTCGGGATTGTTGTCAAGAAGATACCTCAAACATACGATAGCTCTCTCCTTGATAAAAGGCTCGTTTCTATCCAATTGACAATTGTTCAAGATGATCTCGAGAGTATGAGATTCTCTGATATAATTCTGATTCTTAGTGTCTTCGTAAACGAGAAACGTTATCAACTCGATGATGAGCGACTTCAACCCTGGAACAGGGTTTGCATTCACCACTTGAGCTTGTTTCAACGTCTGTCTCTTGTGTGTCTTCTCAAGCTTCTGCAACAAGGGACACAGTTTAGTGAGAAACTCATAATGATTGAAGAACTGGCGAGAATGGTCAAATCTCAGGATATTTGTCATGATGTCGACGATGCGGAATATTTTCTGCAAACACACATCTGTTAACTCATCATTGGCAAAAGTATCGTAGAGATCGATCAACCAGGAGAGCAACGAGGTCAATTGGAAGGCATCAAAATTGTCCTTGTTCCCCAAAATAATCTGAGCCATGTGCAAGAATTCAAGCTGGTCTTTGTCGTTCACAAGAAAATTCCAAAACTTGATAAAACTCTCATGGAGATACATCTTCTGGAAAATTGATAGTAAAAGGATCTCCAACTGGCTCAAATCACCTTCCTGATGGATACCTTGGTAGTTCACAAGTAATTTCTTCATCAAATTCAAGCTCACCTCGTCGTTGAGAAATTGGTATAAAAACTCACTCGAGTTGAATAGATTATTGAGATATGTCAATACAGTGATCTCTTGGTTCACGTCAAAAATGATATCCAGTAGTACATTTTTAAGGTACTTGAAAGAATACTCAAATCTCAAATCTTTTATATTTTCACCATCCTCCACATTTGGAGGAGTCAGTGATGAAGTCAAGTTGACCAAAAATTGGAAAATGGCAGTATTCAAATTTTTGCCCATCTCATCGAGCCTTCTGAAATTTATACATTTCAACAGGGCTTGATAAAATTGGAAAATTCTCGACCTCTCGTTACACGAAATCACCAAGTTACGCGCTAGAAGCACCGATCCTCTCACTATTCTTACAAGTTCACCCTCGAGTTGGGTCTCATCAGCATAGAATTCTATGATCTTTGTCATCCCCCTCCATGCATCTATAGATGAAGCCAATTCAGATCGTACCGCCTCGTCAGTGGCTACAAGCCCTATCAACTGTGATAGCTGTTGAAGACAACTATTAACAGTATGCAATTCGTGTTTTTCAACACATTCCAAACAGCCTTGGATCACCTCCATTGTGATCTCTACTTAAATAGTTAACTATTTAAATATTTAAAATAATTTTTTTTTTTTTTTCACTGCAGATGAGATGAGCTTCGAGAAATTCATTTCTAAATGATTTATTTTAACTATATGCTTCAAATGTGTGGATATCACTCTGAATCTGAATCTGAATCTTCGCCTTCATTTTCGAATTGATCCCCATTTACTTTTTTGACTTCTGGACCCAACCAGCCGTTTTCTTCGTCTTCATCTTCGTCCTCATCACTTTCACTCTCGTCTTCATCTCCTTCGTCTTGCTCTTCTTCTCCAGTTCCTTCCATTATAATATCTCCATCTTCACTCTCCTCATCAACTTCTAAATCATCTTGCTCTAAGTTTTTCATTATAGTTAAATCATTACTGCTCTTCAAGAACTCAATCATGTATTTGTTGTTGGCACCAGATTTCACAACTTCCTTGACTAATCTGTTCAAAAACCTTTGGATCAATCTCAACCCACTGGCAAATTCATGCTTGTGTCCAGAAATATATCTCCCGTGCTTAGCAAGCAACTCTTTTATCCAGATCAAATGGAATTCCAAGTGTTGGGATTCTAACAGTAATTCACCGATGAATACGAAAAGCTTTGAAAGGTAAACCAATGGGATCTGAGACACCACCAACTTGATGT
This sequence comes from Nakazawaea molendinolei, assembly GCA_030569155.1. Taxonomy (NCBI): domain Eukaryota; kingdom Fungi; phylum Ascomycota; class Pichiomycetes; order Alaninales; family Pachysolenaceae; genus Nakazawaea; species Nakazawaea molendinolei. The sequence continues at coordinate 343,459 of JAJMKB010000010.1, forward strand.
CTTTAACAGGAATAGACTCATAGACTCTCTGCGTGAGATACAACTCGTTCAATCTGAAAGACATGACCAACGAATGCAAGTATTCTTTCTCTTGAAGCATTGCCAACGTGGCTTCTGGAGTGACATCGACATCCAAATCATATGGATCGAATATCAACCCACTTTCAACGCTAAAGATAAGTAATCCTTCAGTTGATGCGACAACAAATTGTTCCAGAGTAGGAGAGAATTGTAAAGAAGTGACTCTGATTGCAGGTCTAGTTCTTCTCAACGAAGCATCTCCACGATTCGAACCGGGTAAGGAATTGTCAATTCTGTCTTCCAAATCTGAGTTCTCTCCATCTCTATCTATCAAATCCAAGGACCCACCTTCAGTTAATCTTTTGCTGTTCAAGAACTCCAAAGTACCATCGATCGACATATTCAAAGATACAGTAAACCTTTTCAACAACACTTCATTTTGGACATCATAAAGACATATAGAATTGTTGTTACCACCAGCAATGATACTTAGACCATCAAAAGAGTAAGAGATGGTTGTAAAGTATTTTGATCTGGCTGCATTCTTTGCGGTAAATCTATCTGCCAAATATCTTCCATTCAAGATATCTTTGCGGCCATCGATATGCCCTGTTTGCTTTCCTTCTTCGATATCCCAAAACTGGATATACCCGTCTAATGTTGAAACTGCCACTTCTTTGGAGTCTGGTCTCATCGCAATACTCAACACATCGGAATAAATGTTGAAAGGCTCAACTTGTTGAGATCTACCAAAAATATTCCATATCCTTATCGTTTTATCCCAAGATGCAGAGGCCAATGTAGAATTTTCTACACCGAAAGCCAAGGCCGAAATAGGACCTTCATGTCCAGCTAAGGTATCTAACAACTGAGCGGTTTGCACTGACCATACCTGGATTTCAAAACTATCCATTGAACCAGCACAAACGACTTCCCCACTTGGATCAACTGCTAAAGAGTTGAATTGTAACCTTTCAGAGGCGGTAAAAGTTCTGAAATTTCTAAATCTTATCAAATCCCACGCTCTTACAGTACCATCTAAAGAAGCACTGAAAAGCACTTGTCCTTTTTTGGCAAACTGGACCAGAGTAACTGCGGAATTGTGCTCTTCGAATGTGGCCAAACAAAACCCTGACACTACATCCCAGATCTTGATCTTACCATCATCAGCCAGCGTGACCACTCTGGCACCATCTGGAGAGTAGGTTAATGCATTGATAGAGTCGAAATGACCCTGTTGTCTCAAGATGTAAGATTCTGATTGCCATTCGTAGACCAATAACTGACCTAACTTCGAGGAACCAAAGGCTAACCACTCACCATTGGCATTGACTTCTACTGTGTTAACTTCATTTTGACCCATACTCAACTGCTGGATCATGGTGAAATCAGGCATTTCATAGATTCTAAACTCACCATTACTGAAACCAACAACAAGGATATTCGATTGAGGGTGGAATGTTGCACACTTCAATTTCGCTTCTGAGAAGAAGAAATTCTTCGCTGTTATTCTCCAATTCTGTGGTTCTTGTTTGTCCTCCTCATCGCTTTCATTTTCGCTATCCTCTGTAGGCTTTTCTGTGTATTCCCATGTGAAAAGGGCTCCATCTTTGGATACTGTGTAGATAATCTCCTGTGTAGCGTTGAAAAAGGCTTTCACCACGTAATCTCTGTGACCAGCAAACGTCATTGCTGCTGATTTTTCCTCGCTATGTAACGACCAAATACGAGCGGTCATATCCTTAGATGTGGTGATGAAGAATCTCGAATCATTGGACCAAGTGAGTGACAAGATATCGTTGTAATGACCAGAGTAAATTCTGTGACGTACAAAAGGTTGGAATTGTCTATCCTCTGTGAAGTCTGGAGTCTTCCAGATCTGAATGAATCTGCCACAACAGACACTGAAGAACTTCCCACATGGTGAGAACTGTAAATCAGACACTCTATCTTTGAAATTAAAATGATATAACACCACTTTTGAAAGGAAATTCACCAAGATTGCTCTTCCATCTTCATCTACGGATAAAAGCAATGTCTCTTGTTTGTTCAAAGCAATCTGCTGAATATTTTTACGGTGTTCATAGCTGAAAGTGAACGATTTGTTCTGCACCAAGTCGAAACATGAGACTCTGTTTCCTACTGGTGTCAATAAGATCGTACCAGCATTGTTGAACACAATATTACCTTGATGATACACTGTACCTAACAAGTTACTCAACTGAAAGTCACTCTTCATCTTGTTGTGAGATATGAATTTCGAGCCAATTGAACCTCTTCTGCTTAAGCTGAAAAATTTTTTGAAATTTTTTTTCACATCTAGTGAAAAAAAAAAAATCTTTGAGCTCACATGGAGATGAGATGGATATTTTTCCAATATCAAAACTGAAAACAAACAGAACTATGGCTGAAAAGAAACAAAATGGCGGCTTCAGTAGTCGTGTTTTGAATATGAAGTTCATGAGAAGTGCCAATGACTCTGAAAGCGTGAAAGAAGAGAACGAGACAAAGAAATTGCACGATCTGAGTGAATGGGTGTTACCCAACTTGTCAGAAAAGACCAAATTGAAGTTGGCTAGCAAGCCAAAAGTGAAGAAGGTTGGATATTCTTCAATACTAGCGGCTGATGAAGAGCCTCTCGAGTCTCGTTTCAAATATGCTGGAAAGCAAGCACCAGAAGAGGAACTGGAATCCGTGGAGAAATCATCAAAACGACTCAACAAGAGCGAGAAAGAATCTAAACAGTTCTTGGATCAATTGTGGAAACAGCAGAGAAAAGACGACGATAGCATACTAGACTCTTTGAGTAACGGCATATCAGGAGCTGGTGCTGGTACTAAAAGAGAGAACAGCGGAAAAGGCGACGGTAATAATGACAAAGGCGTGAAGAGAAGAAGGAAATGAATAGAAGAGCGAGCGATGGAGAAAGCAATGGTAGTGAAGGTTCAATTCAATTGTATATTAGTGACTTATTTTTTCTTTTTAGACTTGGAAACGGCTTTTTTATCAAGCCCACTCTTGATGACCAGCTCCCTTGTAGTCGAGTTGATATGTTTGAACCTATCAGGGCCAATGTGAACTCCTCCAAACCATCTGCTTACCACTACGATGCAATTCCACAGATCCATAATCGTTAACAAGTGCAACATTCTTCCTCCTGCCAGAGACTCTCCGTCATCATCGTAGTCTTGATACTGAATATCACCCACTTTTATGCGGTATGCCGTCATATTATGGCTTGATCTCATGATCTTTCTATCTTGTTTGAGTAATTCTAGCAGATCCATGGCTTCGTCGACGGAATGGACCTCTTTTATAAATGCTTGAAATGTAGATTTACGATCTGTGATAGGCTCAGAGGAGATCCATCCTTCGAGGGGATTCTTTATCTGAGTCTTTTCATTCTTCTCATCGTCCACCTTGACCTTTGAGAACCTTTGTACAAGGTCGCCTTCTTCTAATTGATTGACAAAAATGGTACCTTCTTCGTGGGTGTCTGTCTCTGGTTCTTCATCTAGTGTTATCTCTGCCTCGTCATGGAACAAGATCGCATCTAACTCCGTGAAAAAGTCAAATACACACACCATGTCTTCTGTGTATATGCTATCTAGCACATCCCCAAATAGACTTTCTAAATATCTATCATCGTAGGACTCTCCCCTAGCAGTTTTATCACTGTGAACTTGTATGATTTGAGGTTTTTCTTCAGGGTACTTTTCTGGAAAGCTCATCTGCACTAACACCGATTCATGTTGAGGAATTTTGAACTCGTACAACAAAGGAGCTAATTTTGTAAGATGATCTGGATATATCAGCTCAATAGCCCCTATTTCATCATTCAATTCCTCGGACTCCATCTCATATATTGAACCTCGAATACTATACTTTTATTTTGCAATTCTGGACTTAAAGATTCAAACGTGGTTTGAGCATGAAAAAATAGATCTGAATCTCTGTTTTTTTTAAAAACTCATCTCTCATCGATGTCGCTTGAAATATCACAGGAATTGAAATTGAAAGGAAACGAAGCCTTTGGAAAGAATGAATTTAAAAAGGCTGCCAAGTATTATAGAGACGCAATCAAATTAGATTCGTCAAACCCCGTGCTATATTCCAACAGGGCTATATGTTTCATCAAATTACAAGACTTCGAACGAGCTTTGCGAGATTGTGAACTGGGTTTGGAGCTTTCAAATGATTCAAAGACTACTCAAAAGCTTGAGTATCGTAAACGCATGGCATTGGATGGCTTGCTGACCAAAAATCTGACCTCGAAAGAAGCTTCAGCTGATGGCTTGCAGTCTATTGAGATAATCGAAGTGGAGGTAATACCGCCTGACTATAGATTGAAAGATGCTGGATATGTACCGATAACAAAGCATCAAACATTTGAAGACAACAGTGAAAGCCATAACGTAGCGAAAGGTATCAAAAACATAAGCATTCAATCCTTGAGCGATCCAACTGACGATTGGAAAGAGAAATCATTTAAATTATTTTAACTAGTGACCTCTTCTCTGCGTTCTCTGATAAGCTGCCAATCCTTTGTTACCATTGAATAGCCCTCTGGGTTGAACAATTTCCGAAAAGATATCAGGTAGGAAATCAATCAAGTCAATCTCCAAAACCTCGGAGATCACATATGGTGCCAAAAGAAACAGGACGAAAAGAATAAAAGTGAAGAAAAATAAGAAGGAAGAGAGGTGAATTGCTACCCTCCTTCTCTTTCTCTCTCTTCTTCCTAGAATCCTGGGTCTAAACTGCTTATTGGGCTTTAACCAGAGTAAAACAAGTGAGTGCACTTGGTCGATATAGGGGAAAATGACAAACGGAATCTGTGCAAACAATAGTATATGGCCCAAAATGAAATCTGCTGTGAAAAAGCTCATCTCAATCACTTTGCAAATATACTCTCTAATTGGTGCCGTGAAAATCGCCCAACCAAAACCAGAATTTATCCATTTACCTGACCACCATGCCTTATTGGATGCATCATCTCTGATTTCTCTGGTGAGAAATAAATCTATAACAATTTTGAAAAACAATCCCTGGATCAAAGCTGTGTTACATAACCCCAATATCGTTGATGCGTAATCATAATTTTGTGCAATGAACATCAGTTCAAAACTGATCAAATGAGAAATAAAGCACAAAGAATGCGAGATTATTGCCATCAATGCTGGAAATCTCTTGATAAGAAGAGTCAGAATGGGTCCAATCGCAGCCGAAACGATGAACAAAATCAAGACAATGCACGCATTGAAAACAATTGGCAGAAAGGAAATTGTTATCAATCTTAGAATGGAGTTACCATGCTCCCTATTACTGGTCTCATATTGAGAATTCAGAAACAAAAATGCAATGGTGACAACTGTTGTCCATAATAAGTGCGGCAAAATATCAGCAAATAACAAATTGATCGTTGAGGGTTTTTTGAAGCTTTTATTCTCTATCCCATTCTTACGACCTCGCTTCTTCTTGGATCCTGTAAATTGGGACCTATGATTTCTTCTGAATGAGGCCCAATCTGTCAAGCTGCTTCTCCAATTTCCACTACTAAACCAAACAAGAAACTTTCTATAATCAAGGAAGAACTCGCTCCATAAGAATTGATTCGGATTGAACAAAAATGGAGACAAACATAGTGCAATAATGGTGTACCATAAGCATAGGATCAGTAAATGCCACATGTACATTGAACAGAAAAGTAACATGCATACTGAAACTCCACCAAAATACAAACTTTCAGATGAAAACCTGGAGTATAAGGACACAAATGGTACTCTCGTTGTTGCGAAGCCCCTCCCTGTGGCAATATATTTCGCTCCTCCAATTTCTAGGTCACTGATCATTGATTGTGCGTAGATTTTACAAACAAAAACCTCGAAAACTGGAGAAAATGAACCGAAATGTTTCAAAACTCTTGTAAGAGCCCTCCAAACCCCCTTTTCGGTCATTTCCTGAACACATAAAGGAACAAACGAGATCAAGAATACCAGGGAATTCGAAATAATACAATGTTTGAGCCATTCGCAACTTGAAGCCATGCAGCTCCTAATACAAATCATTTGATCTCCTGAAAACCTGGCTCAATAAATAGTCACTACAATTACCCCAACTTACCAAATTCTGCTCTGATCTCCTTCAAAAATTTAGCCATATCCTTGTGGTAGTTGAAATTTTCCTGGATCCGAGCCACCACTTGGTCGTCCAATTGAGGCTCAGTTTCCCGAACCGAGTAATCTGTCGAGAGATCCAATTTAAAAGAATAGATTCTGTCATAGTTATTGAGATCGATATTCTTGAAACTGAATTTGAGCAAATCAGGACTCAACCCTTCAATTTTCAATCCTGTGTAACTCTCAAGTTTAGTCAATTCCGTCACGTTTAATCTCTTGTTCAACTTCAACTCTTGAGCTACATTGGACAACTCTTCTCTTTTCAGTTGTACTTGAGCATTCAATTCTTGTATCTTCAGTATGAGTTCGTTCTTAGATGCCTCGTATTGTTGTTTCTGGATCTCAAGCTCCTCGTTTTGCAATTTGGCCTGTTGAAGCTCCTCCACTTCCTCCAGGTTCTGTTTCTCCAAATCAGAGACCCTTTTGTTGATGTTTTCCACTTGGTTCAAAAGGTCATCTTGCTCTTGTTTGATCTCCTTCGTCACTTGCGCGTATTTATTGGACTCTTCGAACAAATCACTCCTAGCACTGGACATTTTATTCTCGAACTTTACACTGAACTCATCCATCTGGTTCTTGAGATCACTCTGGAACTGATCAAGTCCCGACATATCTGTAACAAAGTCGGTCATCACGCGTATTTATCTTTCTATATTGGCTAATTTCTTGTACACTCTGACTCTCTATAAGTTGTATTCCTGCTTCGATTTACGTTCAATTAATAACATACACGTTAAATGCAATTAATTTATCAACTCTTTGTTTTTGTTTTGATCGCTTCGAAAAGTCGTGCATTTTTCGCGCACAAAAGGTCGTGTAAATTCGACATAGAAAAGAAAAAAAGTGAGGTCGTGTAAATAGAAACTGAAAAAAAAACATGCATATACAAATTCACTAAATCCAAAACAAATCATCTATCAATTACATCAATTCAACTCATCGAAGGGATGGCCGAACGATCAGAGCCAACTAGAGATAACAAAAATGATAGAATCAAGTTACTCACTTTTAACACATGGGGTTTAAAATTTGTTTCCAAACACAGAAGACAACGGTTGTCCAAATTACTGGAACAGTTATCGTCAGCAGATCATCACGATTACGACGTGGTGCTGCTTCAAGAAATATGGTGTAAAGAGGATTGGGAATACATCGATTTACTATGTGATGGCAAATACCCTTATAGGCGTTGGTTTTCCTCGGGGATCATCTCCGGTCCTGGTCTAGCTATTCTCTCCAAGATCCCAATAGAATCCACCTTCTTATATCGTTTCCCCATCAATGGGAGACCCTCTGCTTTTTATAGAGGCGACTGGTACGTCGGGAAATCGGTGAGTGTGACGAAATTGGCACCGTTGTCTAAAAACTCGGCTCCAATTGCAATTCTAAATTCTCATATGCACGCTCCATACTCGCTTACCGGAGATGCAGCTTATTCTACCCATAGATCTTGCCAGGCCTGGGATTTTGCCGAATTGGCCTCTTTACTTTCCAAATCGGGATACGCCGTTATTGTGGTGGGTGATTTGAATTCGAGACCTGGCTCTTTACCGTTCAGAATACTTCTGGATGCTGGTTTGAAAGATAGTTGGGAATTGTTACATGGGGTACAAGACTTGAAAGAGATAGCGTTGATGTCACCTGAATTACAAATCTCTGTCGGTGGTACTACATGTGACTCTATCTTAAACACATGGAGAGCTGACAGGAGACCAGATGAAGCTTGTAGATTGGACTACGCTCTCATCGATCACAACAAATTGAATCCTGTAGAGGCACACGTTGAATTCACAGAGCAAATACCTAACGTAGGATCTTATTCGGATCATTTTGCATACACGACCACTTTGGAAATACTTCCCGTTAAAGATCATCAAATCTCAGAGATCGATAAAGATACCAAATTGCAGATATATAAAGATTTGCAATTGGAGATATCCAACTACGTCAACAACACTGTACCATTCCAAAGAAACTGGAGAGTTGCTCATTTTCTTGTCTCTGTGCTATTGATCATAGGTTGTTTGGTAGGTATCACTTGGGCTGCTAATAAGGCACCTTGGTCATCGGTTTTATTATCTATTTTCATGATTTTCTTAGCTGTCACAGGTATCGTTAACCTCATGATTGCATTGCTATTTGGAAGACTCGAAAGAAGAAATTTGGCCGAAGTTTACATGGAACTGGGCGATAAGATAAGGTTTATCCAGGAATTATAATTTACTTCTTTTTGACAGATTAGCTGATCCCGTCTTTTCAATTCTTTTGATACCTTAAATTCTTTATAATGATTAGGTCCATTTAAAGCTATTCCAAAAAAAAGTGTTTTGCTCGTCTCATTGCTTTGTGAAATGAAACAAACTGGGATGCTCAACCAGCTCTATCAGCATGCGAACAAAATAGAGTACAAAAAAAAAAAAATAAATGCGCAAACCCGGAATCGAACCGGGGGCCCAACGATGGCAACGTTGGATTTTACCACTAAACCATTTGCGCTTTTAGATGTTAGAGTTTGGTTCCGTACTGTATACAATATCATTAGGAATTGTAGCTAAGAACAAAACGAACTACAGCTCATGAGAACTCATTGTGATCATACGGTGGCAGGCAATTTATCGGAGATATGGTCATTAATTGATTAAGCGTTACATAGTACACATCAAAATTCATCTATCCAGCTCTGGGACTTGTATTTTTTTGACAAGAGATCGACTGATTCACACCTACTCTGTGCAGTTTCTAAATATGTTGGTAGTTCCTGTGGATAATGCAATTCTAAGAATGCAAGAAACAGATTCCAATACTTTGCACTTGTCTTCTCGTTGAACTCGATATAAAATGCTTTCAAGTCCAGCAACGAAATGACGGTGTAGCCTTGAACGACTTCAAAGATATCATCAAAGCTCGAATCCGAATTGGCAAGTTTCTTTCTAATTATTGTGAGTAGTTTCGAGCCTGCATCCAGGTCGTTTGCCTGAGTCATTCTCTCGAGGTTCAAGAGCATGAGGAAAATTTCAAAGTCCTGAGAATTATTGTTGTACAGATAGAAGATTAAATCTCTAGCCTCAACGATCTGTTCTGTGAAAACATAGAGCTGAGCTAGTTTCAAGATTATCTTGGAATCGTTTCGTAGTACAAGTCTAGCTCTGATACATAACTCTATCAGCTTGTCCAAATTTGAGTTTGATATTTCGAAATTGATGAATTTTAACCAAATTTTGTTGTTTGTTGGCAAGATTAAGATGCAACGTTCGTACAATTGTACGACTTGAGAGTAGTAATCCAGCTTGTCCTGGTTTGTGGTCATTGAGATGATATAAGTTTCTTTGAACTCCAAGTATCTCAACCAACTCGCCACGAGGGAGTCTGAGACCGGTTTGGTTGGATCGTAATGATTTTGCAATAATGGTTTCTCAAACTGGTACAATTGGAACGAGTGGAACTGGGTCGTGATGTACATATCAATAAAGAGCTTTCTCAATTTTTTACGAAGATCGTTCAACGTTTGTGTGTCATAGAGGTCCTGATAGTTCAAGTTGTATTTTGACTGAAGATCTTTCCTGTTGATGATGTATTGGAATTTTTTCAGATCTTCGTTCTCGATGTGTTTGAACCATTTCTCTTGAAACTTGGAGTACATGTAGATTGGGAGTTCGATGATCTTTCTCAATAAAGAGAAGTAGTTGAGGTACAACTCGTTCTGCCAGAGGTACGAGAGATACAAGTCGTAGAATTTGTCACTGAAGTAATGATAACCGATAGCTTTCCTTGCTCTTTCAAAATATGTCATCACCTCTTTGGTGGAGCTGGATTTGATAAACATTATGAATTCGATATATTTGATCCATATCACTAATGAGTGAGGTAATGTATCCAACAGTTTCTCGTAAATTTGCACACTTTCCAGAGTAAGACCCAATTTGAAATACCATTGAGCAAAGTCTGTCCAATAATGCTCCAAATAAGGGTACCTATCGAGTAAGTTCTCGTAACTCTTGATCAATAAAAATTTATCGACATCACTAGAATTCTTCGATACTCCACCGTTCAACCCTTCGGTGTAAGTGATTAATTCTTTCCATTTTGCAAACGATGTCTCTCCGGTCAACACCTCTTTGGTGTGACGCACCCATGTGTCATCAAGAGTAGCACCTTCTGCTATCTCGATCGTCATTACTTACTAGTCAAATCTCTACCAGCCTTCATTTTTTCACTTTATCTGCCATTTTTTTGTATTTGTGTCACGTGTCAGTAAGGCAGGAAAAAAGATCAATTAGAAAGGGGAGGGGGTATGAAAGGGGGTGAATTGGTGAACCTGAAGTATTGGATTGGTACGATACTGGTAGTGGGAAGAAGTAAGTATAGCAACAAAACATGGGGGTAACAGATCACTCCTAATGTAAATAATGAGAGATAAATTAGTTGGCTAGTAGTATGGAGAGCGCGAATTTGATGCTTCAGTAAGGGATCTGTCAAAGCTTCAGGGGTGTCATATAGAGGACATATATCAGCTCATGGCCTGAATTATATCTATTACCTCAATTAATCTAACCACTTTGATTGCATCAGTTCTTTTCAATTGAGAGTTCTCTGATTACCATCTCAGCTTTATAAATAAATAAATAATTAATAATTAAGAGAAATTGTGGATTTGAGTTTAATTTATAGTTCCATTTTAAAGTTTATCGAAATATGCAAGTTAAATTTTGCCACGATATAAATAGCTCGAATTCAGCCACTGTCAATAAAATAAGTTATATAGTGTATATAAACTAATGAGCTTATCGGGTAGTGAACTCATCTCGAGTTAGCTGACAGCTTGCTAGTAGTGAAGTACAGAGTCATCAGCTATGTGGATGAGTGGCAAGCATATTACTGTCAGATGAGTGAGCTATTGGTAAATCATTATACTAAGAATAGATCAGCACCTGGTCCCCTAACCTATCAGGAATCAATTATCATTAGCTAACATACTAACTAGTCGAGTAAAGACTGAAGACTAATCAGGCGATTTAGCATTCAACAGGCCAAAGATCAATTGATAACCTGCCACGTACAATTGAGCTAGTAAACGATTTATTTAGCGGAGTGATTTACTACACAACCAGCTCACCAGAGATCAGTTAGTTAAGACATTAGGTAATCACCTGATCGTCGTGACACTACTGAGCTGTCGGCTAATCACTAGTCAAATGCTAACGGCCGCTTACTACTAGTCACTTACCAGTGGTACTAGCCACTCATCATCAGTCACCAGTAGTCAGTTGTCACTAGTCAATCACATCTCATCACTAGAAATAGCCACACACTAGCCACACACACCAGCCACAACTACAAATATCAAGAATGCAGTCTATAAATTCATTCAATGCTATAAATCATTAATCATAAAAAATGTTACCGGCCAATTCCAGGTTGAGTCCGTTTATCATGTTACCCAAGTTGACTCTTTTCGCGTCGGTGGAATCACCAAGTATAGGTGAAGGAGGATAAGTGTTTGGAGGTGTGATCACCAACTCGTCATCGACAGTGCACGATGAAGAGGAAGAAGACGACGAAGAATTGAAAGGTGTTTCGGAATTGAGTAAATTGGAAATATCTGGATGAGTTTTTGTGGATGGAACAAAAGTGGTCTCCATTTCGTCGCTCGAGTTGTCATCGACATGGTTGTAAGGAATAAGACAAGAGTTCAAAGTTGGATCACAATCAACAGACAATGGTCCCACAGATGAGAATTTCTTGATGTTCAAGATATCGTGACGGAACTCAAAGAGGTTGTGTCTCTTGAATGGGTTCAACACCAAGTATTTTTGCGACAACAAGTCGTAAATCTCCTGAGAGATTGGTAAAATTTTCAACAAGATGGAGGAATCTTTCAAGAAAGCATTGAAAGTGTTATCCTTCATCGACAGTTTCAACCATGGGTTTCTAATACTGATCAAGTTGATCAAGATGATCGATAAGGACCAGACATCACCTGCATTGGTTGGGATCTCTCCCTCGATTTGATAATCGTTACGTTCTGGAGCCATATAGTAAGACGAGCCACACGATACAGACGATGAGATGTACTCTTCAGTCAACGAGAGCCCGAAATCGGCAATCACCAATTTGTTACCGTTATCGGCAACCAAGATGTTCTCCGGTTTCAAATCACAATGGTAAACCGAATGAGAATGACAATAGTTGATGGCATCGACCAACTGGATGAATACCGTTTTAATCATATTTGGGTTATTCTGGTACAACTTTTTATCTACGATACTTTGGAAAAGATCACCTTCTTCGTAGTAGTCCATCACCACAAACAAACACGATGGGTTGTCATACACTTTGTAAATGGACAAGATGTTTGGATGTTTGTGCACTTTCAACTGCAACGAGATCTCTTTGAGAATCTTACAGTTATTGCCGTACTTCTCGATCAACTTCAAGTTGAGCAAATTGTTATGGATTGCAAGCTCTGTTCCAGCCTGCTGTAACAAGTTGTACTCCAAATCTTGAAGGAGTTGTTTACTGGTACTCTCCAGAGGATGTGGTTGTTGTTTTTTCAATATCAGCTTGATAGCGTACAATTTGTTGGTGTACAAATGTCTAGTCAAATAGACGATCCCATACGAACCAGACCCGATCTTCTTGATGATCTGGTACCTATCGTTGAGAACAACTCCTGCTAATAAGTCTGACATGATCGCTCTATTCTATTCTAATTGTTTCTGTTTCTATTACTAGATGGACCAGTCTGACACGAGTCATGGGGTTCCATCTCTTATAAACTCGCAATTGGGGGTTTGTATGAAAAACAAGAGGGGTGGAGTGATTCTTCACCCCTCAGAGGGGAGTCCCATTTCCACAGAGTGGTGCCACACAATAAAGCGCACACCTGCGCATACAAAACATGAGCCGATGCATCCCATTTGCACTGAGGTGATCCCATTTTATGCGCAGTTCTCGGCCTTTGCCCGAATCCAGGGATCCACTTTCCGCAAACGTCTTTTTTACCCGATTGGGAAGTCCATCGCTTTCTCGTCCCACCATATCACGTGACCGTTGGGAACGGTTCGATTTTTTGGGGCAGTCAAATTTTTACGCGCACTCAAGGGTAAAATTCAGCACATTTTTCACACTGGACTTAAAAAAAAAGTTTTTCACATTTTTCACTTAAACTTTTTTCACCAACTATTCAAGAAAATCAAGATGGCTCCAGCTGTAAGTATTTGAGTTTTATTAACCAAACTGTTCTCCAGTTAATGTTATAGTGATCTCGTTAGAGTCATATTTAACTTACTGGGTGTCTGTAATCGTCTTTTGTCAGACGTACACTTTATGTCGTGCTAGAATCATAATCGTTTCAGTATACAAAAAGTGGACATTTCATGCCATCTGGTGTGAAATGTTTAGAGATCCCTCAAGTAATTGAATATACTCTTCGTAGATCACGTAACTGCACTCTCTCTCTTTTTGTACCCCTAGTACATCTCCTAACACCTCTCCAGCAAAAGAAACAAACCGTTGCTAAGAAATTCGTCGTTGACACCTCCGCTCCAGTTGAGAACGGTGTCTTTGACTCCTCTGCTTACGCCAAATACTTGATCGACCACATCAAGGTTGACGGTAGAGTCGGTAACTTGGGTGAAGACATCAAGGTTGAGGAAGAAGGTTCCAAGATCGTCATCATCTCTACTGCCAAATTCAGCGGTAAATACTTGAAGTACTTGTCCAAGAGATACTTGAAGAAAAACCAAATCAGAGACTGGATCAGATTCATCAGTGTCAAGAAGAACACTTACCAATTGACCTTCTACTCCGTCGCTGCTGATGAAGAAGAAGATGAAGAGTAAATTGCTTAATTTCATATTCTTTTCTCACCATTTTTTAAATTGAAGTTAGTTTAACAAATTAACATCATCTTGCTCTGTAGTTTAATGTCCATAAATATATTTATTTAACCATCTGTATCGATTTGAAGTAGTTTTCACTGGTTCAAGTTGACTGAAAAACTTGACGTCGGTCGTGTGATAGTTATCAAATTGTGTCACAAAAAAGTCGTGTAGATAACGATCAATTTATATACGTCTTGCTGGAATATTTTGAGGATCAGTTAGATCTTTTAATTAATATCAACTAACTCTTAAAGAATACTAACAAAGGACCAATTCCATCTCAAGAGGTGTCTATTAATAAGGATTATCTATAGAGTGACACCTGTTTTTGAGAGACCTGTTGTGGTATTGGATCTGGTGACATTGTTTACTAGTTAGCGTATAACGATCAATTGATCAAGAAACGACGCGAAGAAGCGGAGATTTGGGTGGATAATTCCAGAATCTCCAGCTAGTGCACTCAGAACAGGCTTATAATTGTCAGCTGAATTGTTTGCCTTGCTTTTAAACGCCCAGTTTAGGTGATATAGTACCGTGGACCGTGAAGAATCTCTTATTATATTTGAGTTGGGCCCCACTACAAAGCCCCTCTACACAGTATCGACTAGAGGACCATCACATTATCACTGTGTTGATAATACTGAGACTAAGGTGAATAAGGTGCTTTTATACCTGTCCAGAAGTGATACGAGATCTCTTAGCTCAGTTTATTAAACTGACCTCAAGACATAGAGACACCTTTATTAAAGAAGAGACTGCCACTAGTAACATCAACTAGTCCATACTTGGGTGTTTTTTTTCACAAGAGTTATTTAAGCATTGAAAAACGTCAAAATATCTCGGCTAGAGTTACCCTAGTTATCTTTTTGCAGTGAGAAGATTTGACTTGAAGAATTCACCGGAAAACACTCAGTCGAAAGTTGCATTTATTTGGTGGTACCAAATCCTGTAAATATATAAAGGTCTGAGTCAGATCCACCCCAATATGTCACTTGAAAACGATACAAGACTCGAATTAAATGACAGTCAAGATTCAAGTGATGGTGAAGAACAATATGTTGAATTTGATCTCGGTGCGAACAAATCTGGTATTGTATCGAATAAGATCAAGAACAATTCAACCCTGGAGTTGATCAAATACGGAAAAGGTAATAAGAAAAGTGCGAGCAATCTCGATGTTTCGAGCACGAGAAAAGCTTTAGATTCAGTTCACATTTCAAATGAGAACTCTGTGCGAAATTCTGGATTAAATCCAGTAACAAACTCAACAAACCTCGATACAGAGAGTATTATTCTTTCAGAAGAAGAAGAGGATTCAGATCTCGATCTGGACTGGAAACCGATGAACACGGAGTTGGATATCGATATGTATGATGAGAAGGGTAATTTGATAGCCAATTCAGACGAGATCTTCTTGCAAAACAATAAAGAATTGCTCGAGGATGGCTCGAAATTGGGTTACACAAGAATCGCAGCAGAAGAACAGGTTTCGAAATTTAATCTGATAAACAAGGAATTCGATTATTTGTTCAACAAGGAACATGAAAAGGATCCCAATAAATTGCATAGTGAACACAATCTGGGGTCTGATAACAAGATTTATTTCAATATTAACGACAAGATGAACCACAATTCCAAGGAGAGTTTACTGGATGTGGAGGAAATGACAACAGTGTCACAATTAAACTCGACAAAGGAAATGTTAAAAGATTCACAGAAAATCGCATACGTTGGGTTGGTGAAATTGATAATTGTAGATTTGGCCATCGATCTTTCCCGTATCAGTTTGAATAACAACTCGATCAAAGCTAATAAGAGAATTTCAACATCCCACCTGAGTCTCCAACAATGGTCTATCAAGATGATGGACAGATTGTTTGAGCATATGGAATTATCTAGTGAGGAACGTGTAATGATACAACAGTTGAGTTCACATGGAATCGAACCAAAAGATTTGATACCTTCACTTGTCACCATTGAATCACTTGACAATCCTCTTCTCAAATCCCATGACGAGACTCAGTTTATAAAGCAAGGTGACAACGATGATTTGGACAAAGAAACTTTGCAAGTAGACATCAAATGGACTTTAGTGTGTGACTTGTTTTTAAATTTGATATTTGATGCAGTTTACGATGCTCGGTCCAGAATGTTATTGTTAAAATTCGGTGAATATCTCGGGATCTCCAACATAGAAATCTTTCAATTTGAAAGAAGAATCACCGATCTCTTAGAAATCGAAGAGAGTTCTGAACAGATCTGGAACGAAAGAGAGATTTTGGAGTTCAGGAAGAACTCAAATAAGAAGAAGAAGATGATGTACATTGGATTAGCCACATTGGGAGGTGGTTTGGTGATAGGTTTGAGTGTGGGTTTATTGGCACCTGTTATTGGGGCCGGTATGGCAGCAGGTTTGACAACTTTGGGGGTGACTGGATCTTCTTCATTTTTAGCCGGAGTAGGTGGTACTTCTATAGTGACCACGGTGGGTGTCTTATCAGGTGCACACGTTGGTTCAAAAGGTATGCTGAAGCGTGTTGGTAGTGTCAAGACTTTTGAGTTTAGACCTATTCATGATAATAAGCGTGTCAGTTTGATCATCACAGTGAGTGGGTGGATGAACGGTAATGAAGATGATGTGAGACTTCCCTTCTCCACAGTGGACCCTGTAATGGGGGATATCTACTCTTTGCTTTGGGAACCTGAAATGTTGAAAAGTACAGGTCAAACCATCAACATTTTGGCTACCGAGGTCTTGACACAATCTATTCAACAGATTTTAGGATCCACCATCTTGGTAGCGTTTATGGCTTCTATTCAATGGCCCATGATGCTTTCGAAATTGGGGTATTTATTGGATAATCCTTGGAATGTGTCGTTGGATCGTGCTTGGGCCGCTGGTGTCATTTTGGCCGATACTTTGATCCAAAGAAATCTTGGTGTTAGACCTGTCACTTTGGTTGGGTTCTCATTAGGTGCCAGGTTGATCTATTCATGTTTGTTGGAGTTACAAAAACGTGGCGCCTATGGGTTGGTTCAAGATGTTATCTTATTTGGATCTCCTGTGGTGTTCAGACACGATGAAGTGGCTTTTTGTAGAACGGTGATCAGTGGACGCTTCATCAATGGTTACAGTAAGAAAGACTGGATCTTGGGGTATCTTTTCAGAGCCACAAGCGGTGGTTTGGGTACTGTGGCAGGGTTAGCGGCTATCGAAGATGTCCCTGGAGTGGAGAATTTCGATTGTACCGAATTTGTCAACGGTCATATGGAGTACAGAAAGCAGATCCCTAAATTGTTGAAAGAGTTGAATTGGGAAGTTTTAAACGAGGAATTTGTCGAGATTGACGAGCCTCAAGATTTGGAGAGACAGAGAGAGTTGATTCATGAGTTTGAGAATGTTAAGGATGATATGGACAATAAGAAGACTAAGAAGAGGTTTTTCAGTAAATGGTTCAAACCTCAGAAGAAAGAGTGGTGGGAAGTGTATGATGAAGGTCGTAAAGAGGTGGAAGAACGTCAAAAGAATAAGGAACAGAATGAAACTGATGAGCTTTTCGACATCGATGAGATTGCAAGAGAAGCCGCTAAGATAGAAGTAGCAGCTGAAGTCAAGACACCCAAGTTGTCGAACGATGCATTTCAACCGAGATCTTTCAAGACTAAATCTGCCGAATCAACTCCAGTACAGAATAAAGAAGTTGAATTGGAGACACCTGTGGATGTTGATGATTTCAAGCCTCGTGAGTTCAAGAGTCCTAAATTTGTTAACAAACACGACGAGATGAGTAGGAGCTCTCTGTTGTTGCAGCACGTGACCATCGACTCGAAGGCTGACGTAATCGAGAAGCCGGAGGGAATTTCTAAAGAGGTCACCGAGAAGCCGGAGGGAACTTTAAAAGAGATCACCGAGAAGCCGAGAGAGGAGGAGGAGGAGCATAAAATTGAAACGAAAGCCGAGGACACTAAACCCAATTATTTCTACGACGACGACGAGTTTCTCAATACAGGAGACGATATAAAGATGTCATTTGCTTAACATTTACACACTTGCATACATTTATATAGGATCGATCTATACCTTACAAAAAGACCTGGGCATTAATTTCGACAAAGGAACCAGCGTATGGGATATCAAAGTTGTTCAAGACCTCTGGATGTAAGACACCGATCTTACCGATCTCCTTAATCTCTTCACCATCTTTCAATCTCAAGTAAATCTTAGCACCTCTTTGTGGGAAGAAAGTGCTATAAGAATCGTCCTGTTTGATGTAGAAACCTTTAGCCTTGGAGTTTGTGTCCTCCAACCAAGGTACTCTCATAGTTTGCATGATCTTTGACAACAAACCTTGGACGTATTCGAAACCTGAGGTCTTACCGACGTAGATAGCGGCCCAGTTTCTCTGGTTGAAAGCACCTCTTTCCAAAGAATCGTCTTTCAAGACGATGTCACCAGCTTCGAAAATCTTGATAGGCAACGAGTGCTTTCTATTCTCTTTTATGGTCTTCAAGATCCCTGGTAACAAAGTGGTACGGACCACTTGGTATTCTACGGTTTTCGGGTTGGCCAATTTGACAGCGGTCTTGTTGTCGTCGACCAACTTCAAGAATTTGAAGTTCTCGTCATGGGAACAAAGAGTCAATGGCATAACTTCGGACCAACCAGCTTGAGCGGTAGCGATACGAAGGATATCACTGATCTTGTTGATAGGTAAAGGCCTTGAGGTCAACGAGGTGACTTTGTTCTTGGACTCCGGTAAGATGTTATAACCATAGGCAATGGCAGCATCTTCCATGATATCACATTGATGTAAGACATCAGGTCTTGTGATAGGAATTTCAACGTCCAATCGATCACCTTCGGAACCTACAACTTTCAAAGACATCTTCACCAACAATTTGGATATGTCCTGTGTGGATAACTCCAAACCGAGACAAGAGTTGATGTATTCTTTAGAGCAAGACATTATTCTTGGGTCGAGTTGTGGTTGGATACGGGACTCGTTGTTGTGTTCGCTGATGATCTGGACAGGTTCCACGGTGAAAGGCTCATCACAGTATTTGGAGAACATGGCTACCAATTGGTTGACTACGACCTCAACTTTAGTTCTATCTGTTCCTGTGATGTCCAAAAAGACGTTACGTGTATCTAAGGTGATCTTGGAATGATCCGAGTTGATGATAGGAGGCATCGACCCCACGGTGCCCTCGCTGTCCAAGATGACAGGGTACAAAGGAGAATCCTTGATGATATGCAAATATTTGCCCAAATTCTTATCCAGTTCGTAGAATTGCATCATTTCAGCCCCAGTCATCTTCTTGGTCTGGTTCAAAGGTACAAAAGAGAACTCTGAAGGTGGTAACAGTTCGTAGGTGAAGGGACCTCTCAACTTGTCCAAATCGTGGGTACCCATGGCTACCAAAGTTCTGTTACGACACAAATTGGTGTGTAATTTGTCCTGTAACGAGATGAAAGAGTCATAACTTCTCTTGGTGAACTTGATATTTCTCAAGATGGCAGCTGAAGCATATGGACGTACTTTAGAAGTCGATTCCTTGATCGTCAACGTTGTCTGTGGCTCACACAAGTACCTGAAATTTGGTCGTGGGGTGTTGCTCAAAAACTCGTTCAACAGTTGCGCAATACCTTCGATACATAACATATCGTATCTGTTGGCTGGGATCTCGATCTTCAACTGAGGTCTTTCATCGGTACCTTTACAATCCTCGGTGGTATCTTCGTCTAATTCTATTCCAAACTCGAAACATAACTCGTCAAACTCCTCGTTGGTATAATTCTTCCCCAACAAGTCGTACAAATCTTGTTTATCAACGGCAATGGTAGGCATGGCTATTGGTTACCTTGTGTTCAAGTGTATCTTCTAATTGATGTTTAAAACATTCAACAAAATTTTTTTTTTTCAACCGTTTCTGAGTCAGGTGCACTTTTGGGTGAATTTTGCACGACTTTTATTTAGGCTCAGTTACACTACCAGTTGATGATGTTGTTGATGGTGTTGTTGTTGCTGTTGCTGTTGTTGGAATAACTGGGATTTCTTCTTCTTGATGAGTTGAAGTCGTCTTTTAATTATAGCCCCGTTAGTCGAATCAATGGAAGGTTCATCGTTGTCTGAGAGACAGATAAATAAGATGTTCAAGTTACCGAGTAAATTCCTATGATCGATGACTCTCATGCCAATACTTTCAAGTAATTGCTCAATGTTCTTGTTTAGAAGTAGAAGAGCATATTCGAACTTCTCCACGTTGTGTAAATTTTTAATCCAGAGTGGGAACATGGAAACACTCAATTGAGATATGGGATCGTTGATATAGGAATGGCTACCGAATATTTCAACCGGATATCTAAGAGGTATCAGAAGATAATACGACAACCAATTCACTAGCAAAGCGACCAAATTAAGAATGAATGCGATCTGTTCGAACCCATTTTTAGTGAGATGTCTGATCGAGAGTGGTAATCGATGACCCAAGATCATAAACTCATTTGAATAATTATTCACCTGCTGAATAGGAAAGAGATTACGAAGTTGGGATATTGTCTTGATCTTCACTTGTTTCAAAGTCTCCTCAGCCATTTTCTCATTGTTGACCACTATTCCAAAGGCGTCTCTGGTATCGTTGGTCAGTTTATCCAAATCTGAAATGACCAATTTGAATTTCTGAGATGTAACTCTACTAGACTCTATCTTTAGTTCAAGTCTTCCAATCTCTTCCTTTAGTGTACCGAGTTTCTTTTTCAAGCCGTTGGTCTTGATCGTGTATAGTTGTATTGAGTTTGTCAATATCTTTTCAGAGGTTCCTGCCTCCAATTCTTGTGATATTTTCTTAGATAGCACCAGTTTGTTCTTCTCACTGTCTTTGATACACGATTGAAGGTTATTCAATTTCATCAATTGATCAAAAGATGAAGAAGCTCGAGGGTGGATTAGATCTGCTGTCAGATTGGGTAAAACTGCCTTTGTGGTATTTTGGGCGTTGGGTACCGCATAAAACCCGTCAGTAAGTTCGATGATAATCGAATTGTCATCTTTAACCAGATCTTGGTCGAGTTTCTCTCCAATAAAGATCAAATTTGCAAGTGATAAATTGACATTGATCAGAAGTACCCATTTTTTGTTCTTTAAACACCATATCTTGATGGTGAATGTGTCAAATTTAGCACAGTTATAACAAGAAAGATCAAACTCGCTGAAAGAAGGATTCATCTCTCTGTATTTGATCTCAGAGACATAGAGAACTTTATCTGTATGGAGATCATGAATTGAGAAGAAAGTATCGACTATTCTCAGCTGAATGCTGTGATAATTAAGGGATTGTCGTTCTTCAGGATGTGATTCTATTTCATCTTTGGGTGTGTTTGTTTGTTGGTGTGATTTCTCTGTTTCTTGGGTCTCTAAGTTACCTTGATCTGCTTGAAGATCATTTTCTTTAGATATTAAATCATTTTTGATACGATTTGAAGGGTCTTTTTGTGTTGAAGGGTGATTCTGGGTATCCAAGTAATCTTCAGTATTGTTTCTTCTATCTTGTTGATCTTCTTCAAGCTTCAGCTTGATAATCTTATGAATTGAATTATCATTTTGGTCAGAAACAAGATCTGAGTGATTTGATTTGTCCGTTTGACTAGTCACTTTATTCCCTTGGTGATCCAATGTCTTTATTTGGTGATCCAATTGATCAACGTGGTGATCTTGTTCATATATCTCATCCATCTTGGTCTCTTCATCTACTCCATTACCTCCATCTAACTTATCCATACCACTGAAGTGGTTCACCAGTTGATCCGACCCCTCTAATCCTTCCCTTTTATACCCCAATTCGCCTCTCTGAGTATTCAGTCCATCAAGAGCCCTTAGATGAACATCTGAGTGTCCCTGGTTCTCTAACAAACCTTCACTCTGTGTCAGGTCGTCTCTACCAGCCTTGAAATAGTACCCCAAATCACTCAAACTCTTAGCCTTCACCACCTGTTTTCTTCGCACTGTTCCAGGCTCCAAGTTCAAATTGCACAAATGACAAGCTCTGACATGTCGAAGTCGTCTCTAATCAGGTTAGTTAACTGTTGATGATTGTTGATCAGGTTTTATGGTAAGTAAATCAACTCACTTGGGATGGTTTTAAAAGATTATAAAACCGAACATCTGAAGATGTCAGTCTAGTTGTCTTCACTTGAGAAGACGATGTCGATAGAGACATCCAGCTGTTGTTCTCTCTAGTTGTACCTTAAAGGAACACTTTATCAGTTACTTAGTATCACTAACTAAATATCTTTAAGTATTATATCAAAAAAAAAAATATAAATTATCAACTAGAGATCTTATGTAATATCAACAGGTATTAAAAAAATAGTGAAAAATAGTATTTAACAAGGTGAAGCATCACCAAAGTGTTGGGAAAAAGATACTCGCTTCAGTAGGCTAAGCGATAAAAAAAAAACACTACTGGTTTAAAGCTGTAGAGATTGTGAAGTGTAGACAGATCAGTTAGACCATTTAACAAGTGTTGATACAGAGGAACAACTAGTGAAGCTAGTGAAGTTCTCAAGGCTGGAATCTGTATATCAACAGCGTGTTGAGCTGTATCAAGTGTTCAGTAAGCTCTGCTGTATTAGCTGCCTTAGCTGTTATAGCTGCCTTAGCTGTCTTAGCTATATAATAAGCTGGTACAGAGTACTTATAAAGTACTAAAAGAGTACTGATAGAGTACGTACTGGAGGTGCTTCACAAAGCTACCAATTAGAGCTATCCATTAAAGCTTTTCATCGAAGCTGTTTACAAAGCTGGTTACAAAGCTACTTAGTAACAGTACAGCTTCTTCCAAGAGTATCAGTTCAAGCTTTCTATCAAAGCTTTCTTTAAACCTCTTTGGTCGAGTCAGTTACTCTCACTTAGTTGATTACTATAGTAAGATTTCAACTATAGGGGCTGTTTCAGTGTGTTAGAACACAACTGTTAGCTTGTCAAGTGAAGAGTTGTCTAGCTGTGTTATCTAATCAGTTGGTAAAGTTATATCACTGAGTTAGAAGTTACTCAGCTAGTGAGGTAGTGAAATAGTTTACTTAGTTTATTATTCACTTAGCTATAAAGATAGCTAGTTGACCAGTGAATTAGCTGGTAAGTGAGCTAGTAAAGTAGCTATCTAGTACGCTGGCTAGTATATTAGTTAGCGGGTAGATTAGCTAGTAAGTTAGCTAGTAAGTTAGCTAGTAAGTTAGCTAGTAATTTAGCTGGTAAGTTAGCTGGTAAGTTAGCTAGTGAGTTAGCTAGTAAGTTAGCTAGTAAGATAGCTAGTAAGTTAGCTAAGTTAGCTAAGATAGCTAGTAAGTTAGCTGGTTCCTCAGTGAAAAGTCAGCTAGTAAGGACCTAGTCACCAATAACATCACACTGCCCATACAGAGATGAAAGACTTTATCATCTGTTTATCGCATTTCTGCGAGATCCATGGCCCTACATCGATCATTTGTACACAATCTTTCCAACAGGACACCAGTGATCCAAGTCCAAAGACAGACTTCTCTCTGGTGACATGTCTTTCATGTCTGATATCACTCCCTGAACATACTTCCGTGATACGTACCAAAGAACCGGGGACTGTGTTCATCTCTCAACAATACCCTTCATCTCAATCTAGATATAAAGTGTTGAGACAGATAGTGATGAAATGTTTGAGTGTAGAGACTACCTATGACGATTTGAAACCAATCATGTTTGGTGAATCTTCGCTAGGGTTTGCCATACTGATGTCTTTCAAGATCAAAGATAATACGGCAAGAGGATCCGAAAGGAAATATGCTTTCATAGTGTTAGCAGAGGAAGAGAACGAGTTGATGAGAAATTGGGATTTGATCATCGTCAGTCTCAGTACCATGATCAAAACTATCAAGGACAAGATATCCCATCTCGAGTCTACTCAACAACTGTCAGATAATAACAACGAGAGGTTCTATAGAAGAATCTTACCCAAACCAAAGAATTTGATCGAATTACTCAACGATGACAATTTCTTTGTCAAAGTACACCTATGGAGCAGTAACTTGTTGAAACATTTGAAGAATGATTAGATGACACTATTTAACGATCTATAAATAAATAACGAAATAAATAATTACAACTCTCAAGCAGTCTCAGGGTAACTTCTCAAATCAAGAGTCACAGTCTTGGAACTGTTCTCGCTCTGATTTCTAAAGATACCTATAAGAGAGTCACTTTTCTCAAACAAGGAATTCTTCAAGCTGATCACGATGAATTGGAAATTCTCGTTACAGTTGTTACGGATATAGTTGGCCAACCTGTTCACGTTGGAGTTATCCAAAGCTGCATCGACTTCGTCCAAGACGAAAAAAGGGGAAGGATGATACGAGTGAATAGCAAATAATAACGCCAATGCCGCCATCGTCTTCTCACCCCCGGATAACAATTCCATATCTCTGAACCTTTTCATCGGAGGCATAGCATGGTATTTGATACCGGCATTATATGGCTCATCTTCATCTTCCAAGGTCAAATACAGCGACCCACCTAATGGAGACACTGGTGATTTCGTGATCTCCTTATAGATATCGTTGATGTTATGAGAAATGTGCTCAAAAGCCTCGTTGAACTTCAGATATCTCTTTTGTTTCAACTCATTGAACTTGTTAACAACTTTCTGCTCATCTTTCCGACTCTGCTTGAACTCTTTCTCGATATCTGCAAGCTTCAGTTCAACTTCTCTCAATCTTTCCACAGCCTTGGTATTAGGAGTCAACTGTTCCAATTCTTGTTGTAATGACTCGATCTTTTCTTGTAATTCACGGGTCAACTCAGATGAATTCTCATGATACTTCCGAGGAAGTTCGTCGTATGCTATCATCACTTTCTTTGCAAAATTTAACAACTCTTTCTCTTCATCATCATCCTCTGCAACGATCTCAATTGGTATATCAGACATGGATCCAGTCTCAAGAGGTATATTTACGTTCTCAATCTTACAATTCTTCAAGATTTGCAACTTCAGACTCAACTCTTTTAGCAAATCTTCGTTGAGATCATCTATCTGAGTCTTTTTCATCGACAATTCCGATTTAAGCTCTTCAAGCTTGGTATTGGAAACAGAACTCTGCTTGAAATGGTTCAGATAGTTCAGTTCAAATTTCTCCAAATCTTCTCTTAACAATTCTATCTCACTTTCAACAAATTCAACTGATTCCATCTGGCTCTGTAAATCGTTGGAGATGGTGGTCAATTTTTCATCGATCCTGATTTTCTCTTTATCCAATCTCTCGAGCCTCGATTTAGACTCTTCAAACCTCTCCTTTTCGAAGGTCAACTTGTTCTGAAGAATATTGATCTGTTTCAAGAATTGAGTCTTTTGTTTGTACTTGAGTGAGTTTTTGAAAGATTTCTCATATTCATTGATGCTTGATAACTCGTTCTCCAGACAAAACTGTGAATAAATCTCTTGTTGTAAAACGCTCATCATGGACTGGTGTTCTGATATCTCTTGTGATTTCGTCTTGATTTGCAACTCCAAATTTTGAATCTTTTGTTCATTTGAATCCAAAGTTTCTTTCTGAATTCTTCTGTGACTTTCTTTATCATCCAACTCTCTTTGCAATTGTAACCTCTGTCTTCTGATTTGATTCAAATCCTCTTCAAGTCTATCGATTTCCAGCATCAATTTCTTCTCAGCAGCTTCACTTGGGATTTCCTTAGCAAGATCTTCTATCTGTTTGACCAAGTCCAGTTTCATATCCTGTAAGTTATTCAAATCATTTTTATTGAATTTCCGGCCTTCATTTTTAGATTGACCACCGGTCATCAAACCAGCTTTGTGGATCAAAGACCCATCAAGAGAGACTACTTTCACATCGATATTACGCTCCCATCTGATATGTTTGGCAATTCTCATATCATCACAGATCATCGAATTACCACAACAGTATTGAACTGCTCTTTCCATATAAGAATCGTACTCGATACAATCAATGGAAGGACGCGCCAATTCATGAATTTGCCTTAAATGCGATGCTGGTGGTTTGGAATCAACAGAATCTAAAGGAATAAATGTAGCAACCCCGGCTCTTTGTTCTTTCAAATACTCGATACACTTTGATGCAACAGAGATATTATCAACAACGATGGAGTCGAAATTTTTACCCAATACTGTTGATACAGCTAACTCAAACCGCTTCTGAGTCGGTCTACAAAGATCTGACACTAACCCTTTCACTCCAGGAAATAATCTCTTCAACGTTGAAACATTCTCACGAAGTTTTCTCTCTCTGTTGGACTCTCTTTGATTAGCATTGAGATCGTTGATCTGAATTAAAACTTCTTTCAATTTGGAATTGAGCTGGAATTCTTTCTCCAAGAATTCTCTTTTCATATCTTTGATTTTTGCAATCTCTTGTTTCTGCAATTGTAAATTATCCAAATTGTTGTTCAAATTGTTGGTAAGTTCGTTCAATTTCTTGGTCGAGTCGTTGATGTCGTATTCTAAATTTTTCAAGATATCACCAGTGGCATCCCTTGTAGTTTCATGATTCATAAGTTGGCTTTCGAGTAATTCAAGCTCACGGTTTAAGTTGTTTAACACTTTCTCCTGCTCTGCTCCCCCTTTGATTAAAAATAATTCTCTTAATTCTTGGTACTGTTTGAGAGCATCAGGAGATAATCTGATGGCAGTTTCCAGTTGCAATCTTGTTTCAAACACCTTTTTAGCTTCTTCCACGCTATGCAATTGTTTGGAGAAATCGTGAATATTCTCATCTTGACGTTGTATCTCTTTACTAATCTCTCTAATTCTCAGTTCGTAGTCGTTCAACTTGTTTGTGAGTAAAGATTTCTCAGTGTTGAGAGGTATCAAATCTCGTTGTTTAAGCTCCAATTCTTTACTCTTTGTACTAATCTTCTTATTGTATTTGTTCAAGCTCAACTCGTATTTGGCATATTCAACAGAAACTTTTCTAAAAGAAGATTCTTCATTTTTCAAATCTGATTTCAAAGATTTCAGTTCGCTCTGAAGTGTTAATAATTTGGACTCTAGAGAGTCGATTTCCTGGTCAGTATGGTAGAGCTGATACATCTTTGAAAGCTTTATCAAGTTGATTCTCTCCTTCAATTTATTTTCAAACAATTCCAGTTCCAGACATTGTTCTTTGTACTGTTTGAGTTCTGCGTTCAAAGTTCTACGAGATGAAAAGATCGATTTGGTCTTTTCATTAGCAGACTCCTGTTCATCTTTCAAGAAATCGAGATCTTTTTTATACTCTATCGACCCACTGATCGTTTCTATCAATTTTGTCAAATCCGTTGGGGATTGTGAGGCAATTTGCTCTACATCACCTTGGAAAACAAGAAAGTTTCTCGCCTTGATCAAGATATTCTCTTTCTTCAAGACATTGGCATACTCTGATGCTGAGACGACCCGCCCATTGATACGATACTCACTGGAGCCACTCAGAGTTATACTTCTTTTCAAGTTCAAAGTCTCTCCATCGGACCTCTCATAGATACACATCACATAGGCCTTTGTAGGGTCTTTATTCGTGGATTCTTGGTCCTCTTCCTCAGACTCGAGATCGGATTTCTCACCACTTTCGAGCATGATACGTCCTCTGTATATCAAATCACTCAAATTTGAGGATCTTAAATGGCTGGACCTCACTCCAAGCACAAACGAGATGGCATCCATCATATTAGATTTACCCGACCCATTGGGCCCAATTATACTGGTGAAGAAACTAGTTCCAAACCCAATCGAGGTGGTTCCTCTATAGGATTTGAAATTGTGTAATTCCAATCCTACAAGTCGCCCCATTCTGTTGTTGATCGCTTGATCTAATTTGATGTCTTAATTATAAATTACAAAATCTATTAGTGTATCCCTAATTCTTCTTCTTTTTTCACGCCTCACACGCGTCACAACGCGTGGGTCGTGCAAATATTTACAAACTCTGGTCCAGACTAATCACATTTCCCGATATAGTAAGTGGGGCTATGTGGATCGTCGGTTTGGTTTTGTATCAATTCGAGTAGCCAAGTGACGACAGTAAAGCCGTAGTCAGTGACGACATATCTGTTTTTTTGTTCGATAACAAGCGGATAGACGATCTCGGTATCAAGTCCAACGGTACAAGGTCTCGATTTAACCCAAATTTTAATTCTCACCTTTAGAACTCGGGCAGATTGACTAGTGAAATTCTAGATCCTAGTCTTCGAATTTCAGTTCTTTTAAAATCGAATTTGACTAACTGAAGAAACACAGAATGTATCAACACTCACCGGCGGAAGTGTCATCGATACAATGTTCGATCTGATGCACTCTTTTGGTCCCTGACTCCAGGTCTCCTTAGAAAACTCCAAGTGAAAAAGGGGTTACCTCAGCGCGTTTCTCAAGCAGAGAAGAGTATGAATTTCCTCTTTAGGCGATGAAAAGTTTGTTTCTTTTTCCACTACACGATGCAAAGATCTGCAGGTTGGATCTTGGAAAGGTTGTAGAAAAATCGAGTTTTCAACAGTTAAGCGAAACATAGTTGGTGTTTTTTAGCTCAAGGTGCAGTTGCCAATATGATAACAGTGATTACCCCTGCTGCTGGAATTGACTTGTCAACTCAAATTCCATTTTTCACGTTCCATTTGGGCCTCGCAACTTGCATATATAAAAAGGGGGTTCCGTTCTTTCGACAATATTTGGGTTGAACCGGAGAACTACCCTGACTAACACATTCCTTGTACTGGTGAGATATCTCAATAGACATTCCTTAGTTATCACACACTCCCTTATCCACATTCCTTGAATACCAGTCCAACACAATGAAGTTCTCAGCCTTGTTATCAGCCAGTTTGATCGTGGCTTTAGGTGAAAGTATTCCATTATTCCACCAACACCATGACCATGTTAAGAGAGAAGCCGTTGTCGTCACTATCTATGAGACTGTTACAGCAGGTGCTGGCACTCCTCCGACCACCTTGGCCTCCACCACATCTTTCGACCCATACACTCCAACTCTGTTGAACATGGTACCATGGAGTGTTCTCGAAGCTCCAGAAGACTCAGAATCATCTGCTCCAGCACAAACCCCAATTGCATACTCCACATCTTCCTCAGTCACATCTGATGCTGCTGAGACCACATCTGATGCCACTTCATCTGCTGCTGAAGCTGCTTCAACAGCTACTGGCGCTGCTGGTGTCGCTGCCAAC
The DNA here is from genome assembly GCA_030569155.1 of Nakazawaea molendinolei. Lineage (NCBI taxonomy): Eukaryota > Fungi > Ascomycota > Pichiomycetes > Alaninales > Pachysolenaceae > Nakazawaea > Nakazawaea molendinolei. The sequence goes on from JAJMKB010000010.1 coordinate 372,748, forward strand.
GCTGCTAAAGGTATCACTTACTCACCATACTCAAACTCAGGTGCTTGTAAAACTGCAGATGAAATCCAGAGTGACATTGCCAAATTAGCTGGTTTCAACATAATCAGAGTTTACGCTCCAGACTGTTCAGTCATTGAGAACATTTTACAATCCAAGTCCTCTTCTCAAAAGATCTTTGCCGGTTTGTTCAACTTTGATAGTTTGAGTGCCGACATCGACACACTTAAAGCTGCCGTTGAGTCCAGCGGCTCGTGGGACGATGTCTCCACAGTTAGTGTTGGTAACGAGTGGGTCAATTCTGGTCAATACTCAGTTTCACAGGTCAGCGGTGCTGTCACCTCAGCTAGATCATTACTTTCAAGTGCAGGTTACAGTGGTCCAATTGTATCTGTTGACACCTTGGTTGCCGTTTTAAACAACCCGGGATTGTGTGATGTCTCTGATTTCATTGCAGTCAATTCGCATCCATACTTTGACGGTGCCGTTCAACCTCTGAACTGTGGTTCGTGGTTGAGCACTCAAATCGATAACGTCAAATCTGCCTGTGGTGGATCCAAAGATGTCTTGATCACAGAGACTGGATGGCCAACCAGCGGCCAAACTTATGGTGCAGCAGTTCCAAGCGTGGAAAACCAATACGATGCTGTCAAGAGTATCGTAGACGCTGTTGGAGACCAAGTTTTCGTCTTCACCATGTATAACGATTACTGGAAACAACCAGGCCCATACGGTGTCGAACAGAGCTGGGGTATTTTCGGAGATTCTGCTTAAATTATACAGATCATATACTTAAAGTGCATTTCATATTGTTTCTTCGTGAATTTATTGATTACGACAAGTAAACGTAACTAGCGAATATATCTAGTTTTGTTGATTAAAGATTACATACAGTTTAGTTCGCTAGTGATTAAGCGTACGGCTGTGGGCATCTATTCGTTCTTCCTCCTATAAAGGATCTTTTGCACGCCTGAGTTTTACCAAAAATGAATAGAAGTCTTAGTACTCGTCTGGAAAATTAGCATAACATTCCCTCAAGTCCCAGTCAAGCCATCCATATCTCTTTATCTAATTGATCTCTTCTGAAACACCCCCTTTTCCTCAACGCCCCTGTTTGCCAGAACTAGCTAAAAAGGAAACAAAAAAAAAACACATACCTAACTATAAAGCAAATCATCACAATGAATTCGATATACAACCATGCGATCAAGCAGTCTTCGACGCTCAGAAGAGACCTTGAGAACTTTGAAAACAATATAACCAATGCTCCATTATCACTTATCGGATCCCTAACAGCTACACTCTCCCAACTCTCCAAAACCATCTCAGACTATGAGGAATCCATCAACAAACAATACATCAACGATCATGATCTGTTGAAGAAAGAGAAGAATACCAATAAATTGAACACTTTACAGACACAGCTTCGAGAGTTCAAGACATCTTTCCAAGTTTTCAAGAGACAAAGAGACTCAGAATTGGAGATTCAGCAGAAACAACAATTATTTGAAAGAAAGCCAGCATCGGATAACCCATACTCCAATCAGGACACATACCATGGAGACGACTCTGTGGCGGCTGCTCAGAATGAACAACGAATGAGATACGAAGACGGACTAATGAGAGAAAACCACAGATTGAGATCCGGGAACGATCAATTAGATCACATTCTCGAGATGGCCTCGATGTCGTATGAAAATTTGGTTTCGCAGAACGACTTTTTGTCCAACATTGGTGAGAAACTCTCCAACACCTCGGTTAACTTGAGACTCTCTGGAATGACTCTTTCGAAGATAGAGAAGAAGATGAAAGAGGACAAATTCTTGTTCTACGGCGGTTGTTTTGCAGTGTTCACCATATTTATTCTCATCTTGAGGTATCTCGGATAGTGAGATACTGTGATATTTACATAGGACTATAATAAATGGCACTTGCCTCGTCACCGGCATAAATCTTTTGTTCAACCTTTGGGATCTTCTTGCCCTTGGTGTTGACAAAGTTTGTCGATTGTAATTGCAATCTGTCGTTGATCAGTTGTAAGCTTTTCTTCAACTTGATGTTTTCCTGTTCAATTCCAACTGGTTCGACCAATTTAGGGATCGATTTAGGTGAAGGTGCCTTGACTCTCTTATTATCTCCGAGCTGATGGAACTCGTTATCACCAAAACTGAGCACGTCGTTGTTATCCAAAGTGACAATCAGATGCTTAGAACCTATAGACCAGTCTTTGATACCGATCAATTCAGTCTTTCCAGAGTCCTCGTTATAAAAAGTTAAATCTGAAACGTTCTTCATCTTCAATGGAGAGCTTTGGCAATGGATGTAACGACCAACACCCAATTGACCTTCTAAACATTTCCCCCAACTCAAATGAAGAGTTTTACCCTGGTCTTCATCGTCGAGACTTAAAGCTGACACATTTCCGTCGTTCTTCTTGACATATTCTTGGAAAATGTTGTAGATATCAGAGGATTTGAAAGTACCAAACGAAGCAAACCCACCAGCTTGGATATTAGTACAATGAGGTAACTCGTTTCTCTTGAAATACGATTTGGTGACCTCGATCTTCTTAGGAATAGGGATCGTCTCAGTGTTGTACGTGATATCATGACCCAAAGATCCAAAAGTGTTGATCCCCCACGACCAAATCGATCCAAATTCGTCAACTGCTAAATTGTGGAAATCACCGCTTGCAATTGCCTCGAAATTTCTCTTTCTCAAACTCTTTGACTTTGGATCAGAGAAATAGTTGAGATTGGTCAATTCAAGAAGCTCGTTCACCTTTGGAGGTGCATCGTACTGGGTATAAATAGGCAAACCAAACTGTCCAAAACTTTTTTGCAATGGAGAGAGACCAGTGGCCATGGTATAAACCTTCTTATCCTTCGATAATAAGAGCAAATGCTCTTTACCACTCTTGATCTGGTCAAATTTGCCTGGGATCTTCTTTGAGATGTGAGATTTCAAGCCTAATAAACTCGAAGATTTGAAATCTTGTTGAGCTTTGTAATTTTCAGGGAAATATAACAATTCACCTTTCTGGTTAAGCAGATACAAGACACCATTACTTATAACCAGATCGGATAAACGTTCACCTTTTAAAGTGAATTGTGGATCAGAGTCCTTTTTAAACCCATCTCCCCATTGGATGAGATCACCTTTGGAGTCGATAGCACAGGAAGATGAAGAGCCAATTCTGACTTTTTTCAAAAGTTTATCATCGAACCAAGGGTTTCTTTGGAACACCTTGATGACCTTCTCATCATTGTTGATCAACTGTTTCTGATCATTCCTCCCTACTATATACAAACCTGGGACGGAGGAAGAATTGGGATTAGTTGGTATGAAAGATTCCTTGGTGGGTTTAGGGCCTTTATCTGTGATTTTCTTGTAACTGTCGTTGAAACCTGATAAATCATGGTCGTAGTACAAGTAATACTTGACTTTGGCTCTGTTGTTGTAGAGTTCGTAACCTCCTAAGATACCAGCAAGGGCTAGGATACCCAATATAACAGCCTTGGCCCTCTCGACCATCTCAATACGTTTGTTGAGAGCTTCTTCCGATGCTCTAGACAACGGTTGGGAGAATTTGTATTGTCTCTTACCTGTCAATTCAGAAGGCTCTTCGGGACTTTTGCCCTGTTGGTTAAATGATATTCTTGCAATACCAAAGCCTCTGCTTATGAAAGGGGTCGCCCTCACAGATCTCTGTAGAGATCTTGACATTGTCCTTGGTATCATCTTGGTGATGATTATTTGTATTGCTTCTCACTGGATAATTTTTTTTTTCTATTATATAAAGTGAAAATTCGTTTTTTGCTGAGCATCTGTGTGCCTTTTTGGGGGTGTATCAAGCCTAGTAAACTTGATGCATTGAGAAGAGTTAAAAGTCAACTGACACCTTTTGGCACCGTTTGGCACCATCTGACTCCATTTGATTAGGATTGCCTGCAACTATTTATCAATTGCTCAGATCACCCATCTTAAAGCTCAGATCTTGCTCGACTATCTGTTCTCTTTGTATCGACTTAGAGTCTCCTATAGCCATTAAATATCTATTCAGTTTCTTTACATCTCTTACTCAGAGTTGAGTGAAATATGGTCAGTTTATCAAAGTTGTGATAATTCATTCACTCTATTGCTGAAAATTTTTAGTTTTCATGGAGAAGGAAACTATGAGCAGATCATCCCATTTACCTTCAGCTTCAAAACCTTTAAAAATATGAGCAAAATAAAATCATTCCGAATATGAAGTGAAACGAAGTCCACATGAAGATGTTCTATCAACTCTTGTTTCTATTAAATCATAGGAACTTAACAGAAAAGTTTGAATTTACTGTTTCGAGGCGGTGAACAAAAAGAAATCGAGATTCTACTAATTCAAGAGATGGAGCTGTTTAGTGGTGTCTCCATGTTGGTAATTAACATAGTTCCAACTCGAAAAGAATTTGGATTTCAGTCATAAGCATTGTTCCTGTTATTAGGTGAATATATTATTCTTCCATAAAAGGTCAAAGTGCTAAACACTCCGAGCACAGGGGTGATTCAAAGGAAACTTGCATCACTAGGTAAGAATTTTCACTATTGGGGCACCTGAGTCATTGATAGTAACACACGGTGAGGTTTAACATTGAAGCGATTATCAACTTTGTCAAGTAGTTTCAAAGCGAGGAAACGTTAAATGGTTGCTTTTGTTCGAATAAGAATTTCGAGATAAGCCACGATAAGCTGATAAGCAAATTAAGGGTCCAAAAAAAAGGGATACAGCTTCTGAAAAAAGGGATACACGCAGAGTAATTCGAGCCGATAAGAAAGATACATGTGGGAAAGGGTCTAGCTATGGCAAAGGAAAAGGTATAGGAGCAACTTGAGAAAGACAAGCTCTCTGTTTGCACCTTTAAAAAATTATAGAGCTCGATTATGTAATTATATCTCAAATGTCAGATTAAGGGGTGTTGATATGCAGGCTTGATAACGCATTTAGTGATAGGAGATGAAATTAAAATTTGCTAGAAGTTGATACGATCAACTGTGGAACACTTCAGAATGAGTCGGATGTGATATGAGGTGATTGAAGTATTTTTGTATTCATCACGTTTCCATCTAAATAACACTTCAACAGACTGTCTCAACAGAGAAGAGCCAAAACGTAAGTGCATTACAGTCAAGCCGAGTCTAAAGCTATTGAACTATTTTTCTTCTTTTTCAACAGCTTTACCAGTTTCCATATATTACCAACCATTCTCAAACACTAGGGACCCATCAAATTTTTTTTCATCACTTCCCCTGAAACAGTGCATCATTTGATGATAAGCTTCAATGAGCTCACTACAGAGTTACAAGAGCACTACTATACGATTATAAAATAAAAATAAAATCATCCCAAAATCACCAGAAACAACTGAACCATCAGCAGAGGACCACCAAAGTTTTCACCATCTCTCTTCATTTGCTCCATTTCTCAGTCCACAGTTTGAACAATGAAAATCATTTGGACCACCCTCTGAATTTTTCACTCGACGCCAAAGTTTTTTTTTTTTTTTTTTTTTGGACAACACATCTATTTACTTTTATCCACGAGGTGTAAATATTGAACCAGCCAATACTTAGATCAATACTCATACTATAAAATGTCATTTACTGATAGAGAACAACCAGACACCTTGGTGTTATTCGATGTTGACGGGACTTTAACCCCAGCCAGATTGGTCATCTCCGATGAGATGAAGGAGACCTTGACCAAGTTGAGAAAGAAGGCTGTCATTGGGTTTGTCGGTGGTTCCGACTTGTCCAAGCAAGTTGAACAATTGGGAGACACTGTTTTGCAAGATTTCGACTACTGTTTCAGTGAGAACGGGTTGACTGCTTACAAGCAAGGTAAAGAGTTGGCCTCGCAATCTTTTATCGAATGGATCGGTCAAGAGAAGTACAACGAGTTGGTTGTCTTTATCTTGAAGTATTTGGCCGAGATCGACTTGCCAGTTAGACGTGGTACTTTTGTCGAGTTCAGAAACGGTATGATCAACGTTTCTCCTATCGGTAGAAACGCTTCCACCCAGGAGAGAAACGATTTCGAGAAATTCGACTTGCTGAGTGGAGTCAGAACCAGAATGGTCGAGGCCTTGAGAGAGAAATTCTCAGACTTAGCCTTGACTTACTCCATTGGTGGCCAAATCTCCTTCGATGTCTTCCCAACCGGATGGGATAAGACTTACTGTTTGCAACACGTTGAACAAGAAGGTTTCAAGAACATTCACTTCTTCGGTGACAAATCTTACAAAGGTGGTAACGATTATGAGATCTATGAGGACCCAAGAACCATTGGTCATGCTGTGAACTCTCCAGATGACACTATCAAGATCTTGAACGAGATCTTCAACTTGTAATTGGTATAGTATAGATTTTTGTTTTAAATGTTTGTAGAGGTGTTGAGTTGACTAGCCACTGTGCCACAGCTGAAAATGCTGATCAGCCACTTGGCACCAGGTTATCATCTGCTAGTGCCCAGTGACAGCTTAGCGGCTTCGCTTTGTTAGCGGCTTTTTCATAGTTAGTTAAACAACTGCCAAGTGGCTAACCTTATAAATTCCTCATCACTTCTCATCTACACCAAATCAACTACAGATCACATGACTGATTTCGTATTCCTTTAAAACTACACATCAAACTTGCATTTCCACTTCCCCTGATTCCGGTTCTGCATTTAACCGCAGCTCGTTCAACTCATCTTTCAGTTTCAATTCTTCAAGTTGTTTGTCTCCCAATAATTCCTTCTCTAGTACCAATCTTCTCTCGTTGATCTGCTTATATTTCTCTACGTCTTGTTGAAATTTCTGTAAACCGACACCTGAAGCGGCATCACTTTCTTCTTGAGTATAAGGTTTCACTTTCAATTCTCTCACTCTACGTTTGTGTACTTTGGTCTTTAAATGAGATGCAAGTGCTGCACGAGTCTCACAATATTTAGCACAGTGAATACAGTAGTACTGCCCAAGTCCAGGCTTGGTCTCGTCAAGTGGTTGATGTTTCAACAGTTCAATAGACTCAGGAGTGGAGAGATCCTTGAATATAAGATCGAGATCTCTCGTTCTTCTCTTTGTCTTATATCTCATCACAGAATATCTACCCATCTTGCTATGCTTTTTGTCTTGTGTTACCTCTTCTCTTCTCTTCCTCTGTACGTCTAAAAATTTTTTAAAGAAAAATCTTATCACACCAATTGGGAAGTTAGGGGTTGTCTGTCCAATTTTGCTGAATCAGGAAATACAGGGCGGTCAGTTTAAAGAAAAACTGAAAAAAAGAAATTTGATTTTACTGACACGACTTGTTTCTTTTTCAGTCACGTGCATTTGTATATAAGTCGTGTAACAAGATCCAAATTCCAGAAAGAGAAAAACAGTCACGATGCTCCACAATAGTCGTGCACAGACCAATACCTTTGCCACAATTAAGTATAGAAAAAAAAGCTATTAGTAATTTTTCCAATCTTTTTATATCAACATCAATAAATAAGGTATGTCATGATATAATGTAGACAAAAGTCAGAAATCAGTTGGAAATTGTTCCTAGAGTAAATCAGCACGGTTGGAGTGTTTGTCAACGAAAAATTTGACGATATCCGACTCTTTTTAAGGGATTTAAAGCAATCATTTTTGCCCCCATACTTTCATTAGTAATGAAAAATTGGTATTTAAGGAAAATATCTGCGGATTTGTGACTTGATTATATTCCTATTCAACAAATACTAACAGCATCAAATCAGACAAAATGGCTAGAAGACCAGCTAGATGTTACAGATACTGTAAGAACAAGCCTTTCCCAAAATCCAGATACAACCGTGGTGTCCCAGATGCCAAGATCAGAATCTACGATTTGGGTAGAAAGAAGGCCTCTGTCGATGATTTCCCATTGTGTATCCACTTGGTCTCCAACGAGTTGGAACAATTGTCCTCTGAAGCTTTGGAAGCTGCTCGTATCTGTGCCAACAAATATATCACCACCCAATCCGGTAGAGAATCTTTCCACTTGAGAATCAGAGTCCACCCATTCCACGTCTTGCGTATCAACAAGATGTTGTCGTGTGCCGGTGCCGATAGATTGCAACAAGGTATGAGAGGTGCTTGGGGTAAACCACATGGTTTGGCCGCTCGTGTCTCCATTGGTCAAATTATTGCCTCTGTCAGAACCAAGGACTCCAACAAGGATGTCTGTATCGAGGGGTTGAGAAGAGCCAGATACAAGTTCCCAGGTCAACAAAAGATCATCATCTCCAAGAAATGGGGTTTCACCAACTTGGACAGAGATGAGTACGTTGCCAAGAGAAACAACGGTGAAGTCAAGGATGACGGTGCTTTCGTCAAGTTCTTGTCAAGAAAGGGTCCTTTGGAACAAAACTTGAGAGCTTTCCCAGACTTCCAATACGAAGCTTCCGCTTAATCGATATAGCGTCTAATTAAAGATCTCTTTATAGTTATATTCATTAAACTTGTTTCAAATTACATTGTAGTTGTGTTTGGTCGTGGATAAGCATGGTTTTCCATACACGACCTTTTTTTCTTAAAATTGTAATATATTTACACGACCTCTAATTGTGCCCAAATCCACGACTCAAACCACAAGATCTCCCTGCACGACTTTATTTTTCACTAGTCAATAAAGCAACAATTAACGTGATAGTTGTCTTGAATACCTCAATATTAAGGCTCTGACAACGGTTGAAAGGTCAATATGATCACTAGAATTGGAATAAGAGCCATTTCTTACTCCCGAACAGCGTTTGCAAACTCCAATTTTGATACACATCTGTTCGTGTCAAAATTAACATCTAATGGGTTTACCAAGGAGCAGTCTGAGACAGCTTTAAACATTATCCTTGCCTCTATAAATCAGTCGTATGACATCTTTGGATCCAATCTCGTCACCAAGGAGGAATTGTCGAAACTCTCGTACCAACAAAAGGTGGACTTTGCCAAATTGCGTGGGGAATTACAGAGTATCGATAGGTCTGATTTTAATAAGATTAAGAATGAGCACGAATACTTAAAGAATGACTTGGAGAAATTACGTATCAGACTCAAAGAAGAGATCAACAAATCTTTGCTGAGTGTGAGACTTGATTTGAACTTGGAAAAAGCCAGAATCAGAGAAGAAAGTTCTATTCACGACTCCAAGATCATCGAAACAGACACCAAGATCGACCAAGAGATATCTAATATGAAATCACAGATTGACAGTGTCAAGACACAGGTGATGCAATGGCTTATTGGTGTTTGCACTGGTACTTTTGCATTAGTTCTAGCCTATGTCAGATTAATGACATGAAAAGTGTCACTGACACAATTTCTGTGTCACTACCCGTGACACTGTCTCGGAAGTGTCACTTTAGTGTCACTTTAGTGTCGTGACATATATCAAAAGTGACACTACGACATAATTTTGATGACTCGCCTTAAGGTGACTATATAATGACTGATAAAAGCTTTCTTGTATGCTATGTAAGCACATGAGTGCTGTCTTTGTAGTGCTGAAGTGTGTTTAAATTACTGAGATGCTCACCATTTGACTCTTCCACTACCACTAAAACATTTGTTGAATAACACTTTTCCCCCTTTTCCTTGGTATCAAGTATCACTTTCTTTTCTTTCTCAAATCAATTATCTCAAATGGTAGATGATCTTTTATCACCACATGACCCATCTTGACATCATTATTCACACGATTACATGTCACATACAAATTGGACTCTTCATGAGGATGGAAACCTGATCTGTTACACTTTGAGATGGTCGGCAACCCTGGAGGATCGGTTAATCTGAAACAACCAAAGTCTTGTTGTGTAAATCTTGGATCTGGCGAGAGTACTATGGCTATAGCCTCGTTGAGCATGATTTGGTAAGAGTTTTGGGTGTGTAAATCCACAGAAGAGAGGAAACACGACTGTGTAGGATGTGTATGGATCCAACCGAGAATAAATAAATCCAATTTGTCCACTGTGAAGAATAAACTTTCCTCATCAACAGTTTCACAAGTGTTTGAAGTAGAAATCTGTTCCGGGATCAAAAGATGGGTGATGAAAAATGCGTTTCTCGATAATTTACCCGCTAAGATACCACAGGTCTCCAATTTCCTCTGAGTGTTCTTATTAGAGATCTTGAGGAATTCCAGCTTCAAATTGGAAGACACAAAGATCGTCCTTAGCGGCAAACCACCTTCGGTGAAGTTTACAGTTTTATGCTCGATGACATCGGCCGGCAAAAGGTGTTTCTCCGGGATTTCGGGTTCTTTGCTCGGCAACTGAGGAGCCAAACTCGGTATTTCAAAATTGGACAGCTCTACTGGCAATTTCGGATACTCTGGTGTGATGTCTACAGATACGTCGTGATTGGTCAGTTTCTGAGACTTCAACTTGTCGAAAAAGTCGTCATCGTCGTCCACTGGCTCCTCTTTGGGCACATAGTTCCCATACAACTTTCTCTGTTGTAAAAAACGCTCTTCTTGTAATTTCAAGGCTGTTTGCCGGGCTTGTTCCAGTTTGATAAATTGCTGATGTTTCTGCTCGATCTCCACCTTCAATTCCTCGATCTCTTTCAAAATCAAAGGGAGTCTCTGGTAAAGGAGATTGTATTCTTTATATATGAGTTGTTCTTGAGGCACTAAAGAGTTCTTGAAGCCTCGAACCTGGGGATGCATCATCAACTTGTTCAACATGATCTCACAGAACCTCACCAACAAGATATAGGCTTCATCGGAGTACCCTTGTTTCAGATACCCTGAAGCGTTACCTAGTAACAAGTTCAAAGAGCGCACCCATAGCTTGAGAGGTGTGGAATGGCTGTAATTGAACTGTTTGGCTATACTAGATAGCTGTTTAAGAGATCGGTCCTGACTCATTGGGTGTATAACTGGCTTTAATTACCTATGGTGCCTGGATATGTCTTGTATGTTTTGATACCTATTTGTGGTATATTTGGTATTTATAGGGTGTGGTATGGTGTCTAATTGATAATTTGAGCTTTTTCAAGCGGACAATTGCAGCTATTTATACTAGTTGGATAAAGTTTAAAAATCCAGGGTCCCTTTAATGTTTTTTTTTTTTCTCAACTTAAACATAAATGCATTCTATAAAATGAAGTTGAAATTAAAATTTGTCGATCAACAGAAAGTTGTCGAGGTCAATGAGGAGACCAATTTGATCGAATTATGCGACGTTATAAATGAGAGTTATAATGGTGAAAAATTGGGGGAAATTGGCCTTAAAACAGGGTTCCCGCCAAAGGTGTTAGTAATTGAAGGCAATGAGTTACAAAGAATTGTAGATCTCGGGATTAAGAACGGAGAAGTTATCATTGTGGACTACCAGAAGAAAGCTGATCCCAAACCAAACACAACGGTACCAATAAATCTTGAAGAATTGCCCTACATCGAGTTAGCGCCGGGGTTTTTGTCCATTTATAAGATTCCAGACGACAATAGTTGCCTATTCCACTCGATCATCCACTCAGCAGGGGTGGAATCTTATATATCAACAACAGATCTCCGTAATGTGGTGGCTTCTACAATCCGTGAAAATCTGCTGGGCATATACAACTCGCTGATATTAGGTAAAGGGATTGAAGAATACTGTGATTGGATCACGCATGTGCAACTGTGGGGCGGTGAAATTGAAATTGATATCATTGCCAAATTTTTGGATATCCAAGTGATCACTGTAGACATTGAATCGGGTCATGAGTATAAATTCAACGAGTCTCTGGCTAATTATATCCTATTGGCATACAGTGGTATTCATTATGATTCTATTGTGTATCAAGAAGATTTCCAACAACAGGCCAAATTTTCTTTGTATGAAGATGCGAATTTGAAGATCTTGGAGAATTTACCGAGACTTTCAAGCTTGATGAAGGAGATGGGTTGGTTTACCAATACTGGTAAATTTAAATTGAAATGTGGTGATTGTGGGAAACTGTTGGTGGGCGAAAGAGATGCCAGTCAACATGCCAGTGAATATGGACATATGAATTTTCAGGAATATAAATAGGATGAGTACTTGCAGAAGAATTATGTTGGGCTATTTTAGAGCTTCACTCTTTTGTAAATGGGCTAGTTGCGATACTAGCGATTAGAGTAACCATGTTAGATGAGATCCTGACAACATTTCCCCTTTTGGACTTTGATATATGATGCACTACCATCTTTTTGTTAATCAAGATTTGGTTTCTTAAAGTTCCTACATAATGACTTTTAACTGCGTGTACTCTTCTTTGAGCTTCTAATGCCGCCCAGTGCCTATAGAAAATGTCTAGCCGAACACGGTAAAACTCATTTAAAGAATTAAGCTACTTTAGCCCAAAAAGACTTCAATTAATAGCACTTCCGTACCAGCAACGGTAGAGTAATATGACATTTAGATTAAAGTTTATCTGATGATAGCTGAGCCACACCAGACAATGACACTATAAACAATCAGCATTGATAACCCAAGCTTTGTAATTCTAATTTAACTTTACTTTCAGTCTGGATCTTCAAGATCTGAGTCTCCTCCAACTGATCACCGTTCAGTTTCTTGTCCTTCAACAATTCAATTGCACGTAACTTTTTCAACAATGATCTTATTTTTTTGTCTTCCAATGACAGAACACCTCCATGAACCAAAGATTCACCGGAGTTCTCCTGCTCCAGTGCCGGTGCTGGTTCCTCAGCAGCTTCCAGGTTCTCCTTCTTGTTCAGTCTCTTCTTTCTGTTCTTAGCAGCAGCTTTCGATTCAACTGGTGCAGCATTGACAGGAATCAGCCCTGGGATTTGACGTTGTGGTGGCTTGTAACCATTGGTACGGGTCCCATTTGATTGGTTCTGTTGCAATTCACGTTGGTACAACGATGAGGAAGATGAAGATGCAGAGCTGGAAAGACCTGAACGAGCATGAGGAGGACGGTAGGCACCTTTTGGTTTGTCTACGGTGGACTCCACTTTCTTTGGCTTTTTCAGCAAATATTCCACGACACTCTGGTGTTGTTCTGGAGCTGGTTCCAATTTCTTCAATGCTGGGAACAACGAAAGATCTTGTGGACGCCAACCTACACCGTACAACTCTGAGAACTCTTTGATGAAAAGTAATTTCCCAGAAGCGTGCCAGATCTTCACACAGTTATCAACACGCAACCTTGGAGATGTGGTCAGAGTCAAGAGGAACCTTCCATCAGGGGACCAAGAACATACAGAGGTGTTTGACAGTTCAAAAGTCAGTACTTTTTCGAATTTGTTCTGTCTGTCGTAGATATCAACAGTACCTTGTAAATTACCGAACCCTGCTACCAAGACAAACTTAGCATGTGGGGAGAACAGGATGGTGTTACGAGGCAGTGGTGGTAACGAATAAATGGAATTACCACGAGAGTCGAAGAAGGTCGTGGCCAGCGGCATAAATCCGTAGATGACACCGAACTCACGTGACGAGGGACTCCAAGAGATGTCATGGATTGGACCTTCCTTGTCCAAGGTGATTCTCTGGTCGAAAGATCCCATGATACCCAATAAATACAAAGTGGTCTCACCGTAGTACGATTTGTTGGAAGAATCGAAATCGGTGCTGACCAAGGCGAGACAAGAGGTACCCAAAGAATTCCATTTGAACTGACATTTCTCCAGCTTGAAGAATTGTTTCTGGGAGACCGGCTGTTGGAAGTTTGGAATATTATAAACCTTGATAAACGCTGGGTTACCGCTGTTTTCAGGTATGAAGATGGCAACAGAGGGGTTCTTACCAGGAGAGATAGAGAAGTTGGAGATCTTCCCTGAATCCTTGGTGTTCAACAACAACGAAGGTTTTTGTTTCAAGATGTCCACGTTGGACAACTCTTTGAGTCTATAGAAATGAATCTCATATGAGTTGTGCAATTTGGTCATCAATGCCTCATCGGCAGTGAACTGGGGCTTCCAACCGCTTTGGTTCTTGTTACTATAAGAACCGACCAACTTGAGATTGCTCTCATCTTTGGAACCTGTGGTGAAATCTAATATCTCGTAGATGAACACGTTGTTGTTCCAGATCCCTGATTCACGGTCTATCAAGATGGGCTTGCACCACACACAGATGTAGGTACCCAAAGGGCTGAAATGCAAGTCAAAGGCGTCTTTCAAACTGATCCTGGCAATGTCGAGTCCGGAGTCGGGATTCACCAACACCACTTGCTCCGGTTGAGAGTAGGCAAACACTTTACCATTGGATGAGTATTGGGAGTTTTTGCAATCGGCATCGGGTTGTACAAATTGCAGTTGCAGCTCAAATTGAGTGGCTCCACTTATCAATTCGACACTTTTGGGCCTCCGACCTGGTCATGTTAGTAAATTTGGAGCTGAAAAAGGCCTATAAGGTGACTTACAGTAAAATTGAGTCGTCATTTCGTTGATACTCAAATCAACTCCAAAAAATTTTGTATGTACTTTTTTTGTTCGACGAAAGGTAGTGCAAAATGGATCAAATCGTATGAAAGGGGGAGCATGTATCCCTTTTTTTACAGTACGACTAAGAGATGATTTAAGATGAGGTACTTGAGTTGAGTTGTGATTATTGCGGTGAGATGAGAATTTGCAACCAGTGAGGTAGTGGTGAAGGGAATGATGCTGGTAATGGTGTGAGGTTAATTGAATTTTTTTGACTGAATTTGGGTATTGAGATGAGTAGGTGCTGCTGGGTACTACAGAGATCTTGAGTGTTTCAAGATATTCGCAAAAGCTCGATATCATGGAAATATGAGTTGAAAGAGATAGGGTTATCTTTTTAGTGATTGATGTGATATCAAGACAAGTTTGACGGCCATTTTTAAAAAGATCTCTGACCTTGAGTGGCTGTGTATCACTTTACTAGACTAATGCTAAATCACCAATTTTGAACCGTTATCTTCATGAAGCTCCCTGCTTTGAATTCTCTTATCTATTAAAAAACATTTTACAAGTGAACACTGTTTACTGTGACTAGTCTCAGTCGCTACACATGGGATCGAGATTCACTTATTGCTGAGAATATGGAATCGTATAGGAGTTTTACTTCTTTCTAATTAATTTGAGAGCAACAGGATTTAAACATTCAAGAGCATTGTGAGGAAATGAAAATTGGAACAGAAAACTCAGGTCGTTTTTATAGTAAAAGATTAAGATTAAGTTGAACGTTGCTAGGAAAGAACATTTCACTACTTGTGATTTGACCGCACTTCATAGACATGATCTAAGTCAACAACTAGATCTCATTTGAAGTTTATATTTCTTATTTATCGTCATGACAATATTTCACAAGAATCAGTAGAATGATAAGAGAAGCGAGCTTCGACATGAGTAAATCTATTCATTTCTGAGTTAGTCAATGCCAATTGACCACTGGGTGAGAAGAATTTTTCACGGGACCCTTGTTCATAAAATTAGACAAGATTCAGCCTCACATTTCCATTTCCAAGTCAACGTCCATCAATTCTACAAAACTTGAAGGAATATTATATTGGGAATATAAACTAGTTACAAGTGCTTTATTGCAATTTACACACTTACTCGTAGATCCAACCGAACATAGCTGGCTTGTACTCGACCAATTCCTCTTTCTTGAACCACAAGTCGATTTCCTTCTTAGCACTCTCGACAGAGTCAGAACCGTGACAAACGTTTCTGCCCATGTCGATGGCGAAGTCACCTCTGATGGTACCTGGAGCACTTTGCAATGGGTTGGTGGCACCCAAGATGATACGACCTTGCTTGACAACGTCTTTACCTTCCCAGACGGTGGCCAAAACTGGACCGCTCAACATGTATTTCAACAAGGATGGGAAAAATGGCTTCTCTTGCAAGTCCTCGTAGTGGTTTCTCAACAAGGATTCAGTTGGAGAGTACAATTTGATACCGACCAATTTGAAACCACGGTTCTCGAATCTACCGATGATTGGGGAGATCAATCCTCTTTGAACCCCATCGGGTTTGATCATGATAAAAGTTCTTTCGTCAGACATTTTCTGTATACAGGTTCTACGTTATTTGAATTGGAATCAGATCCAACTTTTCACTCAAATTTCATTTTCTTCGAGGTTTCTCCAGATTCAAACACCATTTTACCCGGCCGTGACTGTTGTCCGTTTTGGGGGATATTTGGTGGGTGCACGACTTTATGTTTTTGACCTTCCACACGACCAGTTTAATTTGGGTGCTAACGGTGCAATGATGTATTTGGGCGTTGGTGTTTACTCTTAAATGAGGTTGCTGAGTTTACTTACGTTTGGAACCGGGTCTATCGTTGAGAAAAGAAAAGAAAGATCTTACTGGGTTCGAAAAAGTTGCTATGGCTTACGTGAGATTTGATGCTTTGAGTTTATTGGATGCGTGTTTTACTTGGGAGTTGAATGCGATTCAAATATAGCACAGAGTTGAATTGAGTCGGAATTGAGTGCCACAAGAAAGTTGAGAATTCGATCAATCATCAATTGAGTCCCCTACAAAAACTCACTATTTTGTTATCCCCAATTTTAAGTTTGAAGCATATATGTAGGTGTCAAAGTGATCGATCTCGATTCGAATAATTGCTGCAAAAGAATCTTCGAAAACAGAAATCAGAGCAACTATCGCATATTGCTATGTAAGCAGCTTTCAAGATTCTAAGAATCTTCTTCATCTTGTTGTATTTGAAAAGCAAAGTGGTAAGTCGTGCAAGAAAGAACAAATCCAAAAGAGGAAAACAATTCTTTAATATGCAGGTCGTGAGAGGCACGGTGTATAGATGAGTAGGGCAGTATGATCCATGTTATGTGGAACAGACGGGCAAGTGTAACCGATTGTAACGATATGTAATGAAAAAAAGTCGAGAGCGGAGTGTTGGCTGCTCCAATTGAGCGTGGAGTAATTGAAGTGTGGAGTGTGGAGTAATTGAGAGGTTTAAGAGTAAATTCAGTCAGGGAGAGTAGATTGAGTGCTCAGAGTTGAGGGGATTAAATGCAATTGAGTACCCTGCATTGAATAGGAGAGGGAATTTATCTCAAACTTCACTGAAGTAAAGAAGAGATAGTAAGTACCATATAAGAAAACTTTTATACAATGTGGGGTGAGACGGTACGTAGTCATATTGTGTTACTTCACGACAACAACTCCAATTAAAAAGCAGTTCCAGACTTTGGTACCTCTCTTGGAAAAAACCACACCACCGGTCCAGATATCGTGATGTAACACATTCAGGGTGCACTCAATAATACAATTAAGATTGGGGCAGCGCGGATTTGGCACATTTTCCACGACCTTCGCGACGAATCGAGTTCGGCAACACGATTGGGAGCTGCACGGATCACACTAGACGAGGAAACTGTAACCGTATCGTGCACATGGTGCATAACTATACTGTCCAAAGTCATCGATTAACCAATAAACACAGCCATAGTCAAGTGTCCAAAAAGCAGAATTCGATCGAAATTTTTTTCAGTTACCCGGATTGTTGTTGTTTTCGTTGGCTTTGCTTCCGTTTGCTGTTTGCTGACTACTAAAAAGGTCAAGAATTGCCTGATTAGGCAGCGTTTTTTTTTCTTTTGTTGCGCCAGTCATAGGTATATAAGTTGACGGTCCGCTCTGTCTGCAATCGCCATCCGGTTGTACGTCAGTGGTTTACCACGTATATTGAACGTCAGTTCTTCAAGTTATCGCTGTAAAAACCAACAAGAACAGCTAACTAATAAGTAAACAACAACTATTATTCAGACACACCAGTGAGGGCATCGAACTAATATCTATCAAAACCAGTTGAAAAATTTTCGATGGAACCATCAACAAAGAGCAGTCAGGCAGACACAGCCAGTGTCCCATTGACTCATTCGCCTCCCACCGTCTCTTCGGAACCGAAAAGGCATCAACATGATCAAGTGCCCTTGGGCCAGGAGAACGATAACCCTTCCTCTACTGTGTTAAGTACTGATTCATCACTCAACGCAAACAACTCCACTGCACCAACTTCTACCTCGGAATCTTCCACGCTATCCTCTTCTGTGAAACCTCATTTACACAGACATCATCATTATCATCGTCAAAATCAAATTCAACAACAGGATCCTCAAGTGGACAGAACAACCTCGTTCCCATTGGTTTCGGGGAGCCAGTCCCGTTTGTTCACCTTGTTGCCAAACCCTGAGACCCCTGCATACAGTTCTCTGTCACCACAATTACAATCACATCAGGCCGTCAATTCGAGTGAGTCCCAAAACGACAGTACTCCGGTTTCCAGATCTGTCACCACAGGAACTGATGAAACCAGTGCCAATTATTCAGCTCATGCCAGAGAATTGGAAAACGATGATGACGATTCTAAACCTCTGCGTACTTTGAGATACAACTGGACCGATTATGAGGACCGGTTGTTGTTGAGAATTGTATTGTCGAACCACCGCACTATCTACGATTTGAGATACAAACCTTTGAAAAGATTTTGGGAATTAGCTGCTGATCGTATCAAGCAGTTTTCAATCAACACAAGGGTTTCAAGAACTCATAGACAGTGTAGAGAAAGATTCTACGTCTTGTACGGGAAGCTGGTGAAATTCGCAGAACAGTTGGGTATCGATCCATCTCAACTGGACAGGAGATCTTCTCAAGGTTTGAATTTTACAGAGCTGGAGGAATTATATTTGAAGATCTTGCAAGTGTTAAAGTTGGAAGATGGCTTCAAATTATTGGTCAATGAAGATTTTTACAAGGATCCTAAGCTGGTGGAAGAGTTTGACAAATCGGTGGCGTTGAAAAACGACAAACAGACCGACGAGACAACTCTTTCTCTGGCGTCAACCAAATCCAGTGACAAAGAGGTCGATGAAAAAGTCATCACCAACGTCTCTTCGACAAATCATAAGATTACTCCGTTCACATCGTTGAACTTGAATCTCTCAAATAGACCATACTCATTTTCCACAGGCTCATTCTCCCCATCTTCGAACGATGCCGTTGCAAATCCTCAGGATAGAGTCAATTTGAAGAAAGAGCAAGATGAACAGATCGATGATGATATCATGTCGTCACCTCCTATCACGAGACTCGACAACAGATCTTATTCATCGATGTCCTCTGGAGTTTCCTCAGGACAAGACAAGAATGGTGTTTTCCTTAAGGAAAAGACACTGGACAAACCTTCTACTTCGTCTGCTAGTAACAAAAACTTATCTTCGAAGACCACCAATGTTGATGAGTCTAGTAATAGTGGCAGTAACAGCGGCGGTAACAGTAATGGCGAGAGTAATGAAGAGAGTAACAATACCCCAGATGATGAAGAAGAAGATGAAACAGAGGAGAACGTCAAATATTTGAATCCAAAGCCTATCGAACGTCTCAATTCGTCTCAAAAGCTTGTGAAGAAGAACTCTTCAAAGGTAATTTTGGATCAATTGTCTCGTCGTATGGATAGAATCGACACCAATATCACTGATTTGCATCAATCTATGCAATCTTTAGATGGTCGTGTTAACAAAGAGTTGAACGACGTGGTGTCGAGGATTAGTAAGATTGAAGATTTGCAAAAACAAATCAAGACCATGGACGAGTCGATGAGCAAAGAAGTTGGTAACTTCTTGACCAAGATCGACGAGTTGGAGGAGAATTTTGGCAAGGACGTCAAGAAGATTTTGAAAGAGTTAATGAAGAAAAATGGACAGCTAGAAAGTAATGGAGATTAAAATTGTTTGCATAGGAATGGAGTTCATAAAATATTAAATAAATGATTCGTATTTGATATTGTTGTAGTATTGGTTTGAGGTGTTTATCTGTATACATGTTTACACTGCTCGGCTTTAACTCACGAAAATTAGGCCGATATAGGAAGTAGCGGAATTGGCAAATGTTGATAGACAATCGCCGACCGAAATTTGTGTAAATTGGGGGTGTTGTGAAATAGTGTTGAGATTAAGTTTGCAAGAATCGTTTGTATTGTTCAACGATTTTGAACATAGAGGCTCACAAGAGCGGCATACTGAACGGAAATCCGAACAAAGCAGATATTAACACTAGTTACTTGACTAACAAGCTTCCATAGCCGGTATTTAGTAAAATTGGCCAAGGAAAAGTCGTGCAAATCCTACCTTTCTTTTTCTTGACCGTTGAGCACACGACTAGTCATCGTTATGTCATTGTGCGTCTTTTAAGCACAATTACCAAATTATGACCAGTGGTTGCGTTGGTGATACATCAATAGGAAATAGATACACTAAAGCAGTACAGACACTAAGGCGGTGTTTGTGTAATCTCGCAAATCTTTTTAGCGAGAACGTGGTATCTCGGAGAAGAAACGCTGGAAGATTTCAAAACGCTGAAACAACTCGGACCGATCATGAGTTATGGTGGAACGAACCAGTATGACATTATCGCCTAGTACACTAGTTGATACTCAGGTAAGAATCCGTGGCGATGGCATTGATCAATCGAGTCCAGCCGGCAAAGGGGTTAGGTGAGCAAAAAACGAAATCGTCAAGAGGATTAAAAAGGGAGATGTTTGACGGAGAAGATTTCAGAAATCTTCTCCGGAGTTGAGAAAAAAAAACAAAATACTTTTCTTTTTTGCTCTCAATTTTCTTTTTTCCGTACGACGAGTATTTAAAGTGTTGCCTAGTACCTTTAATTTATGATTGGAATTCGTCAATTAAGTACAATCTATAGAATAAACATGTCAAGAACCTCACCAAACGCCACTTCCAGACTTCAACAAGTCTCCAACTATTTTTCCACCTCTTCGGGCCCAGCTCAGAAGTTCAGAGTAGCCGTCATCGGTTCAGGTAACTGGGGTACCACTGTTGCCAAAGTCATTGCAGAGAACACCGCATTGAGAAGCGATGAGTTCCACAAAGATGTCAAGATGTGGGTATATCAAGAACAGATCAATGGCCGTAACATCACAGATATCATCAACGAAGAGCACGAGAACGTGAAATACTTGAACGGTATCAAATTGCCACACAACTTGATCGCTGAACCTTCGATAGTGGAGACTGCCAATGACGCCGACTTGTTGATCTTCAACATCCCTCATCAATTTTTACCTCGGGTATGTGAACAATTGAAAGGCCATGTGAAATCAGGGGCAAGAGCCGTGTCCTGTTTGAAGGGGTTGGACGTTACCCCGCACGGGTGTAAATTGTTGAGCACTTATATTACCGAGAACTTGGGGGTCTATTGTGGCTCGTTATCAGGTGCTAACCTTGCCCCAGAAGTGGCTAAGGAGAAATGGTCCGAGACCACTGTCGGATATCTGTTGCCAAAAGATTTCAGGGGCTCTGGCAAGGACATTGACCAGAAGACTTTGAAACATCTTTTCCACAGACCTTACTTCCATGTGCGCGTTATAGAAGACATTGCCGGTGTCTCATTGGCTGGTGCTTTGAAGAACATTGTAGCTGTTGCTGCCGGTTTCGTCGAAGGTTTGGGCTGGGGTGACAATGCTAAGAGTGCTGTCATGAGAGTCGGGTTGAGTGAAACGGTGAAATTTGCCGAGAAATTCTTCCCAGAATCCAACCCTTCAACTTTCTACGCTGAGAGTGCTGGTGTCGCTGATTTGATCACCACTTGTTCCGGTGGTAGAAATGTCAGAGTCGCTGCCCATATGGCAAAGACCGGTAAATCTGCTCAAGAATCCGAATTGGAATTGTTGAACGGTCAAAGTGCTCAAGGTATCATCACCGCTAAGGAAGTCCACGAATTGTTGGTCAACCAAAACTGTGTTGAAGAGTTCCCATTGTTCGAGGCCACTTATCAAATCATCTACAACAATCAAGATATGACCAAGTTGCCTGAATTGATCGAGGACGACGATGATTGATTCATCCATCCGGAGTCGAAGAAATACCACCAAAAAAATTTGATTTAACTTGATTTCTGTTAGAATACATAGATTATTCTGGGTTTACATTAGCATACAGACAGTCAGTGACTAGTTCTAGACTATATAAAATAATACTACTATTCATTATATTCAATGTAATTTGAATGCTACAATCAGAGATCTGACAGCTGTTCGTGAAAGTGAGAGCATCTCAGAGACCAGGATTTTTATACTAAGACATATTGGTGCTTACTTCTTACTACATCTCTATACCGATCTCATAATTACAGCTCTTCCTCTTTACTTCAATTTCTCTCTCTACGTGATTTTCTTGTTATTCTCAAACACCCCTTTTTCACTGTCACGACATCTGTTCTGGTACCGTTCTGACACCTTTTCTGACACTTTTAGACGCATCTGACCCGGGACCCCACCTTCCCTTTCTGTATTGAAAGGAATATCGTGAATCTTCGGATCAATGGATTGAAACCTTAATTTCACAGCATATAAAGCTGGGGGTTTCCCCTGATAATTTCCTCCTCTTTGAGTATCTTTCAAAAGTGTTGAGAACTAAAGGGTTAACTAGCTTGACCCCAAATTCTTCCTATTGATTACATTTCTCATACCACAAAATTGCTCTCATCGGTGTCCACTATTATCAATCCCAATTCTCCTGCTCAAAACTTTCTCCCTTCCAATCACCATCATCAATTCCAACCACCATCTGCTCATCTCTCACTTCATAACCCGCAAGTCGTGTATTTTTCACCATTTCTCCGATGCGACAAAAAAAAACATGTAATTTTTTCCACAAAGCTCCAAGAGAAGAGATATTCGAGAAAGTGACGTGTGATAATATTCCATTGTAGAGATGATTCAAAGTGTTGGGATTAGATTTACGAGAAATTTGAATACAAGATTGATCCATAATGGTAAGATCTTGTTGAACTCGAATCCAACATCAGCTGAGCCACTGTCTCTCAGTAGCGATGAGACCAAATTGACATGGGAACAGTTTTTGAAGTTGCGTAAGCAGGAGAAGAGAATCAACTTTGTCTCGTCGATATTCACCTCGTTGGTGGGGTCCACCACAGCGTGGGCTTATATTTCACAAGTTGAGATCGACCCGACTCAGATGATCTATGGTGTTGATCCATTTGTCGTGATGGTGGGTGGGATGTTTGCTTCCACGCTGTTGGGATACCTGTTTGGTCCTTTGGTAGGAGGAGGAGTTTTCAACTTGAAGAACAGAGCTATCTTGAGAGAGTATTTGGATAGACAAAAGACTTTCCTCAAACATATCATCAAGAACAGAGCTGATCCTTCGAGAAACTCTTTCCAAAACCCAGTTCCTGATTACTATGGTGAAAACATTGGTTCTTTGAAAGAGTACAGAACCTGGCTTAGAGACTGTAATGCCTATAGGAAGAAAGCTCAAGAATTCTTGTAATGTAAATAGCTAACGATTTTTCAAAGTTGTGTAGTTGATGGTTTGTGGGGGTCGATTTAGTTGGAGAGTGAAAAAACTTGGAAAATTATCATTTAGAAGATATACAACTGGTACAAGATCAAGTAACTGAAGTGAACAGAATACTAAAGAGTTTTAAATCATTATCAGAGAGGTTTCAAAACAACACCAGACAATCACCAAAGATCAGAACAAGTACAATGCGTAAAGCATAAAAGTCAAGGAATAAATAATTAAAAAGTACACACTATTCTTGTTCATCTAAGGTCTTGAAGACAAATGGTTTGATCGAGCTTGGGAATTCGATACCCAACTCCAACAATTTGGCGAACGATTTGCTGAACTTGTTGAAGAACAAGTCCTGGTCCAGAGCATATTTGACGACAAACTTCTTGAATTTGTCGTCCTCGATCAAGGCATAGTCCAGAGGTAACATCATCAAGGATTTGCTCTTATCATCTTGCCATTGTCTTGGACCGTCCCAGTCTCTGATATGCCATTTCTCGTCCAACAACAATTTGTAAAACTCGTTGGTGAAGAAAGTTGGTGAAAAAGTCCATGGACCGTCGAAACCTGAGAAATTGGTATGACATCTCCCCAAACAGTGGGCCCCGATTAAAGTGACGATTTCCTCGTCATCGAACCCCATGGCACTTGGACCGAAAACATCACGAATATGAGCAGCTCCTTGTAAACCATCTGGTAACCTGCCATGGGGCAGCTGGTTTTTTTCATCGAGGTCTGCTCTACCACTTCTCCATTCGATTTTTGGACCCCCCAACTCCTGGATCCCAACGACACCTCCCAAGGTGTAAAGATCTCCATAACTCAACCATGGATATTTCAGCTTGAACTCTTCCAAGAATTCTCTGGCAACGTGCAAACCAGCATTTCCTGGCTCATCGGCCTCATACTTGAAATGCATGGTACCACCATAGGATCCTCCAGAGTTTTGGGCAAATGGACAACCCAGTTCACCGTTTGGAGTCTTTCTATAAGTACCAGACTGGTGCCATGCCAATCTCACCAAGATAGGTCCATATGACCCATCGTCATAGTCGTCTTCTTCACGAACTTTGTTGGCGATATCGTTATAAACCTCTTGGTACTCGTTGAATTTCTTGGTACTCTCTTTGGCCTTGAATAACGACAGTGCTACCAAGTTCGAGGCCACCAATTTCTTACCTGGAGGCGCTGGGCCGTTCTGCCGATATTGGTAATAACTGTACCCGATTAAAGATACACTCGTCGCCGTACTAACAAATTTTATCATACGTTTTCCAAACGACACATGTCTGAGGTTAACACCGATGGTAGACATGATGATTTCTCAATTTTTCAACTCAATTCCTCTTGGAAAACACTTGCAATACCACTGGAACTTATACTCTGGAAAGTTTCAACGTCAAATAAGCAAATCCAATTCCAGACCAAGACCAAAACCCTCATCTGACAAATGATGCACTTCACCTCCCCTTTTATGCATCCACAGGTCGTGCACATGTGCCCAATTATGCTGATTAAGCTTCAATCTGCAATTGGCCAGTTCTTTTTTCATGACATATCCAGCGGAGCCTGGCCGACAATTTAGGCGGGGCTCTCCGCTCACCTCGGGCGGGGCTCTCCTGCCTAATTTGGTGGGATTTTAGCGCTTCACAACTGAAATCATACGTTAAACCACTCCATTCTACGCACTTTACATTGGAAGATGATACCTTTCAGCAAGGTAGTTGCATCTACAAGCAGCCTTCATTCTCGATGTAGATCTATAGACGTTCGTTATAGATGAAATATTAGTTGGGTATATAAGCTTTAATCAAAACTCAGGCGCCATATTCATGTCGAGCCATCCTAAGAAATCGTCTCCCCCTTCCATCCAATTAGCCGCCTGCTGTTGAAATATACTATCGATAAACCGCTGGTCGGTGTTCTTGTTGTTTGGAGGCATTGGCGAGTTCGAGGTGTTGGGATTTAAAAATTGTTGTAAGTTCTCTGTAGACACCTCCTGTGTTGTGGTTGTCTCGTACTGTTGTTGATCCAGTAAAGGTTGGATCTCCGTCATCTGCTCAGTGTTGGTTTCCCTTTCCGGCTCGTTTTGCTTTACACTACCTGTGGCCATCAACATCGACATCGGTATACCGTTGATCTCTGTGGGTCCACTCAACCCATTCAGAGTCGCATTCAGAGTCGCTGTGTTCATAGCACTATCTGTTGGGACTAAAGTCGTCACTGTGGTACCGTTAGGTGTAGTTGTTGTGATAGCGTTGAAATCATCTTTGGTGATCTGGTTATAGAAAGGTAATGGTAAAGGTCTTGTCCCATCTTTCACTACTGTTGTTGGATGTCCTGATTTCTCGTTCAGTAAAACTCTTCTACGAGCCTCATGGATACACCATACCAAGTCGTAAAACAAAGAGTTGGTGAGATGTGATCTCATTCTGACGATGATACCTTCATTTTTAGTGAAAAGCTCTGGGTGTGCAACGATAACAAAGTTCAACTTCTCCAACACCGTTGCAGTTCTCGAAATGTCGTTTTCAACATCTTTCCATGAAGACAACATATTTCTGAACAATCTGTGTGTTGTGACAATGCTCTGTCTGGCTGAATCGATATACTTTGGTAATAAATATGGACTAAGATGTAGTCTGAATAATAAAAAGACAGAGTAAGTAACCGAATGACGCACGTAGATCGGGTACTCGATCAACTGTCTCTTTTCGATCAATTTGGATATTATGGTGACGACTCTTGTTGCAATGGTGTAAGCTGAGATCACATAAGAGATTTGATCTTCCATCGGTGTGCCTGGTAAAAAAGCAAAGCAACACACCATTAACTTAACGTATAAATAGTAGATTTCCACCGACAAATCGTCGATCTGCAATTTGAAGCTCAATCTCTCCAATTCACGGTCCAATATGGACAAGATGGCAGCCCTATTTTTCAGGTCGATCAACCCGTCAGGTGTCGATACTGAAGTGCCCATCATGTTGACCAATTTGGACTGGAAAATGGATAAAGAGATCAAACAACGGAAATTCTTGGGTAAAGTGTTGTCGATTCTTGCATTTTCTAATAAATAGTCCGATCTCATCGTTGGAGGGAGACCCAACGCCGATGACCAGAATTGTTCACCTAAAAACACGGCCAACCATGTTCTCGTTCTCCATTTCTCAGCGTTGGGGAGAGCCACTTGGGTTCTGGAAAATTCACTGATGAATTTACCTCTATGGAGCCCCAATTGGTACGACAAGTTCTTAGCCAACCCTATAAATCTGTAAGAACAGTCGTCTAGCACTTTTTGGTTCGGAAGAGGCCATGTCCCTAATATAAGTAAAGCCTGGATGATATGTGTAGATCTTGGGGTACGAATCCAACAAGTTTCTATCAGTAATTGCTTGATCAACGAGGCCAACGATATGTACAAAGTTGGCTCTGGATCCGAGAGACACGCTGTGAGCATGACGACCCAAAAGAGTAACTGGGACTGTTGGTACAATTCTATAGGATTATCAGAGGACAAGATTGGGAGAAATGGGAGATAATCCTCGACAAACCTCTTATGGAGCTCTATAGCCTTCTCCAAAGGTAAGTTGACACCTCCTAGGACAAACTCCGAGATTATAGTGGGTGTTGGAGAGTCCCTATGGATAGGAGAATGTTTCGAACCTATTGGAGAGTTGATAAAAGAGTCTTTCTTCGAGTAATTGTTGTTGAAAAGGCTCGAAGTCGATTTCGACTGTTCGAAAATGGGAGGTAGATCCGAGCTGCCACTGACCAGAGAATCGTTCAACAATTCCGGTGTCGGTGTATTGGACGGGAGACCTCTAAAAGATCTGGAATCCTGTAAAAGCTGTGGATCTTTCTTCAAATAGGTCTTTGCGACTAGAGGTGGAGAAGTTGTCAGGGATTTGGTCATTGGGGTGGCCAGAGGAGGGTTCTGGAAGGAGACCTGAACATTTGGAGGTACTGAACCTCCTTGCTGTTGTAAGGCCTGGACGAGTAAATGCTCATTTCTAGTGAGAAACTCGATCTTGGACCGTAATTCTTCCACATCGTTCTTGAGACACTGGATCTGAGACCCTTTCTTAGGTCTGAACAGAGGATCGATCTCGCAGGCAAGACTCATCCTATCACACCGTGAACACGGGGCTGGGAACTTCTCTGAAGCGTTACATTTGATCTTATGCTGTCTGCAATGAGTACATGAGGTGACAGGTCTATGACCGGAGGAAGGCCTAAGCGACTGGTCTTTCCCCATCACCGTATGCTGGGAAGGTTTAAGCGACCGTTTCCTCTGCCCTTTTGGGTCACTCGGGTGTTGTTTCCGCTTGCTGGAGTGATGGTCCGGAGAGTTGTTGGAGACGGAATTAGGGGTGTCTTGTGAATGGACTGCTCCTTCAGGGAGTAGCAGGAGGTTGAGCATCTCATCCGCAGACGATACCATGTTCAGTTCCTGCTTCACCAGCTGATGTGTGAACAGTTGGTCTGGATACGTTGAAGACACACTGGTGGTGGAGTTATCCATGATCTACTCAAAGCTGGTAGTGTATCTATATGGGTGTGTATCTTGTCTTCAAACTAGGGGTTACTTTGAGAT
The DNA here is from genome assembly GCA_030569155.1 of Nakazawaea molendinolei. Lineage (NCBI taxonomy): Eukaryota > Fungi > Ascomycota > Pichiomycetes > Alaninales > Pachysolenaceae > Nakazawaea > Nakazawaea molendinolei. Next base: position 400,624 of record JAJMKB010000010.1, read on the forward strand.
CGAGGTTTCAACGAGTAAATGCAACAAGAGTATCTGAACCATTTGACACTTTCCACAACTCTGTACCACTACAAATAGGGCTCTAATACCTTCAGGTTCCAAATATGTTTACTGCTATTCAGAAGATCAAAATCAACTCTCTTCACTTTTTTTTCCCTCCCTGTGTATCTTGAAAATAACTCAAATTTTTCCTGAGATGGTTGGAAAAACTTCTCCTGATACTCGGATAAATTGAGATCCTTTGGAGAAGATTTGGGGGCACACACGATATCCCCGGGTCCTGTTGAGCCTGTTTATCAACGTCTGATCCGTTCTGTCGTCTCGACACCCCGGAAAAACTTATTCACCACTGAAAACTCATCTTTGATTGGCTGTTCCGAGACACCTCTGTTACCAGGACATCGATTCTCGGACTCCTTCAGCTTTCACCCCGTGTAAACCGTGAAAGGGTTTGTGGAGGGGGTGTGAAGATGCTACAAAGATCCTGGGGTATACTTGTGTCTCTTCAACTGTGGGTATTTCTGGAGAGGTTCGCTGTTAGGTGATTGAAATTACGGGTGGATTGGTACAGACAGTTGAGATGAGCAGGAGCTAGCTATTGGTTATAAAGATTAACGACTTAATTTACTGTCAAGTTTATGGCACACAAATAGTTGGATTGCCCTAACTAAGTGTGCTATTCTTAAGAAGCCAAAACAGAGCAATTCCATTGTTGCTCAGCGGTATGTCCAGATCAGAAACTCCCTCGGATTTAAGTCAACCTGGTGAATAATAAAGAAACTGTCACTATTCCTGATATGAAAGGTAAAAGCTGCACTCGCGCTCTCACTATACCCTTTCTGTCTTAACTATAAAACCTTAATTGAATCAAACATAATAATTTCTATTCACATGATGCAACCAGCTAAACTCTAGATATTTTTGTCTTTTCGTCTCTATTAAGAATTGCATGTGCATTGCGAAGAGTTTACTCAATGCGTTAGATTTTACAATAGAGTCACTAGTGTCCCTAGTTCCAATTAATTGACTAGTCTATCAACTATATAGAGGAACCCTTAACCATCAGTTGAAACGTAACTGATCAAGCTATATCTCGTTGGCTCAGCAACACGAACTCTTATGTTTCCAGTTTAAAGTAACAATACTGTAATGAGGTTTGCAACTGCTGACAGTACTCATCAAGCAGTTCAATAGTCTACTAACGCACTCTCATGCATACGATAAGATCACTGACACCTACAAAACCTTCCCTCATGACACTATAAAAGCTAATAGGGAACTAAGTGAACTACTTTTTTCCCAGTCCATAAACTACAAATGATTAAATTTCAAAAATCTTTGAACCATATACTTAACTAAGTGCTACAGAACGGCGAGAATATTAGTTGTAATTGACTTAGTCAACCTTGGTGAAACGCAAGTATGGCTTGACCTTGGTGAATTCACCAAATTTCTCCTTGGCAGCTTCATCAGAGACTGATGGTGGGATGATAACATCCTTACCTGGGATCCAGTCAATTGGAGTGACAACACCCTTGCTGTCACCGGTTTGCAAAGCGTCAATGACTCTCAAGATTTCAGCAGAGTTTCTACCGACGGATGGTGGGTAGGTGATCATAACTCTGACCTTCTTGGATGGGTCAATAACGTAGACAGATCTGATGGTTTGAACAATACCACCGTTCAAGTTCTTGAAACCTTCTTCGTCAACCATGTCGTACAAGAAGGCGACCTCTCTGGACTCGTCACCAATGATTGGGTATTCAAATGGCTTACCACCGGTAGAGGTTTCTTCGATATCTTTGATCCAGGCCTTGTGGCTCTCGACACCTTCAGCAGACAAACCGATCAACTTGACGTTTCTCAGGTCGAATTCAGGTTTCAAAGCACTGAAGGCACCCAATTCAGTGGTACAGACTGGGGTGAAGTCAGCTGGGTGGGAGAACAAAACGGTCCATGAGTCCTTGATGTAGTCGTGGAAAGTGATATCACCTTGAGTGGTTGGAGCAGTGAAGTTTGGAGCAATAGAGTTGATTCTGATTCTTGGTTGCTCGGCTTGGTTGAAGGTCTTCAAACCTCTGACGAGGGAGGCTCTAGCTGGGAATCTGGCAATTGATCTGGTAAACATTGTGCTGATGTTGAGTTGGAATAAATTAATTGAAAGACTCCAATTTTTCACAAATCATCGTCAAGCTTTGGAATCCAAGCTGAAAAATTGTGTCAAGTCACGTGCTATTTTTCACATACCTTTGACCATATTGGGAAGGAGGGCTTCAACTGCCCATTTGGGAAGTCTGTAGAAAGTAGTGCGTGTTTGACCAAATCTAAGGGGGTTTCTTTGTTTACATTTCAAGATCATCTTGTCATTTTAAATCGTATCAGTTCACTACATGATGAACAGACAGGAAAATGGTTCAAATAAGAACAAGAGATTGTCGTCTTCAAGGAGTCAGTCTTCCCTAAGGACTGTCCTAACTCCGGTTAAAAGACTGCACCTTACCAAACCATCAAACACACCTTCAAAGTCATCGGGTCAGGAATCAAATATCAACGTCTATGTTAGGTGTCGGTCGAGAAACGAGAGAGAAATCCTGGAAAATAGTGGAGTGGTAGTCTCGACACTCGGTAAACAGGGCAAAGAAGTCATTTTGAAACCTAATCAGCATAGCGCCCTAAGTAAAACATACACTTTTGATAACGTCTTCGGTGCTGAGAGCGATCAGGAGGTACTCTTTGAAGAAGTGGCCAAAAACGCTTTGACCGAGATGTTGCAAGGGTACAATTGTACAATCTTTGCATATGGACAGACCGGTACAGGTAAAACGTATACAATGTCTGGTGATATTTCAACTTCTGACACAGGAGTTTTGGGGATACACGCTGGTATCATCCCAAGAACCTTAGTTCTGTTGTTTAATAATTTACAAAACTCTGAGGGCGAACATTCGGTGAGAGTCTCATTTATCGAATTGTACAACGAAGAATTGAAAGATTTGCTAGCTCCAGACGATGCTGAGAGAAAAGTTAGAATATATGACGATCAGGACAAGAAATCGATAGTAGTGCAAGGAATGGAGGAGGTTTTCATCCAGTCTGCTAAAGAAGGACTCACTCTACTAGGCGATGGTTCGTATAAAAGACAAGTCGCTGCCACTCAATGTAATGATTTGTCTTCAAGATCACACACTGTCTTTACCATAACAGTCCACATGACTAAGATCGATCCAATAAGTGGTGAAGAATATTTAAAAGTTGGGAAATTGAATCTCGTAGATCTTGCAGGCTCAGAGAACATAAATAGATCGGGAGCTGAAAACAAAAGAGCAAGAGAACTGGGGATGATCAATCAGTCTCTTTTGACTCTAGGTAGAGTGATCAACTGTCTCGTTGACAAATCATCTCATATACCTTACAGAGAATCCAAGCTTACAAGATTATTACAAGACTCCCTCGGTGGTCAAACCAAGACTTGTATCATAGCAACCATTTCACCAGCCAAAGTCTCTTTGGAGGAAACTATGAGTACATTGGAGTACGCCAGTAGAGCCAAAAATATCAAAAACAAACCTCAGGTGAATCAGAGCGTGAACAAGCAATTACTGATGACTGAATACGTAGAAGAGATCGAGAGATTACGCAAGATATTAATTTTGACAAGAGAACAGAATGGAGGAGTTTATTTAACCACTGAAAGTCACCAAAAGCTTTTAGATGAGAATGAAAGTGCTAAAATATTGATAGACGAGCAAAAGTTGAGGATTGATCTTCTAGAGGATCAGAATAAGAAATCCAAAGAAAACTATGAAATGCAATTGGAAGAATCTAGAAATGCTAAAGAGGTTCTGTTAAATCTTCAATCGAAATTGGATAAGACCAAATTTCAATTAATCGATATGGAACTGAAAGCTATAGAGTTTGAGAACAAATATAATGATGAATTGGCTGAAAAAGAAGATTTACAGAGAACTCATCAGCAATCCCAAGCCGTCTATAAATCATTGGTTGGTGTTGTTAAGGACATTTCTGAAGCCAAAGTTGGTCTCGAAAATCTTATGCACCAGGCCACTAATTCTTTCGATGCAAGCATAGATTCTTTGGAGTCCAAGAAATCGCACATCAATGACTTCATTGAAGTAAACCTCCAAGAATCTCTATCTCTTCTTAAAGAGAGAAACGAAACCATGTTGCAACAGTTGAACTCTGAGTTTAACAAGGTTGTGACGTCAGAACAAAACAAACTTCAAGAAAGAATTCTCGATATAGAAAGAAGTAGAAGTGGCATATTTGACAATGTAACAACGAGTCAAAATGCTATATCAGTTTCAAAAGCTGACATGGATGAGGCAATTAAAGAGACATTTGAAGCATTTACAAACTATCAAGATTCATTTATTGCACAAATGATGCCTAGCTTACAGAATTTTATAAATGAAGCTTTGGGTAGCCACTTGAATATGATTTCGGATCTGGAATCCACAATTCAAAATTGTTATCATACAATAGGACAGAAATTCAAAACAACATTTGAACTTATTGATACTCAAATCACGGGGCAATTAGAGGAATTGACCAGGTTATCTACAGAGTTTGATACTCATACAAGACGTAATAACAAAATTTTAAAAGATCAAATAATGGCTAACGAACTTTTGCACAAACAGGAGCTCGAATTGCAAGACCAGGAACAGAAAGAGATACTTCATAGATTTGCCGAAATTCTCAGTAATTCAACAAAGAACAGAATTGCAAGGATATCGAAAACTTTTGGTCACAGTCAAGAATGCTTAAATACAATTAATTCTGACAATGTCGAATTTTCGAAATCTCACAGAGAACTGTTCTCCAACCTTGTTGAATCAGAGACAATTTTTTCCAAAGCCGTGAAGCAGGAGAAAGAGGAGTTGAAGGCGGCTGTTGTATCCAGTCATGAAAATAGTAAGAACTCCATCAAGAAGATTGAACAAGATATCGACGAATTTTCCGCTTTGAATGACATTAGATTAGCAGAGATTGTGGATTCGATGAAATCACATCAACACATCTCGCAAGAACAGAAGAAAAAACTATCAGCTTTGAGTGATAGACAAGCGGGAGAGCTCAAATCCTTGAACGATAATTTGAGTGACAAAACCAAGCAGGTGTTCGCCAATATATCGAATGATTTAACCACATTTAAAGAAGCCATGCTGGACATTAAGCCAACCATTGTTGATAAGTACGTCTCGGAACAACGTAGTGCTTCAGAGATATATGAAAAATCAGTTTCCAAAAACAACGAAACACTCAAAGATTCGATCAGTTCCTTGAACATTTCAAAACCAGACATTGATATCCCCAAATCAAAAGATTATCAATTCCCATCTCAATTGCCTACTCCTAAGCCGAGAGATGAGTTGCTTCAGTTCAAGAAAAGAAAAGTGTGTGTTGCCAGAGACGATACAGACGAATCTTTTGTTCTCAATGAGTTTGAAAATATGACTCCGTTGCCGGCTCCAGCCCATGTCTTGCCAATGATAGAAAATACTCCTTCATCGATGTTGAAGGTGAAGCCTTTGAAAAATATAAATAGGTCAAGGCCAACCACTGGAGGAAACAGTTCTAAAAACAAAGTGCTTCAAGAGCTCAACTTATAGACTCAAAATTGGGGGTTAGAAAATGATAATTTGCTCAGGATTCACGAAAAACTAAAAAAAAATATCAAAAGTGAAAAATTCACAAAAGATGTTAAAATAATAACAGAGTAGCTGAACATTTGAGGTCCTCTTGAAAGCTTCAGTGGCAATTGAACACACAGAATGGTTACAGCGTGAGCATAATTCATAACTAAAGCAATACATCCAACTCGATAGAGTCTAACACACGAAATAGAATACTCTTGGTTGAGAAAGCGTTACCAAGCTCTATAACGTCATTCCATGACTCGCTAGCGAATGAGCTCCCTAAATTACTAGGCAAATGGTCCTTTGAATTGAAGATATATTTGAACAACAAATACTCGAAGCCCGATAACTACGCGATAGCACAGGTACCCAATAAATATCTTGTGATGTTACAGACGTCGTATCTTCCAGGCAAGACAGTGACGATGATTAATAATTCCAAGGCCATGGTGACTAGTCAGATCGTAGATGAGGACAATCCAGTGGAGTACGAGTTCTTTGAGAAAGGATGTTGCAACTCAATGGAGCTCGATCCATTTGATTTTTTGATATCGAATAAACTACAAAGTCTTTGGGCTTTAAAGCAGACTATAAAAGGAGACAGTGGGTTTGGTTACGAGATAGAGACTGAAAACATCAACATTGACCAATCAATTTTGAACAGTCTCCCCAACTCGTTGTCAGCTAAAGTTAATGATAGAAAAGATGTCTTTAGAATAAGGACTCTGAATTGTTCACTCCATGGCTCTTTCAAGAGCTTTTTAATAGAAATAGAATATGTGGATGATGAACAAGATTTGATTTGCTCGAAGACAGACTCAAATTATAATGAGATTCAGCTCTTCCACGTGAAGATCAACAAAATTAAAGAGTTTATCAAGAATTATCATTTCCCAGAGGGGAAATTGTGCTACAACGTGTTGAACGAGGATAAATTGGATTATCTCAGTGATTTAGTCCAGCAGTACTCTGAGGCCTTACAATTTTGATGCTTCTGATAGCTTTTATACTCAAAGATGAACTAATTGATGAACTGATATTATGTTTAATAATCTGAATCAGAATTATCTGAATAAATAAAAATGAGCCTACCGTTTAAAGAATGGGCTTTAACATTCGATGCTTATTCATTCTCTCACATAGATCTAGCTTCCAAGTCTGTCCACTCCACCAGAGTCTAGTATAAAGCGATAAAATGATCACTATAATTCGTACTTTGCTCAGTCTGCCAACACCAGTCGTGTCAATAAAAACTTTTCAAAAAAAACAAGAAAAAACAGAGAAAGCTCATATTTAAAATTGGGGATACCACATTGGATAAAAGACGATGTTGAGATCAAGTGTACTTCGCTCTTCTATCAGAAGATATGCTACTGCTCAGCCCACCTCTACCACAGAAGGACAAGGATCGCAGCAAGTTTTGAAGAACTTGTTGGAGAAAGTAAAGAGTATCAAGACCTCAGCACCTCAACAACAGCCAAAGAGCTTTGTCAATAGACAGAGAAGCAACAACAATAACAACAACAAAAACTCGAGGCCAAGAGGTCAGACCAATAACAAAGGTAACAATCAAAACAGAAGAACAAGATTCGCCAATAAAAACCAGGGATACGACTCCAAATTCTCCTCAGAAGAGTATTTAAAGCAACGTCGTACTCAACGTGAGAAGAAGTTTGGCTCTAATACCGAGGCTCAAGTGTTCGACTCCACCCAACCTCAGCAGAGCAGATCGAGAAGAAACAGACCGGCTAGAACTTCCATTTTCTTAGCTCCAAAAGGCGCTAAATCTCAAAGAACGAGAACCAGACAGTCCAGAAACTCTGAAGCTTCTCAGAGACAGGCTTTCACTCTGCCAACGGAACTGGAGATTTATACACCTGAAGTTCCAGCGCTCCCTGATTTGATCAGATTCTCTTCTAAATTGGCATTCAGTGCTGAGTCGAGATTGACCAGAGCCATGTTCCAAGTTTTTCAACAACAATTACAAGTACCTGAATGGTACGGTGAACTCAGTTTATCGAGCCAGGGAAGAATTCCAATGGTACAACAACCAATCTCTCAATATCCTTTCTACGACAGATTACCCCTTACAAAGGGTAAAATCATGGGACCAATGATCTCAGACGTTGATTTCGAAGTGGATGCCAATCTTAAATTGCTCAACGACACCATCGAGAGAACCGTTTTCGGGAAATTTTCCGACTTGAAGATCAACGTCTCCGATGACAAGTTGAAATTTAACGCCATAGTGGTCCAGAACGCTTTGAACTGTAACCCTTTCCTCAACTACAGCGGGAGAAAAGAGAAAATCTATAAATCTTGTGCCGGTATCGCACCGGTTAAAGACTTGCTCCAATGAGCTAACTGTATATATTTTTATATCGTCATGTCCATATCTAAAGAAGTTTATTTATGTCTTCAAGCCCATAGGCTGCACCACCACAAGCGATGACAATGACAACATCGTCTTTCTCCAACTCACCAATACTCAGAGTCAAAATTTCAGGTTTGTACACGGCGGTTAGCGCAGCGCTACATGCAGGCTCAACGATAACGTTATGATCTTTAACAAATTGGACAAGAGTCGTTAAGGTGTCCTGATCCTCTATGAGCACCGAATGAGTTGGATAACTTTGAGCACATCTTAAAGCTTCCTCTGCAGTGTAAGGAGACGCTAAAGATGTGGCTATAGTGTTAACAGAGTCCAACTTAACAACTTTTCCCAGTTCGATGGCATTGTGCAATGTGGGGGCCGGTTTGGTCTCAATTGCCACAACAGGGACGTTCAATCCGTTTCTAACTAATCCACGGACCACTCCACAGTACAAGCCACCTCCTCCAACTGAACATACAATGGCTTTTAATTTGGGTAATTTATCACCAAGTTGTTCTTTGATCTCATCGATCATACTGGAGTGTCCCTCCCAGATCAATTCATTATCGAAAGGGTGACAATAAACCGGGAGAACATCGTCTGAATTGACTTTGGCAATCAACTCAGTTCTCAAATATTCATCAGCTTCTCCCCAATGGGCTCCGTGGATAATTACATTGGCACCAGTTGATTCGATCTTCTGTTTCATAGAAAGCTTACTGGTGACAGGTAAAACCACAGTGCAAGGCACTTGGAAGAATTCTCCAGCCACCAGAGTGGCAAGACCAGCATTCCCTCCCGACGAGGAGAACAAGGCCACTTTCTTGCCCTCCAGAGACGCTTCCTCGATCTTAGCCGATACCAAGTAACCCAAACCTCTGGATTTGAAGGACCCCGAGGGTTGAACAAACTCGGTTTTCAAGTAGACTTGAAATGGTACTCTCGAAGAAATCGGGAAAGATTTGATCAATGGCGTTTCACTGTATGGAATTTTCTTGGTCTCGGTGCTCATTATCGGATGCTTGTAATTTTTCAAATCTGATCCAACGAAATTTTTTGTTGATAGCAACGTGCGGCTCAATAACCCCCTTTTTAGGCAAACTATTGTTCTGCATTTAATCTCAATTAGGTTATCGTCAACAAAGCGTTTTTTTGACCTTATTAGACGAATCAAGTTCTTCACTTTCGATATGGAGTTATTTCGATGGTTGGTTTACCAGTACAAAGCCCAAATCACCATATCACCTACTCCAATTTTAAGTTTCAGTAGGCATAATTTTAAAGTTTCACGTGCATTGAATCGTTAAACTTAATCTTGAAATCTGCATTTATGCATTTACAGAAAATGGCAAGTATCGGTTGATCTACTAAGCCAAGTTTTAAATCCAGTCAAACTTGTGCCCACCACACTCTACAAATCATTTTTCCATATTAGAGATCATCTCGATGAGCATCTGAGCTAAAGCTAGTGAAAAAAAAAAAAATTTCAGCAATATTTTTCACCAAGATCTTGTATCAAATAACGTTTAAGATGGCCAGTGTAGAGTCCATTTTCGTTGGGTGTAATAGACAGTTGGAGATCTTGGACTACAACAGTGATACCAAAGAGCTTGCCTACGGTGCTAACTCTTTGGTAGCTCTTTGTAAGCCTTTTGATGGCACTGGTAGAGGTGTTGTGCAGACTTTGAAAAGTCATACCAAAGATGTTACCTGTGTCAAATGGGTCCCTAATTCTCCATTCTTGGTGTCAGCCTCTGAAGACTCTACCGTTTCTGTGTGGAAAAATGGCTCGTTGTTTCAGGAATTGAAAGATGCTCATAAGTCTTCCATAACAGCTCTTGCAGTGCTCAACGAGAAACTTTTCATTACAGGAGACGCTGATGGAGCTATAATTATTTGGGTATGGAAACTGGTCCAATTCGTCAACCTGTTTGAGTTCACAGTGAAAGCTGGCTTTTTCCCGTTATCTCTTGCTCTTGAAGAGGTTGAGAATGGGAACTATGTCTTAGCTATTGGTGGTACCAACACCACCTTATACATATATTCATTTGTGCTTGACATTACCGGTGCAATCTCTGATTTGAAACAATGTGCCCAATTACAAGGTCATGAGGACTGGATCAAAGCTATCGCTTTCAAAAAAGAATCTGATTCCAATTGGTTAATAGCTAGTGGATCTCAAGATAGATACATTAGACTCTGGAGTTTAAAGATCAACGATTCCATAGATCATTCTGACGAGGATGGCTCCAAATTGATGTTATTGTCGAACAAACAGCATAAATTTAATGCTGGTACCACAAATTGTGCCATCAATTTTGACGCCATCATCATGGGACATGACGACTGGATCTCATCGTTGATCTGGCATCCTACAAAGACCCAATTATTGTCATCCTCTGCAGACACTTCCATCATGATCTGGGAACCAGACACCGTCAGCGGTATCTGGATATCCACAGCAAGATTGGGAGAAATTAGTATAAAAGGTGCCTCAACCGCCACAGGTGCATCTGGGGGGTTTTGGGGGGCTACTTGGATCTTTGACAATGATTTCGAATTTATTTTCACCAACGGTAAAACAGGTTCTCTTAGATTATGGAAGTCTCCGATTGACCAAGGTCAATGGGAACAATTGCTTACTGTTACCGGTTGCTTGAAACCAATCACCGATCTCTCATGGTCCGAGAACGGGGAATATTTATTAACAACTTCTCTTGATCAAACTACAAGGTTATTTTCTAATTGGAAGAGACACGGGAAACAGTCATGGCATGAATTTGCCAGACCGCAGATTCACGGTTATGATATGATCTGTGTTTCACCTTTGTCCAATACAAGATTTGTTAGTGGTGGTGATGAGAAGATCTTAAGATCATTTGATCTTCCCAAGTCTGTTTCGAACATGTTAGCCAAACTTTGTTCGATCTCTTTGCAAAGCGACTCGATGCCTGAGATGGCTTCCTTGCCCGTCTTAGGATTGTCAAACAAGGCTGAAACTGAAGAGCAGCCAGTAAATTCTACAGAGCAGGACAACGAAGATCAAGATGAAGAAGAAACAGGTGCTAATTCCGCTGATATTCTATCAGCTTTGGAACAACCTCCTCTTGAAGATGTTCTTCAACGTCACACTTTGTTCCCTGAGATCGAGAAGTTATACGGACATGGTTACGAGATAACTACAGTTGCAACTTCTAAAGACAAATCGTTGATCGCAACCGCTTGTAGATCGAATTCGGTTCAACAAGCGGTTATAAGAATTTTCCAGACATCAAATTGGCAACAATTGGAAACTCCTCTCAAAGGTCATAACTTGACTGTCACCAGATTGGCATTTTCTCCAAGTGATAAATACCTTGTCGGTGTCTCTCGTGATAGACAGTTTTCGTTGTGGTCACGTGATGGAGTCGAGTTCAGTCTTGTCAAATTGATGGAGAAAGCTCATACCAGAATTATTTGGGACGTTCTGTTTGTACCAACAGATCTTACAGGGCAAGAGAGTTTCATAACTGTCTCAAGAGATAAAACAATTAAACTTTGGGAGATTTTGGAGGGTGAAGTAAGCTTGAAATCTACATTTAAGACAGATGAAGCTATCACTGCATGTGACTCTCTTGATATACTCGTTGATGGTAAAGCTATAATATTTACTGGTTCCGAAACTGGTAACATTAGCGTTTACTCCGTTCTGTCGAATGGCGAGATCACGTACTTGTTCTCGGTGGATAATTCGGACTCGCCAAACGGTAGAGTGAACAGACTCTCGGTTGCCAAAAACAGTAATTTCCAAGATAAGATAAGGTTAGCTTCAGGAAGTGATGACTGTTCTGTCAGGATCTTTTCATTCTCCATGGAGAATTTATCAGCATAGTCTTGATCGTTACTATCAAATTTGCATCTATGTAATTATATAGCTCTGTAAAGATAATCATGCATTCGTATCAAATAAGTTTCCAGCTAGGGAGCCACAGTAAGTATTCAAACAGGCTCTTTCTTCCAACCATACCAAGACAGAAAGGACTGAAATACCAGAAACAGGAGACGACACCACCTATCATACTTGAGTAGACCAAGAATTTCAAAGCGCTGACTCTCCAATTCTTGAGCTTACTCTGGGTTAAATAGTCGAGCAAGAATCCCTCGACAAATATAGCAAAATACAACAGCGGTTCATAATGGTGCACATAGGTGACTCTGGACATCATGACAAATGGAAAATAATGCAAAATCCAGGAGATAAACGGAATGACACCTCCCATGAAATAAAACCAGAATTGTTTCTCAGACCACACCAAGGATTGTCTTTGATATTGGAGAATTTTGACCAATGTGAGTAGGGCAAATATAGCGATCGACAGTGTTGATGTCCATGTGGTGAACGGGAGCGATATAAGGAAATATCTGATGCCACTGTTGGACCAAGTACACATTCTCAAGCCTACATGTGCAAGTGGCCATTCCCAAGGCAAAGAGGCCAAACTATCACTCTTATCTGGATCAGGAATAAGAGCATTGTTCGACAGAGCCATTGCAAAGTTGATCAAGATGAAATCTCTCCAGAACTTTGTCTTTGGAGGTTGATATTCATCAGGGATCTGAGGTACCGCTTTATTAGAGTTCCAGTGATCCTCGACGTTCCACCAAGTAGATTTGTCTCTTGAAGACCAACTACTCTTACAGATTACTTCACCTTGTTGAAACCCCCATTTAGGATAAGCGAGACCGGACGTTGCCAAATAACAGCCCAAAATTCTGTGTTTGAGTCTAAAAGATGTGGAGATTGGGTGTAAGATGGAATCGAAATCAGGTGAAGACTCGTATAAAGATTCATAAGTGAGATTAGCAGAATGCATTTGCTCTACGATCTCGACGACCCATTCATCTTTAAAATCTCCTATATTCAAATTACCATAACCTGTGACTTCATAGGCAGATTTGGTAAGTAATGCTGGAAGATCATGTGAATGAAGATTGGCCTGAGTGAACTCGTGATTCAATCTAATCACATCTCCATCCTTAACCGTTCTTATGTCTACAATATCTTCATAGGTTGAAGAATCAATCTTTTGTGAACCTCTCCCTCTCCATGGGTAGTGTACGATGAAATTGTTATTATCATCTTTAAACCCATACGTGGTGACCTGTTGTTGTCCTGAACCTTCAGGATAATTATGACCATGAGAATGTAACAAATTTGGTGATAATCCCTGGGATCTGATAGAGATTTTAGAACCATAGTAAACGTCTCTTGGTCCCAAATCGATATCATGGTCGTCCAAATTGATCTGGAGTAAACTTGGGGTAGATTTAACACCTTCTCCCATCTTATGAAGCAATTTGAAATGAATGTAAAAACACAACATATAGATGAGGAAAGGTATCACGATCAAAGTGGTGATTCTGGAAAACCAGTGCGCTAAGTACTTTGTAGTGGATAGTTTTGTATCGTAGTACTTTATAAGTAAATCTAAAATCACATAAACCCCATATAGCACAGTGACAAAGACACCTACCCATTTCACACTACAAACACAACCAATTGAAATCCCAGACAAAATCAACCATTTGAACCATTGGAAACCAAATTCAGAGCCCAGAATGCGGTTGATCTTGTTGAACTTCACCAAAGTGTAAAAAGTCGTGGCCGTAAAAAACAAAAGCATCGAATCCAAAAGTATGAATTTCGACAATGCAACAAAAGATGTCTCATAGACACACAGTAGGGAGATAAAAATTGTGGTGAACCAATTGAGATCCAATGATTTCGCAGTTAGATATGCAAACGTTGGGGTGAATACGCTGAACAAACAATTGAGTTTCCTCATTCCTACGTAGTTCAATTCCAGCGGGTATTTACGTCCTGATTCGAAACCGAACCCGCCATCGTAACCCACCAAATAGCCGCTAAGAGCGATCAACATCTTCCCCAATACTGGGTGCACGTCATGATAAAAAGTGTGTTTTAAATAGAACGAGCCAAATTTCCCGAAATGAGCTTCATCCCAGACGACGTTGTCGTTGATGCCAATGTCTTTGAATCTTATATGTAGTGATAATAGCGTGATAATGATAGGTGTCAGTATCGATTCCAATTTCCAGAACCAGGTTGAAGAAACAGGTTTTTTAACCTGATCATCCAGCTCAATTTCAACAGGATCATCAGTCACTGGTACCAGTCTTCGCCGTATCCCTGAATCGTCCAGTTTGGCAACAGAGGTTGACATTTGTAACGGTACCTGAATTGGTTGAAAACAAGTGAAAAATCCAGTCTTCAACTATCCTCCGAAAACTGCGTGTCGCACCAGACACCGCCCCTATTTTCCGTTTTGAGGCTACCAAAATAACACACCGCCCTCAATTCCCCCATCGAGCCAACCCCGTTAAAAAAAACAAAAAAAAGTCGTGCGTCGACTTACAGCACCTTGACACCGCCCCACTTTCTCGCTAAAAGTCGTGCATCGGCTGCACCTTATATCCGAAGGTCGTATCCACTCAAACTCTCCAAAGCGGAATGTCTCCGAATCAGGCACTGCAGAAAAATCTCCTGACAGCATTGTGCAAAGTCAAAAAAAACAAAAAAAGCGAGCATTTTAACAAGCAAAAGAATTGCTGGGCGATCACCTGGTCGCGGATCAGAACAGAAGCAGGAAGGGGGGAGGGAGAAGACGGAATTAATTGGCTGGAACCCCAATCACCTTGTTCGGTCCGTACAGCCAGCGAGTGACACTCCGCATATCTTAATTGAACCCCGGGTTCGTACTTCCACTGAGTACTGCACCACTGTTTTTTTCCCGCCCTCTTCACTGGTACTCCATTTGCAACCCATATGAACTCTCCAACTGTGCAATTGCAATTCGTAATGGTGTCCATGCTGGTCTTTTGGAAACTCCCGGAACTTCAAAAGCAACTACATTACCCTCTATTTCAGAACCCGGAACCTCCATCCATTCCCATCTTTTGAAGCTTATTAGGAACAAAACACCCCCAATACGTAATTTGGCGCATGCCGGAAGGAAAAAAGCCGCAGATTGTGTTCTTGTTCTGAAACAATCACAAGGTAACTTTTTCCATCCTTTTTTTGGGGGGTTAGCTGCAGAAGTGGTTTAACCACCAGGTGCTTCAACATAGCACGATTCTTTTTGTTAGAGTTATTGTTGGATATGTGAGCTCGTGTTGTTGTTGTAGATCTGAAAAATTGAATCATATAAATATTGGAGCTGATCTCTTTTCGGTTTCAAATAAATTTGTTCTTGTTCTTCATAGAAATACAAAGTTTCTTAAATCACATACAACAGTTAACAAGTAATCCACTTAAAGTTTAAATAATGGCTATCAACGTTGCAATTAACGGTTTCGGTAGAATTGGTCGTTTGGTCTTGAGAATTGCTCTTGCCAGATCTAACATCAATGTCATTGCCGTTAACGATCCATTTATCGCTGCTGACTATGCTGCATACATGTTGAAGTACGACTCTACCCATGGTAAATTCAAAGGTGATGTCACTTCTAAAGGTACTGACTTGATCGTCGACGGTCACAGCATCAAGACTTTCCAAGAGAGAGACCCAGTCAACTTACCATGGGGTAAATTGGGTGTCGAAGTTGTCATCGATGCCACTGGTATCTACAAGGACTTGAAGGGTTGTCAAAAACATCTTGACGCTGGTGCCAAGAAGGTTTTGATCACTGCTCCATCTAGTGATGCTCCAATGTTCGTTGTCGGTGTCAACGCTGACCAATACAAAGGTCAAACCATTGTCTCCAATGCTTCTTGTACCACTAATGGTTTAGCTCCAATTGCTAAGATCATTAACGATAACTTTGGTTTGGAAGAGGGTTTGATGACCACTGTCCATTCCATGACTGCCACTCAAAAGACCGTCGATGGTCCATCTCACAAGGACTGGAGAGGTGGTAGAACTGCTTCAGGTAACATCATCCCATCCTCTACTGGTGCAGCCAAGGCTGTCGGTAAGGTTATCCCAGAGTTGAACGGTAAGTTGACCGGTATGTCTTTGAGAGTTCCAACCGTTGATGTCTCTGTTGTTGACTTGACCGTCAAATTAAAGACCGAGGCCACTTATGAACAAATTTGTGCTGCCGTCAAGAAGGCTGCTGAAGGTCCATTGAAGGGTGTGGTAGGTTACACTGAAGATGCCGTTGTCTCTTCTGATTTCATCAGTGACACCAGATCATCCATCTTTGATGCCAAAGCCGGTATCTTGTTGTCTCCAAAATTCGTCAAGTTGATCTCTTGGTACGATAACGAATTCGGTTACTCCACCAGAGTCGTTGACTTGTTGGAGATCATTGCCGCTTAATCAATGAGATGAAAATTACGACTTTCTCTTTATATCGATATTATAGTTCTTTTCAATTTTGAAAAATTTAGTTCTTCTCCAATTATAGCTTTGATCTTTGTAGCTTCCTACAACTTTGTTGAAATGGGAATATTAAATTAGTAATTACTCACCTCCATGACCACCATGATCATGTGGATCCGTCTTGAATATTTTATCTGGATTCAAAATCCGAAGAGGGTCTAAAGCCATCTTCAATTTTCTCATAACGTCAATTGTGTCTTCACCTAGCTCTTCCACCAAATACTCTCTCTTACCGTAACCAATGGCATGTTCTCCGGTACAAGTACCTTCAAGTGCAAGTGCTTGTTGAACCATACGGTCGACCAACTTCGATGCAATTTCTCTCTCTTCTGGACGATAGAGTAAGAAAGAGTGGAAATTACCGTCACCTGCATGTCCAACAAGAGTTGCGTTAAGCCCCGAAGCCTCGGTTTCCAGTTTCACGTTCGAGAGAATTACACGTAATTGCGAGATTGGAACAGCGACATCTGTGGTCCATATCTCGATATCAGGAGAGATGTTCTGACGTCCATAATTGATGGTTGACCAAAGGGCCACCTTACGAGCACTCCAAAGTTCTTCTTTCTCCTCTGCAGTTTGAGCGAACTCGAACTTCAAGTTCTTGTTCAGTTTACAAATTTCCACCAATCTCTTCACCTTCATTTGAACTTCATCTTTCGATTCACCACCAATTTTGAAGAAAAGTGTTGTCAGTTCATCCCACACTCTCTCAGTTTGTCCTGATTTATTGATAAAATGCATCATTTTATCGTCTACAATCTCCATGGCATTTACATCGATACCACGAGACACAACTTCAGAGCAAACGTTTGCAGCTGTCTCAATAGTTGGGAAACTAACCACTGCCACTTGTTCAACTTTTGGTTTGACATGAAGTTTCAAAGTGGCTTCAGTGACAAGCCCCAATGTCCCCTCTGAACCTATGAACAAACCGTTCAAGTTATAACCAGCAGACGATTTACTCGATCTCATCTTAGTCTTTATGATAGACCCATCAGCTAATACCACGGTAAGGTTTTTGACATTCTCCTTCATAGTACCTGTTTTCAAAGCCTTGGTACCACTGCAACTATTAGCGATACAACCCCCAATCTGCGCGCCTGGACCGGGATCGATTCCACCAATTAGGCCGTAATCGGCCAAATACTCGTCCAAATCTTCCCAACCCACTCCAGGCTGCACAACAACGTCCAAATCATCTTTATGCAATGCAATGATCTTATCCATTCTGGAGAAATCGATCGTGACACCTCCTCTCACAGGTATGAAATGGCCCTCCAAAGAGGTCATCCCACTAGTTGGTACCACTGGGATTCTGTTCTGATGACAGAGCTTCATGATCTCACTAACCTGCTCGGTGGACTCCGGGTAAAGAACATATTTAGAAATTTGTCCCGGTTCTGCATGGTGCGTGTTCCAGTACGTGTCAGCGTGCAGGATCAATTCCTTCTCATCTCGGGAGATTTGGTGTGGTTTTAAGAATGTTGAACATCCCTGAATCACCAGCAGCAATTCCAGAGCACCTCCATAATGAGGTGGAACCATATCTTTCAACTCCGATTTAGACGAGAGAGGGAAAACATGCTCGCTAGGAGTATGTTCTGTCTCGTAGATAGTGGACAGTTTCCCGATCAACACTCCGAGAAGAAGAGTGGAAAATGCAACGACAAGAGGTAGTTTTGGTCTTCTGACAGCAGGGTCGTAGACTTGGTTAGAGTATGCACGACTTCCTGGATTTGTCCTTTGAGACTTAGCTTGACTTGTGCCTTGAAATCTCCTTCCAATTCTCCCGCCTAGCCCTCCTTCACGCCCCCTTTGGACACCGGCCCAATTTCCACCTCCTTCGAGCCCTTTTAAATGCATCCTTCTCACTCCTATCCAATTGGAATGTCTCAATGGGCTCATAGTGATCTTCATCATTGTTCCTTTACTAGTCAAGTACCTGATTGCGCTGATCTGTCGGATTCTTCTGATCCTTATAAGCCTCTTTTGGCCAAACACTTAATGACGTATCAGTCGGCTCTTCAAGACAACTGATCAAAGACTCCTAAATGTCCTTTTAAACTCCTCGAAATCCTTCCACTTCTTTTCACTCCTCCAACTCCTTAGTCTCTTGTCGACTATTTCACCCCTTTTTCAGCCTACTAAAGGACACTTAGAAACTCCTTTTATTTTCTTAACAGTTATCAATACGCTTAAACCCCCTGAGCCTCTGCTTAATTTTCTCTGCTCACAAATCATAACCCCCGGGTGTAGTAGGACGAAAACGGTAACTGTAGCCTTCCTGTAGTCAATTGAGTTCAAAAGGCTCAAAATCCGAGATCGGTTAATGTATCCGAGTCCCTGATCCCACTCGTCCGGATCGAGCCACACCATCGGCATTTACATGACACCATCAGCACCAACTGCCGGCGTCTCAAGAGACTCGTCCTTATTGACACGAGAAAAATAATGACAGATTTTCCAGGGAAAAAAAAAGGGGACAACGCTTACCAAAGAGACCGTAACGGGTATTATTTGACGCTAGAGCTTATCAATTACACTACTCAACGAGCCAATTGAAGATGAGCGAGAAATTCCCTGAACTTGACGACGTTGTAGACGCTGATGGAGGAGCTTCCGACTTCTTAGCAAGAGAAAAAGAGTTGTTGGGAGATGAGTTTGCTACCGATAAAGACGCCGAGTTATTACAAGCCGCTAGAGATGCTGGAGATGAAGATGAAGAGGTGAGAAAATTCGAGAGCGAGTTTCCTGATGTCACTGGTGAACTGCAAGTACCAGTTGTGGACGATGCCGAAGACGATGATTTCCTGGAAGGTCAGACCAACTTCAACCAACCAACATTCACATCTTCGTTCAATTCGTTGTCTTTAAACCTTGAAGATTCTCAAGCTGTGAAAGAATGGAAAGAGAGAAGAGATCTCGAAATAAGTAAAAGAGATGAAATTGCCAGTGCTAAAGCTGAAGATTTGAAAAAAGAGGCTGAAAAATCCATCGATGACTTCTACGAAAACTATAACAAGAAGAAAGAAGTTGGAATTGAAAAGACAAGAAAAGAGGAAGCTGATTTTATAGACAAGAGAGACTCTTTTGTTAGCTCCGGAACCGTTTGGTCCAGAGTGGTTGATTTGTTACTGTTAAAGCAAGATAAGAGAGATACCGACAGATTCAAGCAATTGTTGATCAAATTGGGCAAGAATGAGAACGCTCCAGGCGCTGCTGGTTACTAAATTTACCGAAATAAAAATTTATTGGTGTTTGGATTTATTGTAGAACTGTACTATTAGCCTTCCACTACCTTATATCCTTACTGATACTACGTCAAATGTTCTCTCATCCTCCATTCTATTCTCCACCTACTCTCTATCTAATTCTCAATCCATTCTTGCTCCTATGCTCATCCTTCTGCTAAATCATTCTTCAGTCATTGAATACCATTATAAAGACATCTTACATAAGCACATCTCGATCTCTTCACCTTAATTCGAGATAAAGTTAAGCTCACAACTTAATCAATTACTTTTCCTCTTTAGGAAACTTGTAAATACGAAATTGGGGGTAAAAAAATGCAGGTTGAAACTTTAAAACTCCAGCTTTATTTGACAGTTCAATTTGACAAACTGTGACACTGTGACAAACCAGAGACAATGACATCTGTTGGTGATCAGTTCGAAGCTTTAGAGCTCATCGGAGGAGGTTCCTTCGGTAAAGTGAGGAAAGTGAGACGTAAGATCGATGGGAAGCTCTTTGTAAGAAAAGAGATCTCATATGCATCTATGAACATCAAGGAGAGAAAGCAATTGATCTCCGAGTTCAGAATATTGAGTACTCTTAAACACCAGAACATTGTTCAATACATTCACCACGACCATGATCAAGAACATCATGTTCTTCATCTCTATATGGAGTACTGTGAAGGTGGAGATTTGGGAGGTATAATTCGCAAATGCAAGACCAAAGGTGATTACGTTCCTGAAGAGATCGTTTGGTCGATATTCACCCAGATCTTGTTGGCATTGTACAGATGCCACTACCAGTCCGATTGTCCCCCTGTGAGCATGTCCAATCTTTTCAGCAACACACCGAGCAACCTGCCCAAAAATGTGGACAGAGGTGCTGTGGTGATCCATAGAGATATCAAACCAGATAACATCTTCTTGTTGAAAGACGATTTTGTGAAACTAGGAGATTTCGGACTCGCAAAGATGCTCTCCCACGAGAACGATTTCGCAAAGACCTACGTTGGAACACCATATTATATGTCACCGGAAGTGCTACTGGATAAACCCTACGACCCAGTCACCGATATCTGGTCTTTGGGTTGTGTCATGTACGAGTTATGTGCGTTACACCCACCATTCCAGGCAAGTTCTCATTTACAACTACAATCCAAGATCAAAGAAGGTATCTTTCCTCAGATCCCTGATCATTATTCGAATAAGTTGAGACAGACAATTAATTCATGTATAGTGGTTGACCCATCGCGTAGAATCACCACCTATCAACTCTTACAGAACTCTTCTATCAAGTTATTCCGTAAAGACTTGGAGTTGAAGTATAAAGAGAAATGGTTGGGTGAATACGAAAATGAGTTGAGACAGCGTGAAAGACAGATCAATGAGATCGAAGAAGATATGAATGACCAGTTGAATCAAGAGTTAAACTATCATAAGAAACAGCTCGAACAACGTACAGAGGAGATTAGACGCTCATATCAAAACGAATTTGATTACGTCGTTGAGAAGGAAGTGGAAGCCAGAATCTCCAAAATGTTACAAGCTCAGAACATCAAGAGATCCAACAGTAACGTTTCAAATGAGGATATGATCAACAAGATGAAAGGTCCTAGAGATCTCTCCTATGACTCAAGACAACCATTGAGGCTGATAAACCATGTCGACATGGACCTGCTTCCTGTCATAAGAGCAAGAGAAAGAAGACTGGCTCCAACTTCTCCAAGCAGAAAAGAGTTGACAAAAGGTTATATGTACAAATGATTTGATCGGAAAAGGTAACAAAACAACATCTCATGATGTACCATCAATAATAAATAATTAATATGAAAGATAAATGTGTTCTTTTTAAGAATCAGTTTGCAAATGATTAAGAAAGCGTTGTTCAGAAAATGTCTGGTACATCCAGAAGTTGTTTCTCCAGACGATTTTTCCAATAATCGCCATGGAATTTCCAATACTCCTCTCCTGTAACTGGATGTTTCAGTTTACTGAACCATTTAGGAGCATAAGTTTTATTCTTAGCCTCTCTCCGCCTCAGTGCTGCTCTTTGTTTTTCTTCAACTCTATTCTTATCTTTGGCAGCATCATCGTATCTTCCCTCTTCCATAGCTCTTTGATCAGGTCTAAATCTGGTATCGGTACGTGGTAACCATTCTACCAAACTCTTCTGGGGAGCGTTCAAAGATGTAGCAAACTCTGTCAAGTTGAATGGAATCTTTGGTCTTGTGTTGGCTTGCCAGACTAAGAAGAAATCATTCTTATCAACTTTACTCTCACTCTTGCTATCGATACGTCTGGCAAAGATTTTACTATTCCAATGACCGTTAATTTGCCATACTGGTTGCCTCTTAGCATTCAAGACCGTACCCTTGACTTCGTATGCAGAGCTTTCTCTCCAACCTCTG
Organism: Nakazawaea molendinolei; assembly: GCA_030569155.1. Taxonomy (NCBI): domain Eukaryota; kingdom Fungi; phylum Ascomycota; class Pichiomycetes; order Alaninales; family Pachysolenaceae; genus Nakazawaea; species Nakazawaea molendinolei. The sequence goes on from JAJMKB010000010.1 coordinate 422,683, forward strand.
GCTTTGAAAACTAAATTGATACTATCACCAGTGCTGTGGTTCTGGATATTCATCTCCCCATAATTGTCAACAGTAGGGTTACCAACAATGATACCAACAACGGAACTGGTGACTTTCTTCCAAGAGTAAAGTTCAGAATCCACTTTGGTGCCATTTTTCATACTGCCATCACTTGGTCTCAAATTTAAGAACCAAGTTCCTAAAGGTTTGATATCAAAAGATCTACCGTAGAATTTAGATTTGACAGAACTCTCACCGTAATAATCCCAATACTGACTCTCAGCCATGGCTGCACCTATAGGTGGATGATGAGAGACTTGTTCTACCAAAAATCTATAGCTTTTGTCCGGTCTGGAGTACTCAAAAGTTTCACCCAACAACGGATTAAATGGTTTGGCGATTCTGTTGATTGTCGATGCATACTCTGATGCGGCAAATGCTGCAACATAAACCATTCTCAAAGTTGAATCCGAAGTTTGGGCTGCTTTGTCCAACAAAGCAGTGTATTCCATATCTTCAGCAACACGTTGTAACAAAGAGGTTGGCTCATTAAATGATACTGGTAAAGTCATCTTGGTCATGTCCTTACCAACCATCGCTTTCAAAGTGCTCCATAATGAGATCTTTGGTCTGTCATCGACAGACATCTTAAGACGTTTTCTGATCGGATCTTCGTAACCTTTGAACGATTCATCCACATCTTTGATCAACTTCAATTTCTCTTGTTGAACTTGGTTCAACACGATCTCTTGAGGCTCTTTGGCGGTTTCCAATTTCTGTTTGTCATCTTGAGTGTCACTAACTGCCGTTGTTGTCTCGGAGATGGTGTCTTCTTCGCTCATTCCCTCGGCATCGAAGAATTCATCTTCACTCTCATCTTCGTTGTCGTTCAAAAACTCAGCTATTTCTGAATCTCCTACAAGAGAAGTCTTGGAGTTATCCACCTCATCAGCAGTAGGCGAGGAAGAGACATTTTGAGTGTTGATTTTTTGTTTCAAAACTTTCTTCAAATGACTTTGCTTGTCCTCAAGAGCGACAATCTTTTGTTCTCTCTCTTTCATTTCAAACTCAAGGGTCTTTATGGAATTTTCCCAAAGAGTCGAAACTTCTTTCTGTCTATTGATCTTGCTTTGCAATTTTTGATCTCTCAGGTTCAACACCACCTTCAAATCATCCAACAAGACTTCGATCAGTGATAGCGTATTAGTACAAACGTTCTTCACATCCTCAGGTGAAGCATGAGTTGTATCCAGGAGAAAATCTTTGAGGCTTTGAACCTCAATTTTCAAGTTGTTCTGTAAGACAATGATTTGAGAACCATGAGGCCCCGATTTTTTCTCAATAACATCACCAGTTTCTTGATCTACTGTCTGTGAGTCTTCAAAATCGTCATCGGATTCGTCACCCATTGGATCCATGCCGTTGGTGAAAATTGGAGTCGACCTCGAAGAAGGCGAACTTGATTTGATCGAATTGGCCTTCGATGGTGAGATGATACTTGAGCTGGCTGATTGAGCCTTCACTCTTAATCTGTTGTTTTCATCTATCTCTTCCAAGATCTTCTTGTTGGTCGAACTCCCTGGTGTCAATTTGCTTTTCAATTTTTTCACTTTCGAATGTTTTTTGATAATCTCTGAATCGTAATCGCTATCGGAAGCAGATGTCAACGACACCGTGGAAGCTTGACGTTGATGAGTTCTCACTGGTTGGTTCAAAGTGAAAGTGTTAGATGTTCTTGTACTATCAAAACTTTCTCGGTTTCTCAGATTCTGTCTTTGCTGCTTAGAGACAGAATTGGAGTTCATCATCTGTTGCCTGTGCAAATCTTTGGCATATCTGATAGCATTCTGTAAGAACCATACCCATCTATTCAGCTCAATGTAGTGGTTTGATTTCAAATGCCATTTAATCGAGGCACCTGTGGTGCTTGGGATTTCAATTTCAAATTTAGACTTTTCAGAACTGTCCATTTTCAACCTGGCATTCGTAAGGTTAATTGCTCCACGACAATTCTTGTTGATATCGTTTGGTGATTTGTAGTATGAAAGTCTTCCATCGGCGTCCAAGACAAACCATCTGAGTTTATAACCCCCGGCAAAATTGGTCCATTTTTTCAAGAAACCTTTATAAGTTGGTGCCTGGTCTGCAAGACTGCTCCCATTACCCATTGGGTCAATGATCGATTGTTCTTTAGAACTCTCTTTCAACATCTTTTTCATGGAAGAAGAAACAGCCAAATCCACAGGTAGCTTTCCCAGCACGTTTCTCTTGAATGGGTCACCGCCGTGCTCGAGAATGAATTTACACATTTGAGTGTCGTCTTTCTTGACAAATTCGTGTAAAACACCGTCACCGGTGATCGGATCTACACCATTGATGTCCAATAATTCGATAATCCTCTGGTTAGATAACAAATCCAGCAATTTGTCAAAATTCCGTTTTTCAAACAGTTTACGCAACTCGTTGGAATGAATCTCAACAAATTTGGTCCTCAAATCGGACATCAACTGAATAATAGCCAAATCGTCGGTCAATTCAATTGCTTGAACTGCTCCATTGTTCAAGATACAATCGTTGATACCTGGTAAATTCATCAAAAAATTTACAATTTCGTACCTCGAAGATGCCGTAGCTAAATGTAGTGGTGTGTTACCCTCATTGTCCTGTATATTGATATCCTCGACATACCCTTGTGATACGATGTACTGGACTATTGATAAAGGTCCAACTTGAACTGCGTAATGTAAGATCAACCTGAGCACGTTTGCTATCAGCGGATCCAGCAAATTGGTCTTTGTATTGGCCTCTTGGAAGTATGCTGAGAGCTTCTTCTGGTCATTGTTCCGCAACGAGTCCAACAATTTCAACCTCAAAAGTGAAGCATTCAACCTCGAAGGATTCTCGTTGCTCAGCTGGTCTTTTTCAATAGAAATTCTGCTCATATCGGTCAGTATACAATCTCCGGGATCTCATGTCGGTCAAAAACCCAACAATTACTCCATATCAGCTATGAACTCTAGCAATTTTACTCACTCTTTCGATCCAATTTCGTCAGTGCCATCCATTCCTGTTGATCCGGACATGACTACCAACTATTTATCTCCAGATTCCACTCAATTCAATCGCTGCTCTTCTATTTGTTTAATAGATTTCTAGAATTTTTTTACTCTCCGACACATGAGAAAAAGCAAAATCCATAAAAGAAAACGTCATTCTGAAAATTGCTACTCTTTTTCTTAGAATCTTGAATTCGTAAATTGCTCTTGTCCTGTTGAAGAGTAGTGCAGCAGCCGTTTAAACGTTTTTGATAATTCTTGATGCTGTCATTTGGTCAGCTCTTGAGTTGTATAAATCATCATGACTAGCTGCGAGTCTGTAAAAAATTATATTCTTTGATTCTTGGAGTTACCAAAGTCGTGGGATCTGTAGAATGCAATAGTGAAAGAAGAGGTATGGACTCTTGTGCTGATTTTAGTATTGGCCAAAATTGATCACTATGGGCTTATATCTGATGTCTTCGCTATTCTTTGAGATAGTTGTTAGTGAAAATAAATAAATAAAAAGCCGTTGATTTGTATAGAGGCTTCGATGATTTAACACTGCTCACACTGCTCACGTTTATCTAGTTAATTGAAAAAGCTGATGCTATGATGAATTTGACATTTATCCCTGTACTCTCTTTACTGAGTACCCAACTTATAATCTCATATCACTGCTCGTATTTGTCTAGCAAATTTTGAGCAAAAGTCGATTTGTCTTCATAATGCTTCAACAACACTTCTTGGTACCTTCCTATCGATTTTATCAAACTTGATACCCCATCTGTCTTTGACAATTTCGGCTCCTCGTCTTTGAAATCGAATTTCTCTAATCTAAGATCGCCCATTGCAGTTTCTTGCTCAATTTCGTCATTCAATTTATCATCTTCGTGTTGTTGTTGTTGTTGCTGTTGTTCCATCTTTACTTGCTCGATCTGTGATAGATTATCATTTGTCTTCAAGGGCAAACATTTCTTCAATATAGATATCCACTCTTTCAAAATCGATTCCAACTTATAATCATAAATAGTTATCTCCCTCTGTTGCTCTTGATCTTTACTTGTTATCAGATACAAATTTCCCAAGATCAGATTTAACGACTGGATCATTTCATAATTTAATCTAATCGATTCAGGACGTTCTTTAACTGCTCGGTTTTTTTGGAAAACTTCCTTTAGATTCTGGAAATCGTGTTGTTGAGGTTGTTGGTCTCTTTGACTCGTATTTGAAATTGGCTCCTCCATCAAATGATCTCCATCTTTATCCGTCTCCACTTTCCGTCCTGATTTGCTCATCTCTTTTATGTAATTAACGATGTCCTCGACTTCCAAATTGGGGAGAATCGAGAAGTGATCATCTTCCTTGATCTCGAGGATGTCTTGCTCAAAATTGATCTTGAGATTGATCATTTTACCAGATGAAATCAATTTGAGAACATGAGTGTACAATATTGGAATGTCACACCGTAACAATTCACTCAAATACGATAATTCCAAACTGTTGTAATAATTTGACAATTTCACAATTGTCTTCGATTGAATTATTGTTTTCAACTCCTCGACATACGAATCTGCAAAGCAGACATCGAAGATTGAGCTGTGATTATCGATCAAGTCGTTGAATTTAGCAATATCAACATCGACAAACGACTGGTGTAATTCCAGAAACTCTTGCAACTCAGGCAATTTGACAAAACTTTGAAATTCTTTGGAATGGAAAGGATTAATCTCAGTTTCACTCAACATGTTCGAAATCATCAACTTTTTCAACATCTGGATTCTTCTTTCGTCACCCAGTTCGTCGTAATTTTTAAAACTTTCGTAAAATTCGTTAGAAGCCTTATAATAATTGGCTTGTTTCATATATATTTCACCACCACATTCTTTAACGATACCCATAATTTTGGGATGTGGGACAGCAGAATTTATCTCAAAAGACATGTGGTAGAGTCTTTTCAAGGCCTCAAAATCTTGAGGCTTTTCTGAATAGAGTCGGATCTGTAATGCAATGATCTCCAACATGTAAGAACCTTTGATAGTTTCCGAGGAATTCTCACAAATTTGTTGCAAAGATTTAAGTAATGTGAGTGCCTCTTCCTTTGAATTGTTTCTTATTATGAGACTTGCCCTTCTCAAGTTGAGGTTGATCCATAATCTGTCTTGAGGTATGACTCTACCATGGGATAGGAAAGGTTGTTGGTATGTTGAAATCACACCTTTTATGATGTTGTCGAATAATGAGGTGAGAAATTGTGTGTCAGATTTCGATTTATCGTAATGAGATATCAATTTTGTGATAGATTCTTCTCCGTATGATTTATCGTTAAGTTGTGGAAGTATCTCGAATAACTTGGGAAGTAAATCGGTGAATTTGTCGAACTGATTTGAGTGATGATATAATTTTAACAACTGCTTTATCGATTTGAACAAGTATTCTAAATCCGACTGATTTGAAGGAACTGGTAGTTGTATCACCAGCTCAAATTGAGTGATGGCATCTTGTATATCTTCTTCCTTGGCTGCTTTGGCGGAGTAATACATGTTCTCGTAATCTATTCTTTTGGAAGCTTGAGAGTTATCCTGATTTTCCTCGGCATCGTCGTCCATGACCTCGTCGTCTTCATCGTATTCAAAGGAGAAATCCTCTTCATCTTCAGACATTTGCATGAAATCATCTTCCAAGTCTGACATGTTGGTTATGTTGGATGATTATAATGAAAGAGCTTCTTAAGTGGTGATATTTCGCTCTGATTTAGTGGTGGAGCTTGGGCTCAGTGCTGATTCAATAGATCAGATTAGGCCTCTATTGATTAACGCTATAGGATACCTATCAGCTCACCAATTGAATTGATCCTTCTATCACCTTTGAACTGTATTGTTAGTGAGTATGGTGATCTTACAATTACCAATCAGAGTCAGTCCCTATCAAGCTGCACTTTGACTTAAGGTGTCTTCTATATCGACTGATTCTCAAAACTCTCCAGGAGTTTTCAATCCAGCAATTAATCAATTAAATGTTATAATTAACTATAGCGATCCCTTTTTTAACCCCTAGATGATCTGTAGGATCCCCAGAGATGGAGTCGTGCACGTTCAAAAACAACTGACAGACACGGGTAAATAACAAGGTGGACCGAAGGCCGGGTAAGTTATGACGTGTCAATTCGCGTGTTCTCGCTTACCGGATTCGGGAATTTCACTTGTTGCTGAATTGAGTAATTGCATGAGGCTTGCAGATTTTTGCAACGTGTATTGAGACTTTTTGCACTACTCGGAGTGGGACCTGCTTCGAATTTTTCAGTCACTTATTACTTTATTGAGATTGTTGAATGTTGACTTGTTTAAAGTGTACCCGGATCGTTCTGCTTACTTTTAGAGTTGAGCGTCTTTATCTTTTCCCTTGGTATCAGCTCAGTATTCCGATTCACCATTTTCACTCCATTTATCCTCCAAGTCCTCTCTGTTTATCCCGTCTCTCCACCTTTCCACCTCACATTCAACTCCTGACCGAACGATCTCTACAGCCCCAAATTCAGATCGTGCGGCTGTCTCGCCTTAAATTTCGTCTTTCTTCTTCCTCGGAACAATGTGTATTATTTCTTTAATTTGGTGACTGTTTGTTACCAGACTCACTTCTCGCTCACTCTCACTCACTCTCACTCACTCTAACTCGCTTCTCACTCGATCTTCTCACCATTTCTCCATCTCATCTCTCCGTCTTCATCTTCTTCTTCTCCTCCAAAACTTCTCCTTCTCCAGCTCAACTTCTCCATCTGCAACTTCTCCTTCCAGAAGCCAAAGGTCGTGCGCGGAACTCAATTATCCTCCAAAAAACTCCTTCAATTCCTGTGCATTTTCTCGTCCACACAAAGAAAAAAAAAATCAAACATATATTCATTTCGATAATTCAACTCCAAGTCTCCTTTGCTGAGCATCCAATCCATCCGATCCATCCTTGTAACCATCAGAGTGCTCACTAGTTTGTCCACATCATTGTTTTGAACTGGTCTTTTTATAACCTTAGCCTACTCGAACAAGCCAAGTATCAACTAGCCACTGCTCTCCACGTAAACAACAACAACAACAACTACAACAAAAAAAGATGGCATATCAGCAAAGAGCCTTGAACAACTCGGCTCCCGTCAATCCACACGCAGCTGCCCAGATGAGGTTGAACGACCTCTTGGATGGTGTCAGAAAGGAGTTTGAAAACTTGTCAAGTGAGACCTCCATCTATAAGACCCACCAGGACGAGGTCGACTTGAAGTTCAACCAACAAAACCAAGAATTGGCCAACATTCGTAACACTGTTTACGAATTGGAAATGGCTCATCGCAAGATCAAAGAACTGTACGAAGAAGAGATCTTGAGATTGAAACAAGAGATTGAAAACAGAGACAGAATAATAACCCAACAACAACAACAACAACTGTACGTCGATAGACCAACCTCTTCAGCAGGTCCCTCGGTACCACCTCCTGTCACCTCGGCACCTTCAGCTCCTTCTGTTGCTTCAGCTCCACCAGTGGCTTCAGCTCCTCAGATCGTCAAACAATCTCCTCCTCTGCCTCCAGCCCTGCTGCCCTCCCTCGGTCAACAATCTCAGAACAATGGTTCCAAGAAATATTATCCACAAACTCCTCAACAGTTACCTCCTCCTCAATTGAACCCTCCATCTCAATCCTCGGTTCCTCAACAACAATTACCTCCACCACAACCACAAGGTTCTCCTAATGGGACCAGTTACACCAACGGGAACACTCCAAAGATCGAACCTGGTGTAATCGCTTCACAACAACAACAACAGCAGCAGCAGCAACAGCCCCTGTTCCAACCAATGGCCCAGTCCAATTCTCAAAAACAATCCCAGGCTTTGGTAGCTCTGCATAACAAAGAGACTCCTCTTTTCTTGCAAGATTTGGATTCGAGCTCGGTGTCTCCACAGTTTAAAAGACAGGCCAACGATTATTACGTGTTATTCAACCCTCAATTGAGAAAGAAGATCGATGTCGAATTGGTACACTCTCTCGATCATTCCTCGGTGGTTTGTTGTGTAAGATTCTCCAAAGATGGGAAATTCTTGGCTACCGGTTGTAACAAAGTCACCCAGGTGTTTGGTGTCGAGACAGGTGAATTGGTTGCAAGGTTGAGTGACGATTCCGCCTCTCAAACAACGACAAATAGTGACGGTACCACCACGACAAATTATCAAACCGATTCAGGTGATTTGTACATCAGATCGGTATGTTTCTCTCCAGATGGGAAATTCTTAGCCACAGGTGCCGAGGACAAATTGATCAGAATTTGGGATTTGGCCACAAGAACCATCGTCAAAGTGTTGAAAGGTCATGAACAAGACATCTATTCCTTGGATTTCTTCCCAGATGGTTCCAAATTGGTCTCAGGTTCAGGTGATCGCACCGTACGTATCTGGGATTTGGTCTCTTCTCAATGTGCCTTGACTTTATCCATCGAAGACGGTGTCACCACAGTTGCCGTATCTCCAGATGGGAAATTGGTCGCTGCAGGTTCTTTGGACCGTACTGTACGTGTTTGGGACGCCTCAACAGGTTTCTTGGTAGATAGATTGGACCCTGAAAATGAAAACGGTAACGGTCATAAGGACTCGGTTTACTCCGTCACTTTCACCCATGACGGTAAGGAGATCACCTCGGGTTCTTTGGACCGTACTGTCAAGTTATGGTCGTTGAACAAATTGACAAACAACGATTCTTCTAAACAATCCTCCACTTGTGAAGTCACATACGTGGGTCACAAAGATTTTGTCTTGAGTGTTTGTGCAACACCTGATAACCAATTCATCCTTTCAGGATCCAAAGATAGAGGTGTGATCATTTGGGAGAAACTGACGGGAACTCCATTGTTGATGTTACAAGGTCACCGTAACTCTGTCATCAGTGTCAGTGTCAGTGCCATGAGTGCCTCGGGCAACGGAGGTTATTTCGCAACAGGTAGTGGTGATTGTAAAGCTAGAATATGGAAATGGGTAAGAGTTTGAAATGAAAATCTTCGAATACTGAAACAACAATTTGAATTGCAAAACAACAACAACAACATTTAAAAAGAATCTCAACTTGAAAAGTGACAAAAAAAAAGTTTATGTTTTTATCGATCCTTTTTATCAATAAGTTGTTCATCAACTCCATCAGTGACAAAAAGAAGAGCAAGTCCTAAAAAAAATTGATCAACAACAACAATATCATTATTACTATTATCATCATCATCATCATCATCACCATCATCATAATTGTTATACTATTATCATCATTAAACTGTCACTATTATAATCTCTTATTTCCATTTCCCGGTCTCTGAAATCATGATTGTTGTTCGAGATTTGCTAGTCACTCATTACTTCCATAACTCACTTTACGATCGAATTATACATCTGTGTTTATGAGTCGTTCCCCTCTCAATTTTGTTGTTTTATTATATACGTTTTGATTTTGAAGTGTTTTTTGTCCCCTTGTTTCTTTCTTACTTCTACATTTGTATATTGACTTTCTCTAATATGTTATATTATTTTACTGGTAATTGTAAGGTTTTGTTTAGATGATTAGATTTATGTATAGTGTTATAATGGGGTAACCCCCAATTTTGGGTTCTTCAAATGTTTGCCAAAAAGAGAGTGTTTCAGTAGTGGTGAAAATTATTCGAGATTCTGAAGCCCCTTGCTACATTGTTCAGCTATTTGGAGAAAATTCCTATACCTGAAGGAACGTACATAGTAATAGCGTAGCTTCCAGTTGATATTTTACATACAAGTAACCCCTAATTTGAGATACTAACTGAAACTTCTGATAAAGGTGAATTTTAAAAAGCTATAAAAAATCCAAACTCAGTTCATCACTCTGTTGAGTAGTGGAAGTGCTGTATAAGCTCTCTATACCTCGTCAAAATTCTCTGAATGCCTAGTTGGTATTAGTTGATAATAGTTGATAAAAAGCTCATCTCAGAGCCATAAAATTATCCCACTGTGCACTACCTTTTTTTCTATACGATCGAGGGAGGTGAAAAAAGGGTTCAGACTCGAGAGAGTAGTTTTGTAATTGATAAAACCACAGAAGAGAAATGAGTATTTACGCTGCTTCCAGCACAGCTCCTGTGAACATTGCCACTTTGAAATATTGGGGTAAAAGAGACAAGACTTTGAACTTGCCAACCAATTCGTCTATAAGTGTGACACTCTCGCAAAAGGACTTGAGAACTTTGACTACTGCCTCCACCAGTGAGAAATACACCAAAGATGAGCTCTATTTGAACGGAGAACTGCACCCTATTGATTCCGAACGTAGTGTGATGTGTCTTGCCAAATTGCGTGAGTACAGACTGGAATTAGAACTGAAAGACGCTTCGTTACCCAAGTTCAGCCAGTGGAAGTTGAGAATCATCAGTGAGAACAATTTCCCAACAGCCGCCGGGTTGGCCTCATCAGCCGCTGGATTTGCCGCCTTGATCTCCTCGATCGCGCAGTTGTACGAATTGCCACAAGATGCCTCGGAATTATCCAAGATCGCCAGAATGGGGTCCGGTTCCGCGTGTCGTTCGTTGTTTGGAGGGTTTGTCGCCTGGGAGATGGGGGATTTGGCCAATGGAGAAGACTCCAAAGCTGTAGAAGTGGCTCCTAAAGCTCACTGGCCCTCGATGAAAGCTTGTATTCTCGTAGTCAGTGACGATAAGAAAGACGTCCCAAGTACTAGCGGTATGCAATTGACTGTACAGACCTCTGATTTGTTCCAGCATAGAATTACTCAAGTTGTTCCTAAGAGATTTATCGAGATGAAAAAATCTATTCAGGACAGAGATTTCGCCAAATTTGCCGAATTGACCATCAAGGATTCCAACTCGTTCCACTCGGTGTGCTTGGACTCTTATCCACCTATCTTCTACTTGAACGACACCTCCAAACGTATCATCAAATTGATCAACTATTTGAACGAGAAGGAAGGTGAATTGATTGCAGCTTACACTTTTGACGCAGGACCAAATGCTGTCATCTACTATTTACAAGAGAACGAGTCGAAAGTGTTGGGATTAATCCACCAGGTGCTTTCAAAAGTTGAAATCGGCTGGGATTCTCTGGATTTGTCCACCTTGACCAAATTCCAAGACCCAGTGTTGGAAAATTTCAACGATTTGTACAAAGGCATATCACGTGTCATCTTGACCGAGATCGGTGAAGGTCCTCAAAGCACTGAAGAATCTTTGATCAACCTCGAAACCGGTTTACCAAAATGATACAGTATTATCCTAATAAAATGCTCTAAAATTCCACTACACTCTTGTGTGATAAAATATGCTCTAAAATTCTACTGGTTATAAAATGCTTCAAAATTCTAATACAAACTTTTCTCCATCTTTGACTATCTTGACGTCTTTGAGAATCTCTTTGGTGCTTTTCTTGTGTTCTTTAGAGATTTTCTTGACTATCTTGTACAAGGTATCGTTTTCTTTATAGTACTTTGACAAACTCTTAGATGCCTTCTCTTTTTTCTCAACCTTCTTCTCTACCTTCTCTTTCTTCTCCTTCTCCTCTTTTTTCACTACCTTTTCCTCTTTCTTCACAATTTTTGGACCCTGTTTGGGAGTCTGTGGCTGTTTCTTCCCTTTATATAGGGATTTTTCATATTTTTCAGCCTCTGTTATACATTGAGTATGGTTTCTGTAGTCATAGCCTGAAAAAGTGGTGGAACAGTCGATACAACTGAAATAGGCACCGTAACACTGTCTGGTGTGTTGGTCCAATTTCTTCTTAATAACAGTATCGTTGCAAACTTCACACGAGAAGGAAACCATCTTGATGTTACTGAAAAATTTTAGTATCTGCAATAATTTTTTCCTTTTTAAGATGAGGCTCAACTCGGTGAGCTTTGACTAGAGATGAGGTTTGAAATGTAGTGTGAAGATAGATGGATAAATACTTGATGCTGATATTTTTAGGTATTGCAATATATATACGCCAGACTGGAGTACAGGTTCATGGAATTAAAATGGAGACAACTGAGGAAAATTTGGGATGTGCAGAAGTAGGAGCAAATTGGGGGTTAGTTATGCCTAAACTGTTAGAGAGATTTGAGTGATAGTACTTTTTTGGGCAGCCGAAGGGATTGGTTTATAAATTGATGAGTTGTTGGAGAGTGAGGGACGATCTGGTAGAATAGGTACTGACTGGGATCATAGAGAATCAAAGTATTGAAGTATTGTGAAGTTGTCTTGTCGCTCAGTGACTAAAGATTGATTTTTACAAATTCAAACGAGACATCAATAAGATATAAACAAAAAGTTGATTAGAAGACTTCTCGAAATTGACCAAAGTGTCTTTAAACAATACAAGTCTACAGTTGAAGATTTCCTATCATTTAAAAGGCTGAAACGATATCACGAGAAAGGTCGTGTATTGAAGACGAATATCCTAAAAAGGAATCCGAGAATTGTCTCTTAACAAATGGAGTACACTGAGTTTAACGCTACTTAACTGTCTTGCCAGCACTACTCACAAATCAACACAATCAGTTGGTCATAACATTTCACTATATACAAGATTACCTAAAAATATTGTCGGACTCGCCCTTCATTCTTGGAACTCTCTTCTGTTGCCAATTCTCCATCTCGTCGTTCATGCCTTGTAACTTGTAATATTCTTCACGGAGATCCACTTTACGTTTCTTATTTGTAGCAAGACTAAGCAGGTCTGATTCGTCCAATTCCTGAACTTTTGCATCTCTTTGCTCGTATCTAATAGCTGTAAAGTTGGACAACAAGATCGATCCTAGCACGACAGATCCGATCATGGGTATTCCGAGGTAAATGAAAGAATTTCTTTTCACCAGTTTCTGGTACCATCCCACGAAAGTCTTTTCGTAGGCCTCTTGAGCCTTCTTGGTTCTGAACGGTTTGTCTTCAAAAGCGGCAGGCATGTTCTTTCACTTTAAAGCTAATAGAATTATCAGATGCTCTTAATTGAAAATTAAACGTAGTTTTGAGTGAAGATACACTACTCTCACCACAGAGAAAATTTTGATCGTTCTTACACGACTGAGGCTGTTTCAAGACCTCAAAACGAACAATTCACTAGTTGCGCACTACTCTTCTCAAATGTCAGCAAGGTCAATTTGGCGCACTGTTATTGGGTCGAAATGCGAAGAGTCAGGTGAGCCCGGTACCGGAGTTTAGTGAGCGTGAACGGAGAGAAAATTTTTAGGTGAATTTTTCAGACTCTATGTTTTTTTTATAGTGTGAATCATATCAGATTGACACCGTTCAAAAAACAGGACAATGTTGAGAAACCTTGGAGGAACCGGTAAGGTTCAATTGGAGAGAAGATGGATGTCATCTTCATCGCGTCTTTTAGAAAAGAAGAAGTTTAACAAGTACTCTCATATCATCACAGAGGAGCCATCGCAACCTGCCTCACAAGCCATGTTGTACGCAACTGGGTTCAAGAAAGAGGATTTTGCCAAAGCCCAAGTCGGTGTCGGATCCGTTTGGTGGTCCGGTAACCCATGTAACATGCATTTGATGGACTTGAACAACAGATGTAGTGCCTCTGTTGAGAAGGCTGGCTTGAAAGCCATGCAATTCAACACCATCGGTGTATCCGATGGTATATCTATGGGTACCAAAGGTATGAGATATTCTTTGCAATCGAGAGAGATCATTGCCGATTCTTTCGAGACCATCATGATGGGTCAACACTACGACGCCAACATCGGTATCCCATCGTGTGATAAGAACATGCCTGGTGTCATGATCGCTTTTGCAAGACATAACAGACCTTCTATCATGGTATATGGAGGTACCATCATGCCAGGCTCCTCCACTTGTGGCTCTTTACCACCAACCCTTGACGTCGTCTCTGCCTTCCAATCTTATGGACAGTTCCTTGACAAACAGATCAACGAGGAAGAGTTTGAAGATATCAAACAACATGCCTGTCCAGGTGCAGGTTCCTGTGGTGGTATGTACACTGCCAACACCATGGCCTCAGTTGCTGAAGTGATGGGTCTTACAATGCCAAACTCTTCATCATCTCCAGCCATCTCTAAGGCTAAAGAGGACGAGTGTGATAACATTGGTTTTGCCATGCAACACTTGTTGGAGACTGGTATCTTACCAAGAGACATCATGACCAAAGCAGCTTTCGAAAATGCCATCACCTATGTCATTGCCACTGGTGGGTCCACCAATGCTGTTTTGCACATGATTGCCATTGCTCACAGTGCCGGTGTCGAGTTGACCATTGACGATTTCCAAAGAATCAGTGACAGAACTCCATTCTTGGGTAACTTCAAGCCTTCAGGTCAATATGTCATGGCTGACTTGCAGAAAGTTGGTGGTACTCAATCTGTCATGAAATACTTGTTGAAAGAAGGGTTGATGGACGGTTCCACCATCTCCGTTACCGGTAAGACTCTTGCCGAGAACGTCAAGTTGGCTAAGGACTTACCTATCGATGGTGACATGATTTACCCTGTCTCCAAGCCTATCAAGGCCACTGGTCATTTACAAGTCTTGAAAGGTTCCTTGGCCCCAGGTGGTTGTTTGGGTAAGATCACAGGTAAAGAAGGTGTCTACTTCAAAGGTAAGGCCAAGGTGTTTGAAGAAGAAGATGCTTTCTTTGTAGCCTTGGAAAAAGGTGAGATCAAGAAAGGTGAGAAGACCGCTGTTATCATCAGATACGAAGGTCCAAAAGGTGGTCCAGGTATGCCTGAGATGTTGAAACCTTCCTCTGCTATCATGGGTTACGGTTTGGGTAAAGACGTTGCGTTGATCACCGACGGTAGATTCTCGGGGGGTTCTCATGGTTTCCTTATCGGTCACGTGGTCCCAGAGGCTGCTGAAGGTGGGCCAATTGGGTTGGTCCAGAACGGTGACGAGATCATCATCGATGTCGAGAACAACAAGATCGATTTGATGGTCAGTGACGAAGAGTTGGCTATTAGAAGACAAAACTGGGTCAGACCTCCTCCAAGATACACTAGAGGAACTTTGGCCAAATACTCGAAATTGGTCTCTGATGCTTCTCACGGTTGTGTCACTGATGCTTAAATTCATCAATGGCTCTTTCATTAGAGTGGGAAGCCTCATCAACAGCTGTTCCTGAACAGTTACCTTATTTATCATGACCTTTTTGTACGGTCCGGTGTCATCTTTATGATTTTCTGTTTTTATTGTCTATCGCATTATACTATTAATCTATATGAACGGTTTGGTATCAAATATTATCTTTTAGACTGTAGTAGTCTCAGCATTTATATTCCACATCTTTTGGTCACCATTGATCGTCAATATTTTATCATTCCAGAATGAACCAAACCCGAAACAGACAGCTCCTCCCCCAACACAAACAATTGAACCATCTGAAAAGTGCAATAATTCAAATCCAACAAACATTGACCCGTCTCTCCAAAGTTCTTCGTTGAGGAAAACTGATCTGAGTTTCTGTGTCTTTAAATCTATGGTGACTATTGTGGACTTCTGATCAAGAGCATAATTTGTAGATACTCCGCCGACTAATAACAAGGAGTCTGGAGATACAGAGATGGTCTTGGCTCCATATCTTTGTAATAACTCATGCTGGAATTCCTTTTTAACAATAACAGAGTCTCCAGTGACTTTGAAACTGAATAAAACATCTGATAAGATGTTTTCAGTAGTTAAACCTCCAACTATGTAACCTGTCTGTGTAGCGACATTGAAAGTCATTGCCAGAGATTTCATAGAGGATGTTTCATCTCCTGATATAGTAACATCTTTCCACTCATCTCTGGTGATATCATAGATAATAAATGGCGACGATTTTGTCAGTAACCCCCCGAAACAGATCAACTGATGATCGTTGATCTTAGCAGTAGAATGTCTGGATCTTTCAGCTGGCATGTCTGCCATTTTGGCCCATTCAAATACTCCGTCTTGTGACTTTAATTTCCAGCAATCTTTGAGTAATCTATGTGGAGCGTTTCTACCCCCAATTAATATAAATTCATCGTTTCCAATAGCGGTGAAAGTGTGGCACATTCTGGAAGGTAATTGATGTTGCTTGATCTCGAGCTTCTCTGCCTCTGAAGAGAGAACAACAGAAGTGTTTAATCTGGATTGCCATGATCCACATGACATTATGATACTATCGTTTTTCGTCACAGCGGCTCCCATAAACTTTCTTTCCAAAAGCTCAGGTGCTGTTACTGATGAGTATGTTAAGTTAAGACTTGTTTCTCTCTCTAATGAAGTAGAATCAAGTAGTTTGTTCTCATTTTGAAAGCAACATTTAGGTGAATTAGTTGCATGTAAAACGATATAATGCTGAGTGTAAAAGACAAACTCTTCAAACTCATCGAACGCCTCCACAGACCTCACTTTAGACTTCTCCTCCTCTGATATCAACTCATCCCAACATCCAAGTAAATCTCTAGCCTCGACTGTAGGAAAGCCACATTCTTGAAATCTAGCTATTTGATCACTTACAGTTTGATATACCGGAACACATTTAAGTGGAGTGTTCAATCGTGTAAAATGGTGAAGCATTGTTCTACCGAAAGGATGTCTTGTCTCATTTGTAGGAAGCAATTGCTCCAAAATGATAAAGTGGGACTTGTTAAATGTCGAAGATTCTGTGATCACGGGATTTGCATGTTCTGGAAGCATATATGCAAGAGAAACTTCTGCAACGAACATGGAACAAGTATTTAATTCATGGAGTCCCAACTCTGTAAGTTGTTTCTGGAACAACAGGAGATCTCTGAGATTACAACCGACAGCGGCATAATTCAGTGAGCGGAATTGGACACCTTGAATACTTTGAGACTCGTCGTAATCACCCACTATTTCCAATAACTCTGGAGAGTTTTTGATCATTTGAACTTTCAAAGAAATCAACTCTGGATAATCGATATCGATACAGAGAAACTTCATACCAGGTTTGGTCTTCTTTAAAAATTTTAATTTGGAGTCAAGGATCTGGAAAGGGAGTGGGTCGTACCCGCAGCCTAGATTCACGATGACATTGGTTCCACAATTTTCACTCTCGACAATCTTGTCGATACAATTTTTAATAGCGTTCATTCTAATCCAATATCCTCTGTTGATCGCTGGAGAGCGTCTCTGTGGTTTCTTAACAAAGTGCTGGAAAAATTGAGGGACAACATCATCGTAGATGGAGTTGTATAACATCTCCACCGATCTCTTTGACACTATAGAGGAATCGTTTGTACCCTGCACAAGCAAATCAGCATAATTCTTCCTCCTTTGATCTTTAAGAACCTTTTTCTGGTTCTGGGCAACTATCGAGGCCTCTTTTAATGCCTCTTTACTACTCATCTATATTTTTTAAGGATTTGAATCACCTCCACTATTCATCTCTTCTCCCCTGAAAAAAAAAAAAATTAAAATTTTTTCCCTACAGCTCATTACGCATTTTTCAACGGCTTTATTTAAACTTTAATTATCCCTAATTTTTTTCCAGAAAAAGGGGGTTATGCGGCTCAGGTTTCTCTTCAATTGGAACAAGATTTCCCCTTTTGCTCTGTAACGATTCCAAAGCCTGGAAGAGGGCTTTGAAATTACCGGCACCAAACCCATTATGGTTCTTCCTTTGAATGATCTCGATGAAGATCGTTGGACGAGGACCCAATGGTTTGGTGAACAATTGTAGTAAGTAACCATCTTCGTCGAAATCCACGAGAATGCCTAATTTCTTGAGAGTCATCATGTTCTCCTCGATCTCACAACGATGATCTTGAAGTCGTCTTGCCAAGTCACGATAATAAATTTGGGGGATTTCGATGAACTCAACACCTCTTTCCTTCATCGATTCCACAGTGTATATAATATCATCGGTGAGCAAGGCAATATGTTGAACTCCCGGTCCGTTATAGTACTCGATAAACTCCTCAATCTGGGACTTGAATGATGCTTTTGCTGGCTCGTTCACGGGCATCTTAACCTTCTCTCCAGGAGATGTCATCACGATAGAGTGCAAAGCAGAGAATTGCGTGAACACTTGTCTCTCATCAACGGACCAAAACTGTTTGAATCCAAATGCATATGCGTAATCCTCACAGGAGGTAACCATCTTATTCCAGTCCTGGTTTTGAACACAATGGTCTATTCTTCTCAAATGTATCTTTGGAAGTGTGTTGATGATTGGGATTTTCTTGAAAGGGTTGAGATCTTGTCTGTCACTGATGAGCTCATATCCAGGTAAGAATCTTTTATAGTGGTCACTTTTTTGAACCAATGTGTGGAATGTATCCCCCATTACTTGGACAGTAGCTGTGGCTACATAAATAGTGGCATCGTCCTCCATTTTCTTGAAATGTTTGACAGGTTGAATCGATTTAGCTCCTGCTCCAACGGCTGCATTGTAGACTTCTTCGATGTTACAAACATTGAAAGCAACATCTTTAACTCCGTCACCATGCTTATCAATGAATTCGTTGATCATCTTTGAGTCGAAATTGTCAGATCTCAGGCACATCATACATCTGTCTCTAGAGAATTCCTCATCGCACCACAGACACTTTTTGAACAGCTTGTTACAGCTCTCAGCAGAATCCAGACAATCTTTGCTCGATCTCAAGGGACTACAGAACTCGAAAATGATATCGCCGTTCTTAAGCACATAAGAGCAGACATCTCTGGAACCTGTTTCTAAACCGCGGTAAGCGTATAAGTTGAAACCAAATGTCATGACGAAATAAGAAGCTGCTTGTTTCGAATTAGATACAAACCAAGTGATATGGTGGTAGTCCTTGAAAACCTCTCGGGTGAACTTGGGTACCAATGATTCTTCAAGAAATAATTCATTTGAGCTGGCGAAGAACCCTGGATCTGGAATACTGCTTTGAGCTGTATCAGCTGAATGCAAAGAGCAATTATCAGCTGGAAGAGATGAGGAGAGAACGTCGTTGAAAATATCAGTTGACTGATCAGGAGAGGCACTGATATCAGACATGGCTAGCGAAATATATTTTGAAAAGTCAGACGTGGATCTGATGGTTGAGAGAAGAAGAGATGGAAAGAGATTTTTCACTTATATAGTGGTGGTACAAACGCAAGGCTGAATAAGCAGTCTTCTATTGGATAACCACAATATAAGACGATCTAAGCCTATATTGCTCTAGTGTCACCAAAATGTCTCTTCATTATTACAAGTTGCGAGTCTCTAAATCTAACATCAACCATAAGAATAGTTATAATAGATATATCTATCATTCATTGAGATAAACATTTCGATCCAATTCACTTAAAAATTTCCACAAAACCATTGAAAGACTCTCAGACAGATCACCATACTAGATCATTTAAAATAAACCTCTTCTTAAATACAAAAGATCACCTCTGGTTGAACCAACAATGAACCAGAGGATAAAAGGGGTTACTGAGCAATTTATCAATTTCCACCTGGGAAAAATGTAAAAAAAGGTGAAAAATTCAAAAAACAGTATATATACACTAATAAAAGATCAAGATGAAGTTGGTGAGATTCTTGATGAAATTAACCTCGGAGACAGTCCAAATAGAGTTGAAAAATGGTACTCTAGTGAAAGGGACAGTGATATCGGTGACTCCTAGTATGAACATCAATTTGAAATCTGTGACGATGACTATCAAGAACCGTAATCCTGTATCGTTGGATTTCATGAATATCAGAGGTAATAATGTACGTTTGATCATACTACCGGACGCCCTTAATTTGGACAGTATGTTGACCGATTCCTTGGTGAAACCAAAGAGATCTGTGAAGAAAGTGAACCAAATGACAGGCTCCAACAGAGGAGCTGTGGCCTCTAGAGGCAGACCTGGCAGAGGTAGAGCTTTTTAGCGTGGCTATTGAAATAGCGTGTAGTTTTATAAAAAGAAGCTTTAATGTGTTTGTGAGCTATTTAGAGCGTAGTGCAAATTGGCGTAGTGTTAGTAAGCCTAGTGCCTTAGTGACATGGCGTAGTTTAGCGGTTAACGTCTTAGCGGTTAGACGTTGTGGCTATTCAAGTGTGGCTGGCACAAGTGGCTGCAAAAGAGGTTATTTCAACCCAAGTGATGGTGCATTTTAAAATCAGTTTCTAATAGCTAGTCGTAACGATAATTAAATTCGATATTCATTAACTTCTCTTTTATATAACCAACAGAGGTTTGGCACCTCTTGTGTTGGAAGCCTCATGACTGATGAATTCCAACTTGTCTCCCTCAC
Source organism: Nakazawaea molendinolei (assembly GCA_030569155.1). Taxonomy (NCBI): domain Eukaryota; kingdom Fungi; phylum Ascomycota; class Pichiomycetes; order Alaninales; family Pachysolenaceae; genus Nakazawaea; species Nakazawaea molendinolei. The sequence continues at coordinate 442,929 of JAJMKB010000010.1, forward strand.
CCATTCTCAATACTTTTTTCAACTTCTCACCAACTGGGAGTAAAGAGGCCTCGTTACAAGATTTGGTCCATAAACCGATTCTGAAGAAACCTTTTCTGATATTCAAGACAACACCGTTGACCTCGTTGGAGTCATCTTCTTCGATGGTCTCACCAATGGCGCTTAAAAGAGCTCTTGTCCAGAGATCGTTGATGTCATGCTTACCTCTGAATTGGTAAGACCATTTACCACCTTTAGAGTTGACTACATCTTCCCATTCTGGCTTGATACCTTCTCTGAACAAATGGTAGTCTGATTTAATAGGTAATTCCGAGGCCTGTGGGACAGCGTTGTAAATTCCCCAGAATTCTTCAACGGTGTCGAAAGTTATGACAGGTCTCAACAAGTCTGACCAACTCTCAAAGTTGTCTACAGCTGGCTTTGTGTACCACAAGGTCCATTTGGTGTTCAATGGGTGTTTGATCGACAAGTTCTCCACATCGGTCAATGCTGATGGTTCCAACTTCAAGTCTTCGGTTTTTTGGACGATCTCCTCGGTGCTCATCTCTGGGAATCTCAGTTAATAACACTTCTTTCAATCTGGAAAGCTTTCCACAATTCAAACTCACTGATCTCTGCTAAAAACTCAAACTTCAAATGGCGTTCGAATTCCTTCGACTTTTACAACTTTCTTTCAATCACCATTAAAGGAAATTAAAAATTTTCACCAAATCTTTTCGGCATTTGAGAACTGGCACACGACCAAAATTGGGGGTACACGCTGAGGTGGTGGACTGGAAAGGTGGAGAGTGATAGATGATGAGATCTAGTGAAGGACACTGGATGAAGTAGAGATGTGTTAGAAGTGGTTGCTGGTGTCTGATTGGAAGTTTTAAAAAGAATGGTAAAATTTCAGCTACTCGTTGTTGTTTCAAGTGTATTTATGGTGTGGAGTGAGTAACCGCTGAATCGAAGAACAGGTACGTTCACTTGAAATTAAACAGCGGATCTGATATGGAATAGCACTTTAATGGTGAGCTGGACTGTTAAGGATGAGTAAAAAATAAAAGAATTGAAAAAATTGTACAGCTGACCGACCTCATAGAGCTTATGTTGAAGTCAAAAGATCTAAGAAGCCTGGTATGTATCAACAGCATAATAAAACATGTAAAGCAAGTGTAAAGAGCCAGAAAGAATATTACACAATGTCCGTGCTACGGCGGTTCTGAAGAGATTAACTGAGTTGAGCAAATAAATACATAGCGAGATGTAGTCAAACTGTACAAAAATGAAGAAGTCACACGAGCGATTGCAATATTAAGACAACTTCAAGTTAATTCTCTTCAACACCCTTATCAAGCAAATACTTTACTAATCGAGCAACCAAAAAGGAAAGTGGAGGAATGCTTTAGTATTTCGGTGTCTTATCAATATTTTTTATAAGACACTTTTCGAAAATAGTATTTGAAGATTCAAATATTAGACTACAATCTGTAGGATAGAGAACGATTGGGCTATAAATAATGAATAAGAGATATTTATAGACGATGCTAAATGATGGGAATGCAAATATGTGATCGCAGATTTTTTCTGCTCGATCAATGAAAAGGAGTGGTGAGGATAGAGCTCGATTTGATAAGCTTCGAGTTTCCCGATTCGAAACTGAGCATTATCACCGGATTTTTAAAATAATTTGGTAACCGGACTGGGGTTAACTTTGTCAATTTGACACAAATACCAGCGGAGTTAAGCTTCACTAGCGAAAATGAGTGATCACTAATTTGAGCCCGCCTCGGACATTAACAATCAGCTGCCAATTGTTCAAGCAGCTATTAAAGCTAAGTCGCATAGCCAGATAACTAGACAGCTAAACAACTGAAAAAGCTATTCGCTAGTTTAGATCAAATCAGTTCAACTGACAGTACGATAAGTTCTTATGTTACCGACAGTGCCTCTGATGGTACCCAAACCGACAGAGCCAGCTGGAGGAGTTTCAACAGTTGTGTAAAATGAGGTGAAACTTTGTGTAAAAGTGACTTGGATGGTGGCTGCGTTACCACGGGAAGTTGTTGTGACCCAGATCAAAGTCGGCGATTGTGAAGTGGAGGAAGTTGGAGTTGGTTCTTCGGTGTCGGAAGTGAGTGTAATGTAGTCAACGTTGTCGTAAGTGGTCGTTGAGTACGCCACGGAGACGAGCAGCATAAGCGACAGTATTACCGAGAGTTTCATTTCTTGTGAGGTGCCTTAATTCTTTGCTATCAACTTCGCTACCTTTTTATATTTAGAATCTATACTGAATAGCCCCACGAACCGGTATAGTCGACCTAAAATAAGCTAGCTATATGAAGTTTTTGAACTAAATATAAAAAGAGCAAGTTTTCTATTTAAGAATTCTAAATATGAAAACAGTTTATAAAAACTCCAAGAAATGATTCCAAAGAAACAACTCCAACTAACCTCCAAGCAGATCAAAAATCCACTCAAATCACATTTCTTGTTTCTGCTGTATGCCAAAAATAAAATTTTTTTTTTTCCTTGCTTTAAGGCTCTCCTCGAGCTGCATTTCGGAAGAACAAAACTGGCTGTGCTTTGCAGTTGAGCGGATTTCTTGGGATTATTGCGAATTGAAACTGATGTGTACCAAATGGTGATAGCAACGGGTTGTGGCTTTTGAACTGATTCAGCAACATGAATTAGAGTTTTGTGTTGAAAAGCAGTGCGACTGATTAGAGTTTCAGATAGAGTTTGATCGGATGCAGGACCAAACTATAATACCAGCAACACGGTGGAATTGTGAAAAGTTGAAACAAGGCCCAGGAGCACACAGTAAGGCGCCATAGCTTTGCGTTGGCTCCGCTGATCTTTGATTCAGCTAGTCAGTTTCCGGGCTCTGCTATGACGACATTAACCGTTACAAGTAGGGCGGTTCCTCATGCACGGCTGCATATGGAGAGAAGAGGCTAGGGGATTTAGAGGTTATGAGAAAAGACATCAGTCGGGATTAATATGTGACTATGAAACGCTGTTTAGTTCCGATCAAACCAACTTGTTCGTGTTCTACCAACGTTTGACGGAAGGTGAAATTTGCAACTTCCGGCAAGTTGGTGGTGAAATTCTTGGGAAAATCGAGCTGCATAAGCGAGCTCCATGGCAACGCAGCGCAGATCAACAGGTTGCCAGGGTGTGTAGTTGATGAGTTGGAAGATAATAATAGAAGTCCGACAACAGCAATAGAAGTATATAATAGGATGAGTCGGTGGATGTTGTATCCGTTTGGGATTGGTGTGTGAAAGATTTTCAAATCACTATTTTTGATCATTTTTCACAAGGTTTAGTGGTTGTCTTTGAGGGATGCAAGTTGGTGTAAGGAGGGATGAGCGGTCCTAACAATTAAGACTGAATGCATTGCAATAGAGAGCGACAAAGAGTTGCGACTAAGTTGAGGTGAATCAGATCTTAACAAAAGTTTGAGGTGGCGAGGGAGGTAACAATAGGGCGAAAATGTTAAAAGAAGCGAAATTCAAGTGTTATAATAGGGGCATCAGCAAAACGGTTGAAGGTGTCGGTGCTAGTGAAAAATTTGAACAACGGACATCGGCTTACTAACTACAGCTAAAAGCGGTACGAAACCAAGAGACCAGTGTACTCTCACATTACATCTCAATGATAACGGATTATTGATGACCAAATACTGACATTTGCACTATTATAGCTAGTTGAAACAAATACTATGTGTTATAATAGGAATGCTATTTTGGTGCTGTAATTTTGATGCTGTTATAATAGTACTGTGATACGGTTACCAAGCTGTTTTAAGATTTCGACACCACACAGCATTTGTACAGAATATACTGGCATGGCTGAGTGCTGATACTTGAACACTGGTTTAGACTCGAACTGGGTATACTTGGTAGGTACCGAGTATACTGAGAAGCGACAAAATGAAGAACTTGTTATAGGTACACGGCAAGGCCCTTCAGCTGTTGACACAGAGCATTTTTTGTTTATAAATCACCACTGACTTAATGGCAACGATAAGTCTTGGTAGATGTGAACCTTCAGGTTCACAAGACAGTACCGATCAAGTAACAAACTCACCAGCGAAAGCATCACCAAAACAATGGCACTACTCACTTCACCACACTCAAAGAACGCTCAGTTCCTCAAAATACAACCCTCAAAAAATGCCGCCATCCAGCACATCCAAACCTTTTCACCATCTCACCATTGGATCACCAAATGCTCCATCCCCCAAAAAAAGCGTGCACCAAATATCAATTTCTAAATTTGGCGCGAAACAGGCTCACAGCCAAATAAACAAGGAAAAAGCACAGTAAAACAAGCAAACTTTTCTCACGACAACCGATACCGTTTGAACCGCTCTTTAGGCCCCATCTCATACAGTTCAAGAAGCTATTCGCGTTCAGGAGAAAAGTCGCGTGAATTTGATCAATTTTTTAGCGCATTTTTGAAAGCTATTCGTCAAACTTTGAACCTTGCAGACACAACCCAGGAAACGATACCATGAAGTGGAACACCATAACAACCGTATTGACCCTTGCTATTGCATATGTCACTCTGGCTGACACTGATACCACTTTGTTGACCACGCAGGACCTTGACGATGTGACTGAAACAACCCCAACCACCACTCGTTCTCCATCTCCAACTATCGTGTGGCTCACCACCACTTTACCCAATGGAGGTGTCGCTACTATCCAAAGTCACTACTCACAGATATTCACCTCTTTCTATTCGGAAGTGGCTTCGCCATCCCTGGGATCTGTAGGATTGGGCTCGATCACCGGGAGCGTGGGTCAAGTGAGAACGTATCCGGTAGTGACACTCTCTACATCATCATAATCGAGTCCGGAAAAAAAAACCTTTCTACTTATCACCCACCACCAATAGCAGGATCTATCAAAATACCCCATTTGGCACCTCGGTGTCTTGTTTTAGTCAAAACAGTTATCAATAAATAGTTAAACCATCTGAATACGACATCTTTTGTAATTACAGGCTATCACTACAAGTGTATAGAGTCTATCAATATAATTTATACACCCAGGCATAGCACCTAGGCAAACACTTCGTCTATACTCTTCTCCAACATCTTCAAACCTTCGTAGATGGTGTCATCTTCGATGTTCAAAGCTGGAACAAATCTAAGAGTGTTACCACCAGCGGTGATCACCAACAACTTGTTCTCCAAGGCTTTGGCAACGATTGGACTTGGATCTTGAGCAAATTCCAATCCCAACAACAAACCCTCGCCTCTAACTTCCTTGATCTTGTCTGGGTACTTCTCTTTCAACTCGCTTAATTTCACCTTGAAGATCTCGGACTTCTCGCACACTTTGGACAAGAATTCCTCGTTACTGACTTGGCTCAAGACATAGGACCCAATTCTACAACCCAAAGGATTACCACCGTATGTGGTACCGTGGTCACCAACTTTCAAGTTCTTCTCCACATCTTCAGTGATCATGGTAGCTGAGATCGGGAACCCATTACCTAAAGCCTTGGCCATGGTCAAGATATCAGGATGTGCCTCTTTTGGCAATTTGGCGTGTGACCAAAGATTACCAGATCTGCCCAAACCACACTGGATTTCATCGTAGATCAACAACAGGTTGTTCTCTACACACAATTTCTTCAATTCGACGAGAAATTCAGGATCAATAGGACGAACACCACCTTCACCTTGCACTGGCTCAATGATAACACCACAAGTCTTCTCTGAGATAAGGGCCTTCACAGACAGAATATCGTTAGGTTTGGCGACAGATACCCCTGGGATCAATGGGGCAAAAGGTTTCTGATATTTAGGGTTTGGTGTCACCGATAAGGCACCCATAGATCTGCCATGGAAAGAGGTCTCAAAAGTGATGAATTCGGTCTTCTCCGGACTGATACTGGTTCCGTGCTTTCTGGCAAATTTCAAAGCAGCCTCGTTGGCCTCGGTACCTGAATTACCTAAGAACACACGGGAAGCGTTATACATACCACCGGTTCTCTTTGTGGCCTCTACCAACTCTTTCGACAATTCGGCAGTCCACAAGTTGTGGTACAAATTGGAAGAGTGCATTATGGTCTGCGCTTGTTCGTACAAGATCTCGGCTACCTTATCGTGGGAGTGACCCAAAGCGGTAACCGCTATACCGGCGGTGAAATCGACGTATTTATCACCTTCTACATCCCACATGTACGAACCTTTGGCTTTGGAAAACACAATGTTTGGTCTTGAATAGGTCGTGACGGCAAAGTCCGATCTGTCCTTGATGAACTCTGTCGATTTCGGATGAGTTTCGGTTATCAGATTCGCAAGATACGAACTGGAGTTGAAGAATCTCTTTGATCCTGCAGACAAGATACTTTTTCTGCTGGCTAAACTGGCTCTACTCAACATTACTTGGATTGAGGGGGGGGGGTTTTTTATGGGAGTTTAAGTGGGTTTAGTCACTGCTTCTATCGATGATTTTATATCTGGAAAATTTTCAATCTCTGCCCTGAAGTTAGTCACCGCGTTCAAGTGAAAAATACCTGAAATGGATGATTTGTCGGTGCACGACTTTGGTTAAGGGACAGCCCTGATGGAGTTGCTCTAAATGGAATTTTGGTAGAGTTGCACACTACATAATCACTGAACCAGTCTTTATATTTGTTACGAATACACGACTGTTTTATATACTTTTTTTTTCCATCTTTTTGAAAAACAATTGAAAAATCAAGAGAATCAGATTGGCTTACTGAACGGTGATTCCAAGACAACTGAGGCAGGAACCAAAAGTAGACCAGTTCTTCATCACCCAAATCCATCCAAATAAACACCAGACATAATGTCACTCACAGCAAAAGAAGCTTTCAACAAGCTCCCTATCAAACTACAAAAATTTTTCACAAAGTACCCACCAGCTCCATTCAAACAATATGCCACAGCTCCAACATCGACACTAGCCGAGGATGCCAACCCTTTCTTATTCAACGTTCACCCTATCACCAAGAAAGTGCACAATCCTGTGTATTCCATGAGAAAACAGTCGGATCTCTACAAGTTACTGTACAAATTTGGAGTATCGGATTTATTACCAGTGTTGAACAACGGTAAGAAGTTCTTCCAGGACAAATTTGACAACTCCATCCCACTTAGAGGTGTCACAAATCCAAAGGGACACAAATGGGAGAGAACTATGGATTTGCGTAAGAAGAGAATTGAAGATGGGTTGGCTCAAGCTGATGATCTCCTTATCGAGGCCAGAGGTATGAAATATAAGAGAAGATTGGAGAGAAAGCTGTTGGAGAAGAGAAGATGGTATTAATGATTGGTTTCTTGAGAGAAAGAGCTTCTATCTTGTAAATAAGAATTGTATAAATAGTGAATGTCTTTTACCAATTTTTGATCCGTCTTCAATTTGCACTTGATCAGCTAAGCAAAAAATGTCAATTAGCGGCTAATCAGGTTAACTTAGTTACGGCTATTCAAGCTCACGAAAAAAATATCAATTAGGTCCAGAAAGCCCCATCGATAACCCTTACAGTACCAGATTTTCTCTTGTTAAAATCCCCATCAACCGCAGCGCTTAAAGCCGAAAAAAAAGTGAATAATTATCAACTTTTAACAAAAATACGGTATCAAAGCATGGTATCCGCTGTTGTCTCTACAGCTATCGGTATCCTTGACTCGTACCAGGTACGGACTTTTGTAAAGATCAGTAAAACATTGTTTGTAGTCTTTGGAGCAGTGGCAGCCGTTGGGTTGACCGGGTTGTACACCTTCCAGTCGAAATTGGTGTATCCAGCGTTTGCTGGAGATGGTCATGGAGTAGTTGATACTCCTGACAAGTACGGGATGGACAACTACGAAGATGTGGATCTCACCACCTCGGATGGAGAGACTATCAAGCTGTTTGTGATCAAGGTGAAGAAGGTGGTCTCTGAGAAGAGTAAGACCGTGGTGATCCTATGTCCCAATGCCGGTAATATGGGCCATGCCTTACCTATAGCCCAGTTGTTCTATTACAACATGGACTGTAACGTTGTGCTCTACTCATACAGGGGCTATGGCCATTCCTCGGGATCTCCGTCGGAGACCGGCTTGAAATTAGACGCCGATGCCGTTATGGATTATATCTCTAAAGACGAGATACTTCAGAATTCGGATCTTATATTGCATGGGAGATCTTTGGGAGGAGCTGTAGCTATTTATATGGCATCGAAGTATCCACAGATGATCAAAGGTGTCATCCTTGAAAACACCTTCCTAAGTATTAGGAAGGTGATTCCGTACCTATTCCCATACATTTCATATTTTTCAACTCTCTGTCACCAGATTTGGGACTCGGAGTCTCTTATCGTCCAGATCCCTGGGAACATCCCGGTGATGTTCATGAACGGATTAAAAGATGAAATCGTGCCAACAAGTCATATGAAGAAATTGTATGAACTTTCCAGGGCAAAGACCAAATCTTTCCACGAATTCCCTGAAGGTCATCATAACGATACCATAGTACAAGATTACTATTGGAAATACGTTGCAGAATTTGTCGAATCTATTTAATTCTTCTATCTTAGATATTATATAAGTTTATATAAATAAAACATCAATTAGGGCAGGGTGATAAAAACTTTGTACAGATGGCTTTTAGCTTATTTGGAGCAACAGCTTCCAGTTTCACCAAAGGCCAATCTGGAGGTGGTGTCGGTGGCAGAGACAATCTCCTTGTTAGCAGCCTTCTTGGCTTCAGAAGTGGTCATGGCATGCGATGGGACAATGTCCAAAGTTGGGTTCTCCAAGAAGAAGTTTCTTGGTCTCAACAACAATGAGATTGGTTCAGCTGGCATGACTGGGAAATCTTCTGGAGCTGGGAAATGGGTGATACCGAAAGTGTGGAACATCAAGATATCGGTGTCTTCGATGGCATCGTTACCATCACCGATCCATTCTCTCATACCTCTAACACCGTCACCAGACCATTGTGGAACGTGGTCACCGGATGGGTAAAGTCTACCTTCCTTGTATGGGACAACTTGGACGGTCTTACTAGCCCATGGAGCTCTCTTGTAGACCAAAGATCCTGGTTGGGCAAGTAATGGAGGACACATGGAGGAGACCAACTTATAAGAGGAAGGTTTCTTGGAGTATGGGTGGATAACTTTAGGGTTGAAAAGATCCCAAGATCTACCGGTAGAAGATTCGTAGTTGGTCAAAGAGTCTTTAACGGTCTTGAAGACGGTTCTCTTGGAGTAGAACCCGTTACCGTACATGTTCTCTGGAGATCCGATAGGGTATGGAGATGGAGCAGCATCAGCCATGGCAGCAGAGTTACCATCACCGTCCAATCTTGGGTGAAGACGCAAGGAGAACATGTGTTGATGGTTATGGGCGTTAACTTGTGGGTAGACTTGAGTACCCCATGGACCGGTGTCTTCACCTTCGGCCAAGACGTAGGTGTTTAAGATACCGGTCAATTTGACATCCAACTTGATGGTACCGTCCTGGATGAAGTTCCAGTAGATACAGTATTCGTAGTTGGCAGCGGTAAAGATTTGAGAGATGATCAATTTGGTGGATCTGGTAACGATGGAGGTACCGAACCCGTCTCTGAAATCAGAGTGCTTGTACAACAAACCGTCATCCTCTTCATGGATACAGACAGCATGTTTAACGGTGATAGGTTCACCCAGTTTGTCTGCGAAATGGGCATCCAAGTAATGGATGACACCTTTACAATCACAACCCAAGGACAACGGGTTGGTCATGTAACCGGCACCGTATTCACCAATGTCCAAGGCATGCTTTCTCTGATGTGGGAAATCTGGAGAACCGTATGGGACAATCATCTCGGATAAAGAGATTCTGTGGAACAAAGGTCTAACTTTACCGTGGTCGTTGTAAGAGATATCGGAAAGGACGATACCTTCTCTGTAGTTGAAACCAACGTGGAATTTGAAGTTGGACCATTCCATAACGTTACCGGTCATCTTGAAAGAGACACCTTCTGGTTGGGTAACGTTGATAGGTTTGGCATCGGTTCTCATCTTGCCGTATTTCTCAATGACATCCTTAGGGTTGAAATTGGCATGCTTATGTTTGCTAACTTTACGACGACGGTTTGGAATATCGATGTAGATAACTTTACCCTCTTGCATATCAACGATTGGACAGAAATCCAAAGGATGAGAGTACTGAGAATCGTCTTCGTTAGATCTGTAGTACATCAAAGCTTGTTGCAATCTTCTAGAAGCACCCCATCTCTCATCGAAACCAATGGTCCATGGATCACAGTAAACGTTGTGCATCTCATCTGCTGGAACACCGGACAAGATACATTGTTCAACGACTCTTGGGTCTTTTCTTACAATGTCCTCGGTGTTACACAAATCTTCAACGGTCAAGATTGGTTGGACACCTTCGGTGTGTCTCAATTCGGTAATCGACAACGAGCCCAAATCGATGACACCTTCTTGGACACCGTTCTTACCCTTTTCCAAGATGACGAAATAGACCAAACGTGGAGGTAATGGCCCTCTTTTCTCACTCCAATCCAAGAAGATTGGCTTAGGAGGTTCTCTCAAGGTGATAGTGTTGAAAGAGATATCACGACCAGCGTATTTTTCCTTGATGATAGTGGTAGCGGCTTTGATCTCCACAGTAGATAAGGGATCCAAAGGATGAGCCGGTTTTGGTGGTGGCAGCAACGATTTCGAAGCTTGAGAAGCAATTTGACTAAGACGTTCCATTGTAAATGATGTTCTCGATGAGTTGATGTCTTTGTTGCAATTGACTTTATGGACAAGACTTCAATTCACCTTATATACTGAAATATTTTTCAAGATCCTGACATCTCGGTTCCAAACCTTTTATCCTAATCGGGGAATAAGTTCCCTTATCGACTTTGGGCAGTGCACGACTCTTAACCGGTCATCGAGTTTCCTAAAAGGGAAGGACAAAACGGAGAATCCCCTTTTCGGAGTACTCTAACCGGTGAGACCATACCCAATCATCTCAACTATTGTGTCTAAACAACAGGGAAGTCACATTTGACGTTGAAAGCTGGATTTTAACTTCCAATTTGGGGATAAATTAGTTCAAATACAAATAAATCAATTGGTTAATTGATCATTGTAAGCGATCGTTGACTCGATTGGAGGCGATAATGGATTGGGACCGATAATAAAAATCTAGTAAGCGATAAAGATCTTCAGGAAAAGCCAAGTAGTTGTGCGAAATATGGGAAAATCACTGATATCCTGACTAATGATAATCGATAGTCACCCATGTGGTGTTTTTGCAAAACTATCTTTAAATAAACGCTATTAGCTGATAAGAGTCGCCATAACATCAAACTGATCCTATGTTAAAGTGGTTCATTGCTATTGTTTTGATCGTGTCCCGCCAATGTACATATCAAAAGCTCTGTTTTTGTAAACACACACCTTTCTCCCGATTAAGGTAGCCAATGAGCACTTTGCACAAATCATGGCGGCTTTTTTTGATACAACGGACACGACTCTGAAAATTCCTAAAAAGCTCATCTGGGTCCAACGCTGAGCACAAAACGAATTTTTTTCTGAATTATTACATGTTCTGCATTTTCGTTAACCGCAGGAGATTTTTCACTTCAAATGCAAAATGCTCCATTTTTGTAAAAAGCTGAAATTTTCAATTTCTCGAAAGGCTCAAATGTTTGAAACACGGAAGCAGTTCAAATGTTTTTCAATCGTTTTCGATATGATGCGACCGACGAACCAGCTGGCTCGGATAAGTGATTCTACTTGCATAGGCATCTCGGTCCAATCGAAGATGTCCCCTTGGTAGATCTCTTGCAAAAACCGTACAAAATCGGGGAATACATGGATCTGTACAACAAACTAATGAGCTCACCTATCGCAGATCTGTACATTTAATTGGCTGTGCTTGGCTTCAAACATGCATCTGCTTGAGTTAATCTCCGCAGGAAGATAGGGCAGAACTCACCCTCTGCGTAAGCGCATTCTGTCTTGGGAATCAAGTGAGAGACATCACTTGCAGGAATCGCTAGCTTCCGGTTTTTGCCCGTAATAGTCTTTCCGCAATGGTACCACGCCTGTGGATGACTGTTGGATTATCATATCACACAACGCTATGTTTTTTTTTTTTTGGAAAAACCTTTCAAGATGATGATGAAGATATTCCAATCGAGCCTAGACAGCGTATCCATGTTCCGAACGTCCAGTTCCTGAATATGCATGCTTTCTTTTCTATTGAAGCGGCTCAGTTTCTCAATTCAGTTACATTCACGAATTTTTGGGGGAGGGTACACATTGACAGCCCCAGGTTTCCCACTTGGGTCCTTGCATTCCAAGTGCGTAACCTGCATTCGGAAACATACATAATCGAATTGCGACACGACCGCAAGGTTACACGAGCCTCAGCGAGAAGCCGAATGTGTGGGCGGGTACAGTATACCTAAGTGTGGATCTGCCATCCTTAAACCAAACAGGATTTGCCGCCTTACGGCTGCAATTTGACCCAATGTGGGGCAATTTGCTTGTTCTTATCTTCCCACTTCCACAGAAATGGGATTTCGCGTACAAAATCCATATCATCACCACTGTCACGACAGTGTGTCTTCGGGTAAGAATCCAAATTTGTCTCGTTAGGCGAATCAGCTTTTTGGCTGGAGATAACCTTGATAGCCGCTAAGAGATTGTTATTGTCCCAGTAAAGAGCTGTCAATTTTCCAGTCGGAAGAACAGCCTCTGCACGCTTCAAAAATCTGTTGTTATCTCTTATTTAAAAGTCTGGGCCGCTAGCTAGCGCTAGATATCTCAATTTCCATTGTAATAATTTCAAATCGCTCTATTGCAAAAGATAATGACAAATTCACCACCTTCAAAGCTCGCCGGACCTACTGAGAACAAGAAACTCTTGAAGAGATTCGAGATCAATTGTGATATGGGGGAAGGGTTCGGTAATTGGAAAATGGGTCCAGATGACGAAATCATGCCATATATCGACAAGGCCAACGTTGCCTGTGGGTTCCACGCTGGTGATTACAACATCATGAGAAAGACTGTCAAGATGGCCAAGAAGTATGGTGTTCAAGTCGGATCTCACCCAGGTTTACCTGATATGATCGGGTTTGGCCGTCGTCCATGGGCAATTCCTCCAGACGAAGTTTTCAACATGATCTTGTATCAAACTGGTGCCCTTAAGGCCTTCTTAGATGAAGAAGGTATGCCTCTTTCATACATCAAACCTCATGGTCAATTGTATTTCTACATTGAACAGAACGAGGATGTCATGAGAGCAGCATTGAGAGCGGCTAAAGTTTTCAACGTTCCTATCGTTGGTGCTAAAAACGCCCATTACCAGCAGATTGCCGCCGAGGAAGGTGTTGATTTCATCCAAGAGTTTTATTGTGATATCGACTGGAACAAAGAAGGTGACTTGATCCCTCCAGCCAGATCCAGAATGAAGACTCCAGAGGATATTTACAATTCCGTTTATATGTGTGGTACCACTGACACATGTCTTGATATCGAAGACAAACCCGTCGCTTTTGGCTTTGACGGTGCTCCTTTCAGTGTTTGTCTCCATTCCGATATGCCAACTCTGCTCCAAAACATCAAGGAAGCTCGTAGGGCTATCGATGAGGTTAACAAAAAAATGGGTTACCCTCCAAGAGAGAAAGCTTGATGGAAGACATCCATCACCTCTGTTTCTAGTCTATAGCGATCTTGTATAACGTTAATTATATGCCTGAACAACTATGCCTTGACACTCTCTCTAAGCCGATACTAACCCGACTATAATTTTAAACCATGATTTTGTAACCTCGGTACGCAGCCTTTAAACATTTCTACACTACAAATTGAGCCCGCTGAGCAAGCGACATGGATCATAATCCACTCAATTGATTCATACCATTTTTTACTGATCAAAGTATAGAGAGATCTGAATTGAATTATCAGTTATAAAAAACAATAGGGAAAGAAAGATAGGATAAGAAAAAAAAAAAATCGATAAATCTATAACAGATGGAAAAATAACTTGTAGATCAATCAGAGCTTGCTGGGGATTCGTTCACTTTGACGTTACCCTCTTTACTCAGACTGATTTCCTCATCAATTCTTCCTGTAAATCCACTCTCTCTAGACTTGATAAAGCTAAGTTCACTGTCGTATTTCTTCTGCTTACCAAACATGATAAGGACAAGCTGCTTGATGGAGTGACGACCTTCCCAGATCGGTAACAAGGTGATTGTACCAGCGGCAAAGAAAGCCCAAAGGAACATGACAACGACCCATCCGACAAAGAACTGTCTTGAGAAAACGTAGTGAGAACCGTAGAGAGGTAATGGGAAGATGATCAAGTAGAAGAACACCAAGAAACAGGCAATACCGACACCCATGTTTCTCTGCTTGATCATGAAGGCCTCGTTCTTTTGGTTCTCCTCGATGGCAAACTCTGTAGCCTCTTGTTGAGATAAAACGTTGTCCAAACCATGTTCATGGTTGAATTCAACGTTGTCATCTCTTTGAATGTGTAACATACTCTGCCAGTCGTAATCTTCCTTTGGCTTGAACAAGAAGTAGAAAATTGGACAGAAGATCAATGGACAGAAAATGGCAACGGTGTTACCGGCAGCCAATGCTTCGTTGGTAGACAATGTGACCAAATTGATATCACCGGATTGCGAGGAAGTGTAACCAACCCAGACAGCAACGGCGATACAAGACGAGATCAAGGTGGAACAGATAAAGTTGATACCAGTCATCTTGTTCCAGAACAAGGTCAACCCCATTGGGATGACACAAACGTTGACAACGATACCGGAGACAGTGGTGATGAAGGAAACATCGAAGCCTGCGTGTGCCAATCCGATACCAAGACCAATGGTGATGATACCGAACCCTAAAGTACCCAAATGGGAAACACGAACCAATTCTTTACCTTTGGCCTTTGGGTTGAAGTAAGTCTTGTAGATATCGTAGGTCAACAAAGAGGAAACGGCAATGGTTTCAGATGAAAACAGAGCAGTAACAGCCATGAAAACCATAGTCAACACCATTCCAACACCCCCTTTCCCCATCAAGGCATAGGCACCGTAAGGCATGACCAAACCAGCACTTCTTTCTTGCAGATCCATGAATCTACTAGCCGTTGGGAAGAATTCGGTACCTTCCAAACCTGCACAGGCCAACCCCAAGGTAGTGGCCAAGACAAATGGGATGGTGAACCAACACATAGCACCCAAGGTATAAGAGACCAAAAGACCAGAGAATTTGAGTTCAGGAGTTCCAATGTCACAGGCAATAGATTTTTGGAACAATTGCGAGTCAACAGAGGCAGCCCAACCGGCACCGAACAAGACCAAACCGAACAACCCAGATTGACGAGAGTCAAAAGTCATCAAACTGTTATCACGGTTACCAATGATTTCTCTGTTCTCAGAGGCCAG
Organism: Nakazawaea molendinolei; assembly: GCA_030569155.1. Lineage (NCBI taxonomy): Eukaryota > Fungi > Ascomycota > Pichiomycetes > Alaninales > Pachysolenaceae > Nakazawaea > Nakazawaea molendinolei. The sequence goes on from JAJMKB010000010.1 coordinate 458,354, forward strand.
GTTCAACAATTCCCAAAGTCTACCTGGGGAACCGACATCAGCGTTGGTCAGATAACAACTGAAGGCAAATGCCAACATCAAGGTGTAAATGACAACTGTATGGGTCCAATCGGTAAGGAAAGTAGCCTTGATACCACCGAGTAAAGTATAAACGATGACACCAATTGGGAATAACACAATGGCAGCATCGTTGTTCATACCAGTCAAGTTACTGAAGATAGAAGCACCGTTGATCAAAAGATTCAGTGAGTACACAATCTGTTGTCCCAATGAATATGCCAAAGAAACAACATGTGCCTTGTTACCAAATCTAGCTCTCAAAGCTTCTTGGAAAGTATGAGCATTAGGTGCCCTTCTTTTCAATTCAATAGCAGCAGTAGCTATGTCATTATGTTAGTATGTTTCTCCTTAGAGTCATTTCGAAATGACAAAAGACTTACCAAAAATACTGATCTGAACACACAGACCAGCACCGTACCACCAGGCAGCAGCGACACCGTAGTTATAAGTCATGGTACAACTCAACAATAATGTAGAACCAATGGTCCAACTTGAGACAACCAGACTCGCCGTTAAACCGGTCTTGATCGATCTTTTAGCCGTCATCAACATTTCACTATCTTGGACCTCAGCCATATACTTGGATAAAATCCAAGTGATAGTTCCGATGATGAAGGAAAACAGAAAACCAACACCGACGATGTAACCATAACCGACACCAGCTGAGAAAAGCTGAATTGTGTTTTGAGAGTCAGACATTGTTTTTGTAACAAACGATAGTCAAAGTCTCTTTTGGGGGGTGTGAGCGAAGATGAGATGAGGGATACATCGAGGTTCATATATTCCGAAAATTGACTCCCAGAAAATTTACAGCCCTATTCCTAACCCAATCCGATCAAACACCCGCTAAGCGATAGTGAGTTTTTCAGATCTCCGAATGATAATAGTAACAACATGATGTGTGCCGCTGGCCAAAAAAAAAAACGACAGAGGGCTGATATTCCATCGGTACTGTCGCAGATAACTAACTAAAAAAAAAGAAAGACAAATTTCTTGCGACAGTCCCCTATGGAAACGGGATTTTTCTTATCGATTGAGCCCAACCGTATTCCAAGCCCAAGTTCGCTGAGATGATCGGGAGCTGGTTTTAATTTGAGCCAATACGAAGCGTCGTATGATAGCCGCTAACTGATGATGATTACAGTATCTACCGAGGTCTGGTGGTCATGTGCGACCCGCTGTGCATTGGTGTTTTGTTTTGCCTGAAATATTAATATAACAACTTCTCGGCAGACCAATTTGACCATCAGGTTGTACAGTAATCAGATTATCATGAGTGAATTTGCTTTCACCAAGGTGAAGAAAGTGCTCATTGCAAATAGAGGAGAAATCGCATGTCGTCTTATCCAGTCTTGTCAAGACGTGAGTATTTCGCAAGTAAACCAGAGTACATTGCAAAGTTATTAACAATTGATAGTGTGGTATCAAGGCCGTCGCCATATTCTCTCTGGAAGATGCTGACTCGTTACATGTGTTGAATTCAGATGAAGCTATCAAGTTATCGGGCGTCGGCTCAGCAGCTTATACCGATGTCGACCAGATCGTGAAAATTGCAGTCGAGAAACAGTGTCAAGCCGTCTTGCCTGGGTATGGGTTCCTTTCGGAGAACTGTGACTTTGCAGCTCTGTTGAAGGCCAATGGTATCATCTTTGCAGGTCCCTCCCCTGAGACAATCGAACTGTTCGGTCTCAAGCATTTGGCTCGTGACATCTCCATCAAGAGTAACACCCCAGTCGTACCGGGCTCGGGCTTACTCACCTCGGTGGAACAAGTCGTCGAAGAGGCAGACAAGATCGGTTACCCTGTCATGTTGAAACTGAGTGCTGGTGGAGGTGGTATGGGTCTTAAAGTGTGCCGTAATGTCACCGAGCTTAAAGAAAACTTTATCGAGGTCAAATCTAGAGGTGAAACTTTATTTAAAAACGGTGACGCATTTTTGGAAAAATTTATCGAGCACGGACGTCACATCGAGATCCAAATTTTCGGGAACGGTAACGGTGAAGTTGTCGCCTTTGGTGAGAGAGAATGTTCTTTACAACGTCGTCATCAAAAGGTGATCGAAGAATCTCCTAGTCCCTTTATATGCATGCCAAAGTATAATCAGGCGGACTTAAGAAGGCTGATGTGCAAAGCTGCAGAGGGGTTAGGCGCTAGTGTCAATTATAAATCTGCAGGTACCGTGGAATTTATTGTCGATGACGACACGGGAAACTTCTATTTTTTAGAGGCTAATGTCCGTCTCCAAGTGGAACATCCTGTCACGGAGTCCATCTATAAGGTGGATTTGGTCAAGTTGATGTTGATGCAGGCCGAGTACGAAGGTCGTGGAGAGCATGGTATCCCGCTCAGTTTGCTCAAACTGCAAACTTCGTGTGAAACCGATGCCGATGGGATCTTGATCCCTCAAGGACACGCTATAGAATGCAGAGTCTATGCTGAGAACCCAATTAGGAATTTCCAGCCTTCTCCAGGTATTCTTCACGAAGTCGAATTTTATCAACCAGATTCTTCTTCCTCGGCTTTTGAGGTCAGAATAGATCATTGGATCGCTACAGGCTCTAAAATTTCTCCTTATTTCGATCCTTTACTTGCAAAGATCATCGTATGGAGTAAAGACAGGGAGACCTCTAGATTGGGGATGATCGAAGTTTTGTCAAAATCTAAGATCCATGGTCCTCCAACCAATGTAGAATATCTTTCCGAGATCTTGAAATCTTCGGCATATTGCACAGGACAAACTTTGACATCATTCTTGGAGAAGGAATTCGCATTCCATCCTCGGTCAATTGAATTCGTCGAATCCGGTGCTTATACTACGATCCAAGATTTGCCAGGACGTCAAAGTGCTAAAGGTGGTGTTCCTCTTTCAGGTCCATCAGATCCTTTGTCTTTGCAAATGGCAAATATCGTTGTCGGCAACGATCCAAATATGGAAGGGTTCGAGATCATGCTCAGAGGTCCAAAGATCAAATTCCACTATCCAGCGGTGGTAGCTGTAGCTGGTGGTCTGTTCGAATTATCTGTCGATGACGTTATTGTTCCAATGTACACAGCTATCACAATTCCTGCAGGTAGTTCTCTCAGTATCGGAGAATCCACTAACAGTGGTGCTAAATGTTATTTGGCCATTAAAGGTGGGTTACCAGATGTAGCACTTTACCTCGGATCTAAATCCTGTACTCCAACTTTAGGATTAGGTGGTCATCAAGGTCGTACCGTTCTTCCAGGTGATTGTTTGATGATCTCAGAGATGGAGTATTCATCGCCTTTCAACATTGGCTATTCTTTACCAACTGTGTGTCGTCCAAATTTCGACTTGCCAGAGGATCATGTTTGGAAGATCAGAATGTTGAAAGGACCTCACGACTCCCCTGAAATCTGTAGCGATGAAGGTTTAGACACTTTATGCAACACTATTTACAAGGTCAATCTCAACTCCAACAGAGGTGCTCAAAGATTAGATGGCCCATCGATGCAATTTTCTAGAGCTACCGGTGGTGATGGGGGTCTGCATCCAAGTAATATTCTTGAATACCCTGTGGCTACCAACTGTCTTTCTGCTGTTGGTAACCAAATGGTCTTATACGGTCTTGACGGTGCCACTATGTCTGGATTTGTAGCTCTCACTATTCCGATCATGGTTGATTGGTGGAAATTTGGTCAGGGGAAAGTCAATGCTGGTATCTCTTTTGAATACGTCAGTTACAACGATGCTATGAAATTGTACAAAAAGAGGCTCGAATACGTTGAGTATTTGACTACTCATCCGGATGAGAAACATGCCATCCCATTCAATGATGCATTGGAGACATACGAAGCAGATGTCGGGAAAGCTTTACTTTACCAAAGAGAAGCTTCTGACAGATTGCCTTTGGTATCTTTCAGACAGGCTGGTGAGAAGATGATCGTTATCGATTTTGGTACCGACCACTTCACATTGTTGAACAACGGTCGTCAACATGCACTCGAACTTATGATCGAGGCATCCACTGACAAGGAACTCAAAGATTCTTTGATCAAAGTGGAATCGACAAGTGGTGCCATGGCTGTCACTTTTGATCCTTTGTTGATCAACCAAAAAGTGGTTTTGGAGAAACTTGTCCTGCTCGAAGCAAGTATGCCACCAACTGACGAGTTGAAAGTACCTTCAACTATCTACAAACTTCCGTTGACTTTTGACCACGCTTCTTTGAAACACTGCATTGACCGTTACATGCACTCTCAGAGACCTTATGCATCATACTTACCGGACAACACCAAGTTCGTCATGGAGGCCAGTTGCATCTCCACAGTTGAAGAATTTAAGGATAAGATCATTGGGAAGCCGGAGGTTGTTACCGCTGTCTCTTTCTTGTGTGCCAATACTTTGTTGGTACATCCAGATCCAAGAATGAGATTTATGACTCAAAAGTATAACCCTGCTAGAACTTTCACCCCGAGGGGTGCTATTGGTACTGGATCGGTCAGTCAATCTATCTACTCAGTTGATTCTCCTGGTGGTTACATGATCTGGGGTATGACTTTACCTAATATCTGTTGGGATACTTTTGGAAGATTAAAACCATTCAAGGGAAACCCTTGGTTCTTGAAGAATTTTGACCAAATTGAGTTCTACGAAGTTTCTGAGGATGAGTTGAATTCGTTGAACGACAAATTAATTACTGGAGAATTGGAGATCGAGACAGTCGAGTCGGTCTTTGACTTCAAAGAGTATAATGAATTCTTGTCCTCTGTTAGCGATGAGGCTGCTGAGATCAAGAGGAAACAGATCGCTGCTTGTGAGAAACTTACAGAGAAAGAACAAGTATTATGGGATCAATGGATGGAAGAAAAAGCTCAAGCTAAAGCCTCTAAGAACTCTGACGAATCAGTCTTAAATGATCCAAACAACTACAAGCTTGAAGCCAACATGGCTGCAAACGTTTTCAAGATCAACTCTAAAAAAGATGATGTCTTGAAAATCGACGATATAGCTATCATTTTGGAGGCGATGAAAATGGAGATCGCAGTCCGTGTCTCTGCTCGTAAGGACATTAAAGAATTCAAAGTTTTGGAAGTTATTGTCGATGAAGGTGATATGGTCAACCCAGGTGACTGTCTTGCCATTTTACAACCTATCAAATAGTTCTCTTGTACGATTTAATTCTGATCACCCCCTTTTTTTTTTCTTTTGTACCGATGAGTCGCTAATCTTGACGGAAACTTCCGACGCCAGTTTTTGCCAAATGGAAAATAATGTAGGCCTTCTTCACCAGACCCCAATTTTCAAGTTCCTTCTTTACATAAGAGATAGAGGATCGCCTATCTGCTTTGAAATTGGCCAGAATCGTCTTTGCCCCGAGCAACATACTTGAAGATGCCCAAGTTACATAAGAGTGAAAAGATTATCATAGTTGGTGCTGGAGTATATGGACTCTCAACTTCTCTCGCTTTACTCGAAGATGGGTTCACCAATGTTCACATTTTCGACAAAAACGACTATATCAAGCAGAAATATGACTATTTCCTCGGGTGCGATAGTGCATCTTCCGATATGAACAAAATATTTAGAGCCGCTTACGGGGAGCAGGTGCACTATCAGGAAATGGCTCTTAAGAGCAGAGGGACATTTCTCAAATGGAACCTGATGATTGAAAAAGAGAATTGGGAAGGAGGAGACCCTGTCTTTATCAATACCGGGCTTGTGAGCTTATCAGACCAAAAAGAATTACCGTCTTTTGAAAAGATCACCTTGGATAAGATGGGTAGCGACGCTATACATGTGGCTTCACCAGGTGCTCAGTCTCTGATTTCACAAAGAGGACTTCCCAAGTATGCGGCGGACCCCTTCATGGCGAAAGAGAGAGGCCAAGTGCTCCAAGGTATATTAGACACCACAGGTGGTGTAATGATAGCCGATAAGATGTGTCGTTGGGTTCTTGAGATGTGCAGAAGAGTTGGAGGTGATCACTTCCATACTCATTTGGGTAATAAGATTGGTGAAGTCAAGCAGCTCCTCGTTGAGTATAACAAAACCACTGGATGCAAAAAATGTGTAGGGATTGAGACGCTAGACGGGAATCTCCATTTCTCTGAGGTCACTGTGGTGTTATGTGGTGCTTGGACTGCATCGGTAGTTCCCGAAGCTGGAGAGAAAGTTGAAGCTACTGGCGGTACTGTAGCATTGATCAAATTGGAGACAGAAGAGCTAAAAGAGAGATTCAAACCGGCAAACTTCCCAGTATGGACCTATAAGATGCGTGATGGTGTCTTGGGGGGTTTATACGGGTTTCCAGCACAGAATGGATATCTCAAGATTGGGTATAGAGGTTTAAAGTGGATTAATCCTTCCGGAAAGATCAATTCCAAAGTGCTGACTGCGTATACGGAAACACCTCAAACAAACGTACCTGCTTTTGGCTTGAGGGTCATCAAGAACTTTATCAGAGAAAACTTGCCTCAGATAAGCAAGATTGACAGAACAAGACTCTGTTGGTATTCAGATAGCGAGGACAACGATTTTTTGATATCATATTGTCCTCATTATGAGGATAACTCCTTGTTTGTGGGTGCAGGTGATTCTGGCCATGCTTTCATGATGTTTGGTAGTCTTGGTACGATTATCAAAGATATCATCTTGGATCAAGCAGACCCCTTTTTAAAACAGTTGTTTTCATGGTCCAGAGATCGCGAGAGTTTGAATCCCATCAACAAAGGTTTGAATGATCCAAGAGCTTTACAAAACATCACAATGGCATCTCCAAACGACTGGATTATCAACCCTGCAAAGTTTTAAAGGTGATAGTGTGGAACTATACTACATCGCCTAGGCATTTTCTAATTTTCAACTTCATATAGTGAATACATAGATGCAAAGAATTGACACAAACCAACGAGATCATAGATGTGGCCTGCCTTCAAAATCTCAATTGGTTCTCCATGTCATAAAATATATCTCTCAAGAACTTGTCACCTGTTGAATCCAAAAATTCCCAGACTTCTTCATCAACGTTGCCAAAATTCTGTTGCTTCGGAACGGCAGTTTGAAATTGTGGTCCTGAACTTGCAGGCGTTTCTTTTGCTCTCATAAAGCTCTCTGTTGGAGAGGTACCAGCGGTAACGGGCATTTCAAAATTTGTCTCTTTACGGAAGTCAAGATATTGATCTATCCCAATACTGCGATGATTGAGAACTCCCTCCATGAATCTAGAAGAAGGGAAAGATTCATCGGCCAAAGTACTACTGTGTGACCTCTTGTGAGTGTAAGCATTGTGGTGTAAGCTTTGAGTCAATTGAGAGTTACCGAAATCGTGAGACGTCTGTTCATTCTCCAATTTCATCATGACAATGCCAGAAATACTCTCGAAGGTATCCCTGAACATCGCAGCACTCTTGAATTTCTCAGCAAAGACATACAAAATCTGTGAACAACTCGAGATGGTATCATATATCAAACTTCTACGTTTCCATTCCAAGACTCCGACAAAATTGTCGACCCAAAGACAGTAGAGGAATGATAATCCTGCGACAAAAGCACAGTGCATACTGAGCCAGGTGTATCCCAAATTGTTCTTCAAGTGAAGGTCCTTATAGTTCATACAGATTGCAGAAGCCGATTGGGCAAACACTTTGAACCACTCAAGAAGCCTTGAAGAAGATTGTTTCTTCAACCTTGAAACCTCGATGACAACAGGCCTTAAAAGTAAGAGCAAAGAGTTATGGTAAGATATCTGACACCAGTTCTTCGTTTCGAAACTGCTCACAGGGTTCTCTTTATCTGGGAAAGCCAGAACCCAACTGTTCAACTCGAGAATGATCTGAACTCTAGTTGCGTCGATCTCTTCTGCAGAGTCAAGTGAAGGGATGGGCTTATAGACAAATGAGCAGATGTTCAGTTGGATTTTCCTGAGTTTTATAACGTGAATGGCAATACTAATATCTGGGGTTTCAACAGGTAATGGTGCATCGATATCGGCATCAGATATACCAAAAGGTCTCCCTAGAACAATACCGTTGATTCTTTCGATACCATAGGCACACCAAAACACTCGAGATCTCAACTGTAACACTCTTTGGATCTCTGGGTCAGGGTTGTTTTTGATCTTACGATAAGGTTCTCTATGGAGTCCCAAGATCGTAGCTGATCTGATTGCAATTCCAACAACTTGCCAAATACTCGATCCTTCGGGCATTTTCTGTGAGAACATGGCAAGAAGAAGGTAGGCTTGAACAGTTTTAAGAGTTGTCACTTCAACCAATGAGGACATGTTCTCCATAGCCTTTAAATAATACACCTTGGTGTAAGACATAGACGTGGAGTCAGTGGACGATACTTGAATTCCTATTGCGAAAATCATGTAGATGAAGAAGAGTTCCTCTGGGTCGGTGGAATCATTCTCCATCACATTTGCACAAGCTTCCTCGATCCATAACCAATCCAAGAAGGGATACTGACATTGAACCACGTCTTTATAACTTTTCAAGAAATTTCTAGCCGCGAGCTTCGAAGGTTTTGAGAAGGTTGGTTCGATCGGTTCTAAATAATCAACGTCATCATCGGAGGTCTTTTGTCTCTTGGAAGAGAGCGAGATCTCCTTGTGTTGATAATAATTGATGCTCTGAGTGATAGCCTTAGCTATGGAGAAGGCACTACTATTCCCGATGTATCTGGACTCGGCAGCAGCTCCAAGGGTAATGTAACCGATCTCCATCTCGAGGTTTTGACTCTCTCCAGAGGTCTTATCCGTTACTTTGTCTCTTGACAGTTTCTTCGAGTCCAGACTCGGTGGTGCCTTGGCTGTCTCTTCGAAATTCGGAGAGATAAGAGACGAGATGCTTTGACGTGTGAAAAGCTCTTTAGAATGCGGGATGGATGACTCTGGCGATTCAGAAGCTTTCAACTGAGATTCCAAGTTCGAAACCTTCTCTTCCAAAGTCTGGATGTAATCTCGAGGAATTATCCGAGCAGTGGTATAATCATATATCATACAGCGAGTACCAGCGTGCTCACATCCTCCGCAGCTCGGATACTTCCCGTCGCACTTCTTCTTTCTCTTCTTACAATTGGTACAAGCGGCCATCTGGTGTTTTCCGCCGGCTCTTTTCCTCTTGATCTCCCCCTCGGGAGCGGAACTTCCCGCCATGTCGAATAAAATCGTCATAAACCACCAAAGTCTCCTAAAAATCAAAATCAAGAGACTTTACCCGACTTTATAAGCTTAAAACACCGATCGGTTTTTTCCTTGCGCAGATCTTATCTTATCAGTAGCTCAGATAAAAGCGCTTACAAGCTTTTCGGGTGACTGAAGAAAAATAAGCTTTACCCGCTGAAAAAGTGGTTATAAGAGGTGAACTCTGACAGTGTAGAAAAAAAAGGGGTTACAATCAACACTACATTACAAGATGTCGTACTACCCGCCAGATGAAGAATTGCCGCCACTTGGTGCCTTGAATTTAGATTACACCGATGATATTCATCGTCCCCCAGGGGACCCATTGAACGAGGATTCTTTCGAATTTCCCTTGATACATCAACTCGTTGAGGGAGCCACAGTTCAGAGTGTCGTCTTCAGCGGTGTTTACCCAGACGAATTTGTGCAAAAATTTGCCGATGCCTGTAATAAGTTGCAAGAAAGGGGTGCCGCAGGTGTAATTACCTCATGTGGTTTCTTAGCACAGCTTCAATCGAGATTGTCTGCAATGGTCACCATCCCAATTGCATCGTCGTCTTTACTCCAAATCCCTTCAGTCTTTGCCATCTTACCCCCAAGCAAAAAAATTGCAGTTCTTACCTTTGATAAGAAAAACTTACAGAAACCCCTGTTCGATGGAGTAGGTATCCCGCTTCTGTACCAGGAGAGAATCGTTGTCTATGGTTGTTCAGATGATGGACATATAAAAGATTTCATCATCGAAGGAGGTCCATACATCAAAGAAAAATTGGAGGAGGAGCTTGTTACCCTTGCTCAAAGCGTTTTGGCTGAACACGACGATATCGGTGCATTTGTCTTGGAATGTACTCAGATGCCTCCAACTGCAAAGGCCATTCAAAAGGCAACAGGACTTCCTGTTTTTGACGTTATCACAATGATAAACTGGTTTTATTCTGGCATAAGAGCAAGAACTCATAAAGATGACCCTAATAAGGAAGCTGGTTTGAGAAGAAGAGTCAGATCTGAAAAGGAACAAGGTAAAAGATAAAGCCTAATAGAGTAATAGAAAATTTGAAAATTTGACTTCCAATAAATTGTAGGAAGAAATTAGAGAGAAGAAGGAGATGCATGTCGATGCAAACAGGGGCTTTCAAATATATATATATATATATATATATATTCTCAATCCCATTTAGATCACGTTTGAAAGAAAAGAACTTGTCTACACTACTGTTAAGTAAAAACTAAAGAATATTATTGATAAAGAATTGATAAATTTATATAGCTGATCACAAGGAATATCTGAACTCTGGGTTCTCCTTGTCAGTCAAATCAGCGAACTCAATGTTGTCTGGGACTTTATAAGCGTCGCCCATGGACAGTTTGTAGGCATCACGTTCCTTGTTTCTCTTGTTGTAGATGAACAAGAGACCACACAAACACATAGTGCCCACGATGAAAGAAACTAAAAGACAAATTTTGGCACCGGTGTAAGGTGGAGCCTTGAAAGTTTGGGGACCAGTGATGTTACCAACACAGTAGCCGACAAAGAAAAATGTGGATGCAGTTGTCTTCTTGGATGAACCAGCAACGTTTGAAGTGATAACCGATGCCACACATGCGAGAACTGAGGTGGCCAAGTAAAAGGTTAAGTAACCAGCCAACTGAGAACCCTTTGGCTTACTGAAGGCGAAAAGACACATACCGATGATACAGATTGCATTGACAATAGCACTGCATACCAATCTCATGTTCTTTAAATAACGAGAAGTCAACCAAGCACAGAGAGGAGCAAAGATGAAATCCATGGATCCACCAACCATACCCATCAACAAGGAGGAACTGGTGTTAAAGTGGAAGACGGTTCTCATCATGATACTACCCATGTTGGAGAAAGATCCGTTGGCACAACCGTAGGTGAACCCATAGATGAAGAAAAGGTAAAGAGCAATGTCTTTGAAACCTTCAATGACTTGATGCTTCTTGATCTTATGGTTACCGAAACCTTGTTGGTTCTTCCTGATTCTGGCAACGACAATGGCCTTCTCCTCTTCGTTCAAGAACCAGGCTTTGGTTGGAATGTCAGGGATATGGATAAATGAGAGGAAAGCCACAAAGATCGTCATGATACCGGTGATGATGAATAACATTCTCCAGGCGGCAAAGGAGTGGTCCCAATATTCATATAAACCATGAGCGATACCTGCGCCCATAACTGAACCGAGACCTTGGAATCCAATATAGATACAACTTCTCATGAACTGTTCCTCTTGTTTGTACCACTGGGTGTTGATCATGATATAAGCTGGAATCATGACACCCTCAAAGGCACCAAGGAAAAATCTCACGGTAAGGAAACCGGCAACGTTGGTACAAGCTGCATGACACATCAAGACGATACCCCAGATGAGAATGGCTAAACTCAACATCTTGGAGACAGGGAATTTTTGAAGTAACATGACACCAGGGTAGTTGAAGACCATGTACCCAAAGTACAAGACACTTCCTACCCAAGAGTACTGGTAAGAGCTCATCCCCAAGTCCGGTTGAAGATTCATGATGGAGGCGTAAGAGTTACTACCTTTGTCCATCATCATACAAGCGTTGACAAGGGCAATAAGAGGCATAAGGCAGATATCGATCTTTCTAAGAAGCTTCTTTTCAACAGCGGGATCGATCTCAAGTTCTTTGATTTCGTCGAGATACTGCAGAGCATCATCAAGATCACGCTGATCAAACTGAACGACTTTCCCGCTAGGAGACATGACGGTGGACAAAACACCGTTGACCTCATCAGAGTAACCGTCGTTCACTGAAACGACAGTGGTGACCCCGTTGGACTTTTCTTTATCAGAAGTAGACATCACTATAGAGACTTGACTAGTAGACGGCTAACTTGAGTTTCTCGTGGGATAATCTGATCCTATTATGTACTCCGTCTCCAGAGAATTAAAAATGCATCATAGATAAGGCAAACATTTCGGATGATAAGAATTTGGCTGTCGATCGCCCTACTTGATAAGATCGGGTCAAACTACCAGCCTTTTTCAAGGTCGGAAACTTAAGAAATCTGCCTGGCGCTAAAAAAAAAGCGGAAATTTACGACATATTGTTAGAGAGAGGGGTGCATCGGGGAAACCTAACAAGAGCAAGTGGTGATTCAACAAGCTTAATCCAAGACATTTATCCGAGAACGAATCGGAGAAGATGTGGCAAATAGCGACTTCTTGATAACGTGCTATCTAATCTCAAAGAGTATGAGTTATGAGGCAAACTGAAAGTGAGTGGAGGACCCTGCTCACTTTAAACTGATTACTCTTATGTAGTTTTCAAGGGTTCTGCCACAAGTTGATCAATATCAGGTGAGATATTCTTGCAACTAATCAAACCATGTGCAGGGCCCATCTCATGTGATTTGAAGTAAAATTCTAGAAGTATATTTTATATAGTTTCATCAAGATGTTGCTTAACTTGTCTTTTTCTATCCTCCATCTTCAGTCCAAGTCAAAACTGAAATAATGCGTCTATCTAAATTTGATCAAACAATTATATGAGAGCTATTTCTTATGTTCATATTTCACTTAGGTTATTTCATTTGGTAAGATCTGGAGCTGGAATTTGAAGTATTACTCACAATACCTTATCAGTTGTTTCCCTATTCGGTTGTGGTGTCTCGATGTTGTTTCCCTATTCGGTTGTGGTGTCTCGAT